>CM033739.1:37637664-37791794 GCA_019671005.1 Hibiscus mutabilis
TTATGGAATATTTGTATAAAACCAAAAACAAAGAAAAAGGAAACGAAAACCACTCTTTTGCTGGGTGTTAGTTGTTTTTATAGTGAATGTGAAGAGACTAGGGCAATGAATGATGACAGAGTGGCACAGACATACAGGAGATGGTGTGTGTGTGCAAGAAAAGGAATAAAAAAACCAGTGTCGGTTGTGGGTTGTTTTGCTTATTGCTTGGATGAACATGAAGCATTGTGGAATGTGGTATAAATACATGTGTGATTGTGGCTCACATGGGGGGCTTTGGGTTCCTTGTTTTTGTTTTGTTGTTGCGATTGTATGTATTGCTGCAGGTGAGGCGGTGGAAGAATGAATTGAATAGCAACGTGATTTGTTTTGGGTTTTTTGACTTCTGAACTGTGATGGCGTTGCATGTGAACTCTGAAGACGTTAAATTATATTAGAAACAGGGAAAGCTAAAGGCTGAAAGGTCCCACTCTATATCTCGGAGTTTAGAGTTTGATATCTTAGTATTTATTATTTTTTTAATTTTTTAAATAAAAAAAAGCATAAAATCAAAAATAGCCTCTAATATTTAATTTTTATTCAACTTTCATCCTCTACTATAAATCTTGGAGTAAAGATTTTACTGTTTGTGGGAATCAAACCCACATCCAATACAAGGTAAGCTAAATGCTTAAGCACCAAGCCAACTGTAACACCCCAATTTTCCCCCAATTTGAAAATCCCTAATTTTTGGGGAATTCAATCGGATTTTCTAAACGAAATTTAGTGACCAGTTTGTGAAGTTCGGAATTTGAGTGGCTATTGTGTAATACGAGTAAAGTTGGGGCCCTATAGTGGTAGTTTTCCCTATGGTATAAATACCCTATTATAACACCCCAAAATCCCTCTGCTCATTTTGTTTGGAAACCCTAGCCGCATCTCACCCAAAAATCCTTTGAAATCCCTTAACACCTTTTCTTTTCGTGCTTTACTGTTGAAGCTCCGGCGAGCCCAAACGTCGTTCGTGAGCAACACGGCCGCCGCCTTCGACCTTTTTGTCCTCTCGCGTTTAAAACCTATACAACCGCTAACCCCCATTCGCCATCCCCGCTTAACCCTATGGTGGTAGTCTCCTCCCTCGTCAGATTCGTTCCAGTTTTGGTAAGCATTCGAATGGGTTTTTTTTGGGTGCGTGTTAAGGGTATGGTTTCAAGAAGCTTTGGGTTTGTTTGTGTGGTCGAAAAATGACCTTAAAGGTCACCGGAGTGGGTTGCCTTCGAACCGCATCGTCAAGGGTTTTGTAAACCCTAAGTTCGTTATGGTGAATAGGGGGTGTTGTGAGTGGGCTTTAGGTTCTGTTAAGCCCAGTTGTTGAACCGTGTGTGTGGGTGTGGCTGAAGAATTGGGCTTACTCGGTTGGGTTAGAGAGACCAGTGAGAGAGTGGCCGAACCGGGTTCAGTGTGTGGAAAGTCGCCGAACTAGATTAAGGGCCCGAACCGAGTTAGTTTCAGACCGAACCAGTGAACCGGCAGACGAACCGAACCATGACCCGACCCGAGCTGATGTCAACATTGACTTTTTGGCTGACGTCTGTGTTGACTTTTTGATGATGTCAACATTGACTTTTTGACGACGCCAACGTTGACTTTTTTTATAACGTTAGTGTTTCCTTTTTGATGACATCAGCGCTGACTTTTGATGATGTCAGCACTAATTTTTTCGACCCAAGTTGACTTTACGTTTTTTGACGTTCTGATTCCAATTCCGCTGTCCGTTTTCCCAAATTCGAATCCGAATGACTGTTTTGCTATCTACATTAATTATAGTTAGTATTTTAAGAATTTTGAATATCAGATTCTGACTCGGATATAATTGTGTTCAGGTGACGTTGACTCGGAGCCTGAGAATATTCCTCCTCCTTTACCTGTTCGACCTCCTTCTGCACAACCTGCAAACTCTGCACGTGAGTATGGTTCAATTTAGTGATTATGTTAGTGTGGCATAGTAGTAATAGATAATTTTGTTTTGATGACCTCGTAGGTGTTGACTCTGTCTGACCGAATGCTAGAGCTGAGCGTGGGAGACGTCACTCTCGATGTTGAGTTATTAGCAGCCTAAGGCGTGTCTCTTCCTGTGCTATATCATTTCTGTGCTCTATGTTATGCGTTCATGTTGTATATGTGATTGATTGAATGATCTGTGATTTATGGTATGCTTTGTATGATGGCATGACACGCATCGGATATCAAAATCGGACTAAAATAATATCGGACATATATCGTATGCACTCAGATTAAATTATTGGATCAGATATACTCTCGGAATGGGAAAATATAAATCGGAACATGTCATATCATTTGGGTTAGAAAATTGTACGGGGAAGTTTAGTAGGTTCACCCTTCGGGCTGAATTTTGCTTCGGATCAGTGGTTCTACCTTCGGGTCGTTCCACTTTGGATGGTGACGATGTAGTTAGAGTGGTTCTGGGGAACCTTACTCTTCAGACGATGTATGGAGATGGGTGCATGACATTACATTATATGACTCAGATTGTATGCATATGTATATTAAGATGATTGTTGAACTATGCTTGTTGTTTGGATTTCGGTTATGTGTTTTTATCTGCACTTTAGAGACACACTGAGCTTTATAGCTTACTCCCCTTAGCTTCTCTTTCAGATACTCAGGCTTAGGTGTACGGTACTTGGAGGATTTTATATCATCATACTTTACCCTATTTTACAGTATGATTATTCAGTCATTTGAATTTTTCTATTATTATTATTATTATTCCGGACGATTATGTATTTGGGACATTATTACTTTTATTTAGAGACTTAATGGTTTGTCATGCATTATGAATTTCTTTCGAATTTTATAATAATTTTTGGAATTTTGCCAAACGACTACGTTTTATATAAATGGATATAATTTTGGTGGTTCGAACTTTTATAATTAAATTGTAAATTGATTTATTAAAACCTAATAACCTTTCTTGAGGGACAAGTTTTTCAAACTTAACTTCCAAGTTTCAACTTAAGAAATTAGGTCAAATTTAGAAGGTTACATTTAGTGGTATCACAACCTAGGTTCAACCCTCGGACTGTATGGCTCGAATGAAATTTTTAAACCGAAAATGATTTTTCATGCATACTAAATATTTTTGGGGCAAAACGGGAATTTCTAATAAAAACAATATTTTTAAGGATTATGTTTATTTTGAATAGAAACTCCAAGTACCGACTCTAACTTAGGATTATCTTCTTTTGTGATAGACTACTATGCCACCTCGTAGGAGTACTAGATTAGCGGCCGGACGTGGTCGTGGTCGAGGCCGTGGTAGTGGCCTAGGTCTTTCTACCGCTGTTGAGAGTGATGCTCCGCCTCTTGCGGATCTGTTACAAAAACCGAATGAGGTACATGATGATGATGGAGAGGATCAACCTGGTAATTAAACGGGAGCTCAGAATACCACACCTGGTCAGTAGACGTGGAGTGTTGGTGCACATGACTCCGCGGATAGTGAGACAGTGGGTATTGATTCAGTTACAGTACAGAGAGAGTTGCTCCGATACCTTCGCCAGTCTGAAGGCGTGAGGAAACCTATTTTACTGAGTTCTTAGCTGCTCGGATGACCATGTTTGATGGCAAGTTGGGTACAAACCCGGCTGATGCAGAGTATTGGCTGAAGAAACTTCAGTGTTTATTTGTTGAAATTCCATTCTATCTCTTACTTTGTATTATTGGATAATGGTTTTACTCATTCGTATGTTGCGGGTTCTGTATCTAGGGGTCTTGAAATTACAGTAGAGGATATTGCTAATGTTGTTACCGTACATAGTGCGGTAGGTAATCCTGTCGTGGTTTCTAGGGTGTATAACAATTATCCTCTTGAGATTTAAGGGGAAATCTTTTCGGCTAATCTGATGGAGTTACCCTTTGGCGAGTTCGATCTCATTCTCGGCATGGACTGGTTGTCTGCACACCGAGTCAATCTTGATTGTGAGAAGAAAAGAGCTACTCTAAAAACTTCTGATGATCGGAAGGTCGTTCTTTTTGGAGAACGTCGGGTTTTTTTTATCTAATGTAATATCGGCTCTTAAAGCCGAGAAGATGATCAAGAAGAGGTCTATTGCCTATCTTGCTTACATTCTTAATCCGAGGCAGTCTGAATTTGGGATGGAGAAGATCCGGGTTGTGAGTGACTTTCCTGATGTATTCTCGGAAGAATTGCCTGGTGTTCCGCCAAAGCGTGATAAGATTGAGTTTGGCATCGAGGCCTACCCGGGTTCAGCTTCTGTGTCTATGAAACCTTATCGGATGGCACCGAAAACGCTTAAAGAGTTAAAGGTACAGTTGCAAGAACTGTTAGACAAGGGATTTATCTGACCTAGTATTTTTTCGTAGGGAGCCCCTATTTTTTTTGTTAAGAAGAAGGATGGGACACTTCGACTGTGTATCGACTACCAAAATCTGAACAAGCTGACTATCAAAAACAAGTATCCCATTTCTCGTATTGATGATCTCTTTGATCAGTTTCAGGGAGTTACGGTATTCTCTAAGATAGACTTGAGGTCTGGTTACTACCAACTCAAGGTTAAGGATTCTGATGTTTTCAAAATAGCTTTTCGGGCACGTTATGGTCATTACGAGTTCCTTGTGATGCCTTTTGGGTTGACTAACGCTTCTGCCGCTTTCATGGATATGATGAATAGAGTGTTTCAACCCTATCTCGACCAGTTTGTTATGGTCTTTATAGACGATATCCTGGTTTACTCTAAATTTGAGGATGAGCATGAAGAACATCTCCGGATTGTTTTACAGACTCTGAGGAAGAAACAGCTTTATGCGAAATTCAGTAAGTGTGAATTCTGGCTTTCAGATGTGATGTTTTTAGGGCATATTGTTTCTATTGAGGGTATTCGGGTTGATCCGAAGAAGATTGATGCTATCATAAGTTGAAAGCAACCTAAGTATGTTCCTGAGATCCGATGTTTCTTGTCTTTAGCTGGCTATTATCGAAGGTTTGTTGAGGGTTTCTCGATTCTCGCAACTTTGTTGACTAAACTTCTGCGAAAGAATGTTCCTTTTGTCTGGTCTGAGGCTTAGCAGACTAGTTTTGAGAAACTTAAGACCGTGTTGACTGACGCACCGGTCCTGATTCAGCCAAAACCTAGGAATGCTTACACCGTCTACAGTGAGGTTTCTCATACCAGATTGGGTTGTGTCCGGATACAAGATGGTAAGGTAGTAGCTTATACTTCCAGACAGTTGAAACCGCATGAGTGCAACTACCTTACCCACGACCTTGAGCTCGCTGCTGTGATATTTGATCTCAAAATCTGGAGACACTATCTCTATGGGGAGAAGTGTTATATCTTCACAAACCATAAGAGTCTGAAATACCTTCTCACTCAGAAGGAGCTGAACCTGAGACAACGTCGTTGGTTAGAGCATCTTAAAGACTATGACTGCGAGATTGAGTATCATCCAGGCAAGGCCAATGTTGTTGCCGACGCCTTGAGTCAAAATGCCACTTCAGATTTGAAAGCCTTATTTGCTCGGATGAGTTTGTATGAGGATGGCAGTCTTTTAGTAGAACTTCGGGTTATTCCTACCTTGATTTCTTATATTCGAGCTGAGTAGCCTAGTGATCCGTTCTTGATGAACCGCATAAGAGATGTTGAAGATGGGACATCTCAGGATTATTCAATCGATCAGGATGGTGTTCTGTGTTTCTGAGGTTGGTATTGCATTTCGAGGAATTTTGAATTGAAGTAGGTTATCCTTCGTGAAGCCCATGACAGTCCCTACTCTATGCATCCCGGTGAGGACAAGATGTATAAGAATCTTCGTGAGAGATACTGGTGGAAGGGCCTGAAGAGGGATGTTGTTGGGTTTGTGTCAAAGTGTTTGACTTGTTAGAAGGTAAAAGCCGAGCATCAGCGCCCGTCTAGGTTACTTCAGCACATTGAGATTCCTCAATGGAAATAGGAGCGTGTGGCGATGGATTTTGTCAATGGTATTCCTTTGACCCCATCTAAGAAAGACTATATCTGGGTTATTTTTGATCGATTGACTAAGTCTGTGCACTTCATTCCTATTCGAGTTAACTATTCTTTGAGTAGGTTAGCTAAGCTATACATCTTAGAAATTGTTAGACTTCATGGGGTGCCCTTGTCTATCATTTCTGATCGGGACCCAAGGTGTTGCGCATAATAAGTGCTACGCAAATGTGCAAGTATACACGTCGCAAGTTATAGTATAAAAGATATCGTCTCCACATGGATTGGTGCCACTTCAAGAATCTAGTCTCTTGCACTGTAAAAGGTAAAAACACAAATAAAGGATTATAGGAGTTTAACTAATAACTAATCTAGAAAGCAATAAAGTAAATGAATAGATGAGATCAATTGAGAGAGAGATAGGCCAGGTTATCGTGAGTTGAGGTGTGATAGCCGATTAGATCGTTTTGGTAAAAGAGTGCACGGGCAACTCAGTTGTCGTGGCAACTTGCACAACGGGGTTGCCTTGGCAACTAATCGATGGTTTCCTGGGCAACTACTTGGGCGTCTGGGCAGCAACCTTCAAGGTTCGGCAGAGCGTTCTTCAATGGTTTCTTCTTATCCCTAAGTCGAAACTCTAGCTACTTGTGCATGCCTTGATAATACATCCCTCCGTGAATCAAGGGTGAACAACAATCAATCTTGTGCTCCTCTTAGCCGTTGAAATCCTTAACTTATTCCTAAGCCGGATTAATCTTCACCATCAATAGATTGAATAAAGATCATATTCATTCGTTTCTTGAATCTAACTCTCCCGATATTAGATAAATAGATGAAGTTACGAGATCCTCTCCCAATTCACTCGCAAACAAGAATAAGAACCAAGAATGAATAAACCTTGAAATAGAAAAGTGCAAACTCTTATTACCTAAACAAAGACCAATAGTTTCTCACAACCACAAAACACAATAACCATAGCCAAGTAGATTTAGTTCATGGCTAGGTTCCAAAGAAATACAAGATAAATAATCCCTAGCATGAACCCAAACGAACAAGAAAGAAAAGGATGAAGAAGGAGGCTTGTCGAAATCCTCCTTGCCCTAGATGCTTGTCGAAAATTCTCTCATCTTGCCTTCCTTGGAGTTGTCGAAATTCCCCTCTCTTGCTCTCTATGGATTGTCGAAATCTCCATCTTATTTATAGGGCTAGGCCAAAGTCCTTCTTTGAGGAGGAAGTTAAGTTGGAATTAAATTATCTTTAAAGAATATAATTCTTTATTATAATTATATTCCTATTAGAACTTTTCCTATCTTCTTGGAATTTAATTCTTCTTTAATCTCTGCATAGAAATCAAATTCCTTTGGGTTTGGGCTTTGCTCCACGTCATCTTGGGCTTGTCTAGTCATCAATTTCGACTACCATATCACCTTTGCTCTTGTCGACAATTACCATGGCAACTGGCTCGGCGTCTCCTTCATGCATTGCCCTGGCAACTAGCTCTAGCCTTGCTTTGGCAAGTGATCCTGCATATACACACAAAACACACCAAAGCAGCATCTTTTCCCACAAAAACTACTAAGTTATTTAATCAAGCTCAACGATTGAAGGAAACATGGATTAATGCATGAATGGCTAATTATACAACTAATATGAGCCTAAGTCTAACAATAATATGAGTAAAAAGGGTAAGAAAAATAGTACTTTTGAACACTTATCACACCCCCAAACTCGAACTATTGCTTGTCCTCAAGCAATGCAAACTCATAATTACCTGCCTAGACTTCAATTTTCACAAACTTAGCTTTGAACTTGATTTCAATTCTCTGAACCGGAGCACAAAGTATGATTGACTTTTTATTTTTCGAAAAACTTAGGAGTTACTTGGAATCAAACTATAATGCTTGTAAGTGTGTGCGGAGTTGTGTGCAAGTTGATTTTTCGGATTCTATGCAAACAAGAGGTTTTCAAATTACTTCATTGGGTTCTTTTTTAACATGTTTTAACTAGAGACAGTTTCGGGCACCTCTAGTGTTGTGTTTTTAGTTTTCATAAGTTAATTTATTCGACTAGAACCGGTTTCGGGTACCTCTAGCGATCAATTTTTTTAGCACATACTAGAGCCAGTTTCGGGCACCTCTAGTGATCATTTTTTTGCACCTGCTAGAGCCAATTTCGGGCACCTCTAGCATTCATCCAATTTTTATTCTAATCCCCCAATTTGTAAATTATCAACCTAAGTTCACTAAAATTCCTTAAATCAATCAAACCACAACAGTGTTTCATCAAAATTAGTTTCATAGTAAAATTCTAAGTTTTTCCATGGTTATCCTAGAATAAAAATTCTATCAATTAAGTGCATTGGCAAAGTCATCATCGGATATTCATCAAATCTAAGCAATTCTTGTTCCAATTAAAGGCATGGCAAGCAATTTATGTATCCTAAATGTAATACTTAAGATGAATGTAACTAAACATGGTAACTACTAACAATCCCCCCCAAACTCGAGTGAGGCATTGTCCTCAATGCATGCATAAAAATAACAAAAAAGATAAAATGCATACGAGGACTTACTTCGAGAGTTCGTCATCGTAGATGATTAGTTTCCTTTTTGTCGGTGTCTTGATTCTCTTGCTTGAACGCGATGGTTGTTTTCTTGTTGCCAATGGTGGAATCGATCCTCGTACGGGGTTGTCCTCATCGTCCTCTTCATCAATGTCATTGGCTTTTCGCTTGGAAGATTCAATTGGTGCGGTCTTTGTTGGTTTAATGGAGGACTCATCCGAATCTGAAAAATTAGAAAATGATTCCGTAGGAGTTGATTCGGGCATAGGTGTTTTACCTTTGGCTTTTGCAGTGGTTGTCGGGATATCTTTAGCTTTGGTTGCCGTGGCATCTTCAGGGTTGGTTTCCGTAGCATCAGCTTGTGCAGGCACGATGTAGGTTGCCGCGGCATCATCTTTTGTGGTTGCCATGGCGACTACTTCATTGGGTGCCGGGGCAAGGATCTCGGCAGTAAATTTTCTTAGCATAGTGGTTATGAGTCTTGTTGTGAAAAAGAAAACAAAGAAAACCTGAAAACTAAAGATAATGAAGAAAAATAAAATATCTCCTAAAAATAAAAATGAAAAGAAAAAGAAAAAAAATATTGAAAGGAGAGCATGCTCATGCATCTCCTAAAGTGACCACTTCTTTGTTACGTTCCACATGGGTGCCATTGTAGTGCTTCAATCTTTGTCCATTAACTTTGAATTCATGGTTGTCAGAGATGGACTTGATTATCACAGCACCATGAGAGAATGGTTTGACGACTTCGAATGGTCCCGGCCATCTTGATTTCAGCTTTCCCGGGAAAAATTTTAGCCGAGAATTGAATAAGAGAACTAGTTGCCCTGGCATGAATTGCCGTGGCAATAGTTTCTTGTCATTCCATCACTTTGTTTTCTCCTTGTAGATTCGTGCATTGTTATAGGCGAGTGCACGGAATTCTTCTATCTCATTGAGGTCCAACAAACGCTTTTGTCCGGCACTTTCCCAATCCATATTCACGGTCTTGATTGCCCAATATGCCTTGTGTTCGATTTCCACCGGTAGATGGCATGTTTTGCCATAGACAAGTCGGAAGGGGGACATACCTAAGGGTGTTTTGAATGCAGTGCGATATGCCCAAAGTGCGTCATCTAGTCTTAATGACCAATCCTTCCTAGAGGGGATTTACAACTTTCTCGAGTATTCCCTTCAACTCCCGGTTGGAAATTTCTGCTTGCCCGTTGGTTTGTGGGTGATATGCCATGGCGATCTTGTGTGATATGCCGAAGCGTTGCAACATCTTGGCAATTAGTCTGTTGTCAAAATGCTTACCTTCGTCATTGATAATTGCTCTTGGCATCCCAAACCGTGTAAATATATTTTTCTGCAAGAATCGTTGCACGGTCTTGGAATCGTTGTTGGAAACTGCAGTTGCCTCCACCCATTTAGACACATAGTCGACGACAAGTAAGATGAAGAGGTTGCCGAATGAAGATGGGAAAGGTCCTATAAAATCGATCCCCCACACATCGAACAATTCTACCTCGATGATGTTCTAGAGTGGCATCTCATGTCTTCTAGAGATATTGCCCATCATCTAGCGACGATCACATTGCTTGTAAAAGTCTTGGGCATCTTTGTACAATGTTGGCCAATACAAACCGGATTGCAAAACTTTGGCCGCGGTATGAGTTCCTCTAAAATGTCCTCCATAGGGTGAAGAATGACATTGCCGGAGTACATTCTGTTGCTCTTCTTCAGGGACACATCGGCGTATAACCTGATCTGTACATTATTTAAATAAAAGAGACTCGTCCCAAAAGTAATGCTTAGCATCATGGCGGAACCGCTTCTTCCCTTGGTGAGTAATGCCATAAGGTAAAATACCATAAACAAGGAAATTAACTAAATCCGCGTACCAGGGTATTGCCGAGGCATGTGCTGCCATGGCGACTGCTCCCAAAATTGTCGAGGCGTGCGTGTCAAAGGCTGTTCCGGCGTCGAGGGTTGCTGAGGCGTCGAGGGTTGCCGAGGCATGCGCGTCCATGGTTGTCGAGGCGTCAAGGGTTGCCGAGGCATGCGCGTCCATGGTTGACGAGGCAACTAAAAGTTGTTCATCCAGGAATGCATCGCACATCTCTAGATCTGCGTCCTCCTCCCTATTGCATTCTAAACGTGATAAGTGATCGGCCACTTGATTTTCTGTTTCTTTCGTGTCCTTAATTCCAATATCAAATTCTTGTAAAAGTAATATCCAACGAATCAAACGAGGTTTGGCATCCTTTTTAGCAAATAGATATTTGATTTCCGAATGGTCCGTATGAACAATTACGTTTGTACCAATCAAATAGGATCGAAACTTGTCAAATGCGAAAACTACAGCTAGTAACTCTTTCGCCGTTGTGTAATTCACTTGAGCACTATTAAGAGTTTTACTAGCGTAGTATATCACATGGAAGGTCTTACCTCTGTGCGTTGGCCTAGGACTGCTCCTACCGCGAAATCACTTGCATCACACATGAGCTCAAAAGGTAGCGTCAAATCTAGTGGAACGACAATGGGTGCCGAGGTAAGCTTTTTCTTTAGGGTTTCGAATGCTTGAGTGCAAGAATCATCAAAATTGAAGGCTTTATCATGTTCAAGCAGATTATACAAGGGTTTAGTGATTTTAGAAAAATTATGAATGAACCTCCTGTAAAAACCTGCATGTCCGAGAAAACTTCGAATTTCTTTAATCGAACTTGGTGGGGGTAATCTCTCGATCACGTCCACCTTGGATTTGTCTACTTCAATTCCCTTGGATGAAATCTTGTGGCCGAGCACTATTCCTTCATCTACCATAAAATGGCATTTCTCCCAATTGAGGACTAAATCCGTTTCTTCACATCTTGCCAACACCCTCTCTAAATTGCCGAGACAGCTGTCGAAGTCATTACCAAAAACAGAAAAATCATCCATGAAGATCTCAAGGAAATCTTCGACCATGTCTGAAAAGAGTGCCATCATGCATCTTTGGAAGGTTGTCGGGGCGTTACACAATCCGAACGACATTATTCGGAAGGCATAAGTACCGTATGGGCTTGTGAATGTTGTATTTTCTTGATCTTCTGGTGCTATGACAATTTGATTGTAACCTAAATAACCATCAAGAAAACAATAAAAGGGTTTACCTGCAAGACGGTCAAGTATTTGATCAATAAAGGGTAATGGGAAGTAATCTTTCCTGGTGGCTTTGTTTAGCTTTCGATAATCCATACAAACCCTCCAACCGGTCACAGTCCTGGTTGGAATGAGTTCATTATTTTCATTACTTACCACTGTTATACCTCTTTTTTCGGAACATATTGTACCGGACTTACCCATGTACTATCAGAGATAGGGTATATAATGCCGGCGTCAAGCCACTTGATGATTTCTTTCATTACAACCCCTTTCATGGCATGATTCAGTCTCCTCTGGGCCTCAATTGAAGGTTTGTGATCATCTTCCAACAAAATCTTGTGCATGCACACTGCCGGGCTAATTCCCTTCAAGTCGGCAATTGTCCACCCTATTGCCTTTTTGTGTAGCTTCAATATCTTGATCAACTTCTTTTCCTGCTCAGGCTGTAACTTAGAAGAAATAATTACAAGCAATGTATTATCGGTTCCTAAGTATGCATATTTTAGTTGCTCTGGCAATTGTTTCAACTCAAGAATCGGTGGTTGTTCAATAGAGGGTTCTTCGAGCTTACCTTCCTTTCCTGAGTAATCCAGTGGTTCAAAGTATGTACCTGGTCGATTGACTAGCCAATTTGCCTCTTCTTGTTGTTCCTCATCGAACGGTTCTTCATACTCCTCAGGTTCCTCTTGATCGGTAATGTCGTTGCCGAGGTAACTAAATTCCTCGTCGAAGTTAAACTCTGCCGTGGCATGAAGAAGTTGGCATTCTTCTGGATCATCGGCATGCCTTAGTGTTTGGAACACATTTAGTTTAACTTGCTGGTCATTCACCCTCATTGTGAGTTCTCCCTTTTCAACATTGATCAAGGTTCTCCCTGTTGCTAGGAATGGTCTCCCGAGAATGATGGGTGCATGCTCATCTGCTTCACAATCCAAAACAATAAAGTCAGCGGGAAAAATAAATTTATCAACTTTTACCAGTATGTCCTCGATTTTTCCCTCTAGATGCACATATGATCTGTCGGCTAGCTGCAACATAACTGTTGTAGGTCTTGCCTTCCCGATTCCTAGTTTCTGGAAAACCGATTTAGGCATCAAGTTTATGCTAGCCCCAAGGTCGTATAATGCTTTCCCGACATAATGATTTCCAATGGAACAAGGTATTGTGAAACTTCCGAGATCCTTCAACTTGGGTGGCATACGATTGTGCAACATTGCCATGCATCCCTCTGTTGCGGCAATTGTTTCAAACTCTCCTAGCCTTGTTCTCTTGGACACAATGTCTTTAAGAAACTTGGCATAGTTTGGCATTTGTTCAATTGCTTCCACCAATGGCAAGTTGATGTGGACTTGCTTTAGGATATCAAGAAACTTCTTGAATTGGTATTATTGCTTTTGTCGCTTCAACCTTTGTGGGAATGGTGGTGCAAGTAAGATATCTTCGATCCTTTCATTGGTTTGGAACCTGAATGACGGCATTGCCGGGACAACTGGAGTTGCCGAGGCGTTATCAACTGGGGTTGTCGAGGCGTCTTTATCGTCAGTTACAGAGGCATGCTTATTGCCGGTTGCCGCGGCAATTCCTGGTTCAGCATCTGAGGCTTTGCCGCTAGGTTCATCTTGATCTTTTTGTGGAGTTTTATTTGACGAGCGGGTTTGAACCTCTCTAAGTTGTTGGCCACTTCTAGTGGTGATTGCCTTACATTGCTCATGGCTAGTTCCTCTTGCGACTTCAGTATCGCTAGGTAAACCTCCTTGCGGTCTAGTATTCAGATTTTGAGCAAACTGTCCGACTTGATTTTCCAATGATTTGATTGCCGCCTCTTGGTTTTGCAATCTCATCTCGGTCCTATTAATAAAAGCATCAGTTCTTTTTATGAAATTACTATTCTCAGCCATATAAGATTCATTTTTCATCATAAAAGCATTTAGAGAATTTTCCAAAGAACTAGATGTTGTCGATTATTGCAGCGGCAACTGTTCCCGTGGCATATTCTGCTGGAATCTCGATGCTTGTGCATTCTGATTGTTCTGGTTTAGAGCATTGTTGGGATTACTCCATGAAAAATTTGGGTGCTTCTTCCAAGTTGGATTGTATGTATTGGACATCACATTGTTGTTCTGATTGTAATTCCCCACATAGAAGCTGGATTCCGGATTCTGCATACATTCAGAAGAATTATGGTTATCACCACATAACTCACAAAAAGAATCTATTACCTTGACTTCATGTGTGTTGTTTGGTTTTTGCATGTTCTGGACCATCTTGGTTAAAGTGGCCAATTGTGCTGAAGTTGAATTTGATGATTCTAGTTCATGTATTGTGGCTTGGAGTCTAACTCCTCCTCTTCTAGTAGATGAGAATTGATAATCATTTTTGGCCAGCCTGTTTAAAATTTGCATTGCTTCCTCCGGCGACTTATCTAGGAGTATGTCGTTTGCCGAGGCATCTAGCATCATCCTTGTTGGTGTATTCACGGCGTTGTAAAACATTGTTACTTGAGTCCACACCGGGAATCCGTGTAGGGGCCATTTGTGTAGAAGTTCTCTATATCGCTCCCAAGCCTCATACATGGATTCATCATCTTTCTGCCGAAAAGAAGTAATATCGTTACGAAGCTTATCAGTTAAATTTGTAGGATTAAATCTAGCAATGAAATCACGACAAAGATCAGTCCAAGATGCTATTGATCCGGCAGGAATGCTATTCAACCATGCTTTCGCCCTATCCCTCAGTGAATAGGGGAATAATCTTAATCGTAAGACATCGGGGGTGACTCCGTGTATCTTGAACGAGTTGCAAATCTCGAGGAAAGATTTCAGATGTTGTCGTCCATCTTCAGTTGTTGAGCCGCCAAATTGACCTATTGTGTTGATCATATTAAACATTACTGGTTTCAACTCAAAGTGGTCGGCTTCAATTTCAGGTGCGACAACTCCGGGTTAAGTCCATCTAGATCTTCTTCAAGATAGTCTCGAATAGTTACATTTCGTGCAACAATCACTCATCCTCTCTTTGGAACATCTTGATGCATATTGCCGTCTTGATTAGCCATTGCTACTCTTATCCTTCATCTAAGTCTTTGTAAGGTTCGTTCGATTTACGGATCAAAGGGATATTACAGTGAAGTCGGTCTCATACTGGTCATATACCAATGCAAAACCAAAGTTTGTTAGCCCTTTGAATCTTAAACAAGAAAAGTAAAAAGAAAGTGCAAGAAAATAAAAACAAAGTAACTATTGCCAATCCCCGGCAACGGCGCCAAAAACTTGTTGCGCGTAATAAGTGCTACGCAAATGTGCAAGTATACACGTCGCAAGTTATAGTATAAAAGATATCGTATCCACAGGGATTGGTGCCACTTCAAGAATCTAGTCTCTTGCACTGTAAAAAGTAAAAACACAAATAAAGGATTATAAGAGTTTAACTAATAACTAATCTAGAAAGCAATAAAGTAAATGAATAGATGAGATCAATTGAGAGAGAGATAGGCCAGGTTATCGTGAGTTGAGGTGTGATAGCCGATTGGATCGTTTTGGTAAAAGAGTGCACGGGCAACTCGGGTTGCCGTGGCAACTTTAACAACGGGTTGCCTTGGCAACTAATCGATGGTTGCACGGGCAACTACTTGGGCGTCACGGGAAGCAACCTTCAAGGTCGGCAGAGCGTTCTTCAATGGTTTCTTCTTATCCCTAAGTCGAAACTCTAGCTACTTGTGCATGCCTTGATAATACATCCCTGCGTGAATCAAGGGTGAACAACAACCAATCTTGCGCTCCTCTTAGCCGTTGAAATCCTTAACTTATTCCTAAGCCGGATTAATCTTCACCATCAATAGATTGAATAAAGATCATATTCATTCGTTTCTTGAATCTAACTCTCCCGATATTAGATAAATAGATGAAGTTGCAAGATCCTCTCCCAATTCACTCGCAAACAAGAATAAGAACCAAGAACGAATAAACCTTGAAATAGAAAAGTGCAAACTCTTATTACCTAAACAAAGACCAATAGTTTCTCACAACCACAAAACACAATAACCATAGCCAAGTAGATTTAGTTCATGGCTAGGTTCCAAAGAAACACAAGATAAATAATCCCTAGCATGAACCCAAACGAACAAGAAAGAAAAGGATGAAGAAGGAGGCTTGTCGAAATCCTCCTTGCCCTAGATGCTTGTCGAAAATTCTCTCCTCTTGCCTTTCTTGGAGTTGTCGAAATTCCCCTCTCTTGCTCTCTATGGATTGTCGAAATCTCCATCTTATTTATAGGGCTAGGCCAAAGTCCTTCTTTGAGGAGGAAGTTAAGTTGGAATTAAATTATCTTTAAAGAATATAATTCTTTATTATAATTATATTCCTACTAGAACTTCTCCTATCTTCTTGGAATTTAATTCTTCTTTAATCTCTGCATAGAAATCAAATTCCTTTGGGTTTGGGCTTTGCTCCACGTCATCTTGGGCTTGTCTAGTCATCAATTTCGACTACCATATCACCTTTGCTCTTGTCGACAATTACCATGGCAACTGGCTCGGCGTCTCCTTCATGCATTGCCCTGGCAACTAGCTCGGCGTCTCCTTCATGCATTGCCCTGGCAACTAGCTCTAGCCTTGCTTTGGCAAGTGATCCTGCATATACACACAAAACACACCAAAGCAGCATCTTTTCCCACAAAAACTACCAAGTTATGTAATCAAGCTCAACGATGGAAGGAAACATGGATTAATGCATGAATGACTAATTATACAACTAATATGAGCCTAAGTCTAACAATAATATGAGTAAAAAGGGTAAGAAAATAGTTATTTTGAACACTTATCACAAGGTTTACAGCGAAGTTCTGGAGGTATCTTCACACAGCTTTAGGTACTCGGTTGAACATTAGCACTGCTTATCATTCGTAAACCGATGGCCAGTCTGAGCGGGTAATCCAGATTCTTGAGGATATGTTGAGGGGTTGTGTTGTGGATTATAGTGGCAGTTGGGAAGATTTCTTACCGCTTGCGGAGTTTGCCTACAATAATAGCTACTAGGCTAGTATCAAGATGGCACTGTATGAGGCTATGTATGGGCGTAAGTGTCGTACACCTATTGGTTGGACTAAACTTAATGAGCATAGATTGTTGGGACCGGATATTGTTCATAAGGCTAAGCAGACTGTTAGATTGATTCGAGATCGGCTTAAGGCTGCTTTTGACAGACAGAAGTCTTATGCCAATTTGAGACATCGAGATCTTGAGTTCGATGTGGGAGATGAGGTTTTCTTGAAAGTATCTACGTGGAGGAAGGTACTTCGTTTCGGTCAGAAAGGTAAGCGGAGTTCTCGTTTTATCAGCCCTTATCGGATTATTCGACGAGTTCGACCAGTTGCCTATCAGCTTGAGTTACCACTTGAGCTTAATCGTATTCATGACGTATTCTATGTCTCTATGTTGAGACGCTATCATGCTGATCCGTCTTATATTATTTCTGTAGAGGAGGTTGAGATTTGTCCCGACTTACGTTTTGAGGAGAAGTCAGTTGAGATTCTTGCTCAAGGCAAGAAAGTTCTTCGGAGGAAGACCATTAAGATGGTCAAGGTCTTGTGGCGTAATCGTGGTCATGATAAGGCTATGTGTGAGCCCAATGTCGTTGTAAAAGCTCAATATCCGTATCTTTTTGATCTAGGTAAATTTCAAGGCCGAAATTTCTTTTAAGGAAGGGAGAATTATAACACCCCAATTTTTCCCCAATTTGAAAATCCCCAATTTATAAATCCCTAATTTTTTGGGAATTCAATCAGATTTCCTAATTGAAATTTAGTGAACAGTTTGTGAAGTTCAGAATTTGAGTGGCTATTGTGTAATACGGGTAAAGTTGGGGCCCTATGGTGGTAGTTTTCCCTTTTCCCTGGGGTATAAATACCCTATTATAACACCCCAAAATCCCTCAGCTCATTTTGTTTGGAAACCCTAGCCGCATCTCACCCAAAAATCCTCTGAAATCTCTTAACCCCTTTTCTTTTCGTGCTTCACCGTTGAAGCTCCGACGAGCCCAAACGTCGTCCGTGAGCAACATGGCCACCGCCTTCGACCTTCTTGGCCTCTCGCGTTCAAAACCTATACAACCGCTTACCCCTATTCGTCATCATTTGCCCAAAAATCGTGAGTAACCGTTCGGCTCCCCTTAGCGCCGCCGTCCTCTTCGCTTCCTCCCTCGTCAGATTCGTTCCAGTTTTGGTAAGCATTTGAATGGGTTTCTTTTGGGTACGTGTTATGGGTATGGTTTCAAGAAGCTTTGGGTTTGTTTGTGTGGTCGGAAAATAACCTTAGAGGTCACCAGAGTAGGTTGCCGTCGAACCGCGTCGTCAAGGGTTTTGTAAACCCTAAGTTCGTTATGGTGAGGAAGGGGTATTGTAAACCCTAAGTTTGTAAATCGTGTGGGGGGTGTGGCTGAGGAATTGGGCTTACTCGGTTGGGTTAGAGAGCCCAGTGAAAGAGGGGTCAAACCGGGTCCAGTGTGTGGGAAGCCGCCGAACCAGATTAAGGGCCCAAACCGGGTCAATTTCAGACCGAACCAGTGAACCGACAGACTTGATCGAACCAAACCATGACCCGACCTGATAACCGTGACTCGACCCGTTGACCGACCTGGCCCGAGCTGACGTCAGCGTTGACTTTTTGGCTGACGTCTGCATTAACTTTTTGATGATGTTAACGTTGACCTTTTGATGATGTCACTGTTGACTTTTTTGATGCCATCAACGTTGCCTTTTTGATGACTTCGGCATTGACTTTTTGATAACGTTAGCGTTGACTTTTTCTGACCCAAGTTGACCTAACGTTTTTCGACGTTCTGATTCCAAATCCGCTGCCCATTTTCCCAAATTCGAACCTGAATGATTGTTTTTCTATCTACATTAATTATAGTTAGTATTTTGAGAATTTTAAATATCAGATTTTGAATCAGATATAATTATGTTCAGGTGATGTTGACTCGGAGCCTGAGAATCTTCCTTCTC
Organism: Hibiscus mutabilis; assembly: GCA_019671005.1. NCBI lineage: Eukaryota > Viridiplantae > Streptophyta > Magnoliopsida > Malvales > Malvaceae > Hibiscus > Hibiscus mutabilis. The sequence goes on from CM033739.1 coordinate 37,656,337, forward strand.
CTCCACATGTTCGACATCCTTCTGCACTGCCTGCAAACTCTGCACGTGAGTATGGTTCCGTTTAGTGATTATGTTAGTGTGGCATAGTAGTAATAGATAATTATGTTTTGATGACCTCGTAGGTGTTGACTTTGTCCGATCGAATGCTAGAGTTGAGCGCAGGAGACGTCACTCTCGATGTTGAGTTATTAGCTGCCTAAGGCGTGTCTCTTCATGTGCTATATCATTTTTGTGCTCTATGTTATGTGTGCATGTTGTATATGTGATTGATTAAATGATTTGTGATTTATGGTATACTTTGTATGATGGCATGACATGCATCAGATATCAGAATCAGACTAAAATAATATTGGACATATATCGTATGCACTCGAATTAAATTATTGGATTAAATATACTCTTGGAATGGAAAAATATAAATCGGAACATGTCATATCATTTGGGTCAAGAAATTGTATGGTAAAGTTCAGTGGGTTCACCCTTCGGGCTGAATTTCGCTTAGGATCAGTGGTTCCACCTTCGGGTCGTTCCACTTCGGATGGTGACGATATAGTTAGAGTGGTTCTATGGAACCTTACTCTTCGGACGGTGTATGGAGATGGGTGCATGACATTACATTATATGACTCAGATTGTATGCATATGTATATTGAGGTGACTATTGAACTATGCTTGTTGTTCGGATTTCTATTATGTGTTTTTATCTGCACCTTAGAGACACAATGAGTTTATAGCTTACTCCCCCTTACTTCTCTTTCAGATACTCAGGCTTAGGCGTACGGTACTTGGAGGATTTTATATCATCAGACTTTACCCTATTTTACAGTATGATTATTCAGTCATTTGAAATTTTCTATTATTATTATTATTTCGGACGATTATGTATTTGGGACATTATTACTTTTATTTGGAGACTTAATGGTTTGTCATGCATTATCGAATTTCTTTCGAATTTTATAATAACTTTTGAAATTTGCCAAATGACTACGTTTTATATAAATAGATATAATTTTGGTGGTTCCGATCTTTTATAATTAAATTGTAAATTGATTTATTAAAACCTAATAACCTTTCTTGAGGGACAAGTTTTTTCAAATTTAACTTTTAAGTTTCGACTTAAGAAATTAGGTCAAATTTAGGAGGTTACACCAACCAACCAAATTAAAATGTTATTACTAGTTTATTTATTTACCATCATCGAAGTGCTCTTCGGATAATAAAATAATAAAAATTAACCAACCCATCTTCGGCTGGTTATTTCCTTTCGTTATCACATCATCATAAAAAGCTCGAGCTGGAAGCTTCACCAACCTGGAGAGCACTTCGATAATGGTAAATACATAAACTAGTAATAACATTTCAACTTAGTTTGTTGGCTTGGTGTTTAGGTGTTTAACCTATTATCCATTGGGTGTGGGTTTGATTCTCACAAGTAGTGAAATCTTAAGCTTTTATTTTTTTCATTCAATTGCCTTTGCTTTAAATTAATCGGATGATGTCACATGTCATCATCCGATTGGTTATAATTAATTTTAAAAATTCTAAAAAATTTAATTTAAAAAATATTTTTTTACATGTCATCTTTGCCACGTCACTTAACACGTGGCACTGTCACGCCATCTCCCTATGCTATGTTGGAATGCCACATCAGCTCCAAACGATCAAAGGCTGTTGACTGACGGTTTTCATCAAACTAGGGTGAAATTTGAATGAAAATCAAACATTAAGTGCTTGTTTGCTCACAAAAAATAATAGGTACTGAATTGATCAAAAGGTCAAACGTTTGGGGCTATTTTTGACTTTATGCCTTGAAAAAACATACATTGCACAGACATGTATTTGAACTCGGGTCGATTGGCACGCCTATTGTCGGTTAGGGGTTAGTGTTCAATCGAGTCGAGTAAAAAAATTTCGAGTCGAGTTTATGAAATTCGAGTCGAGTCAAGTTTTCGAGTTCCTATGTAAACTTAATTGTAATTATTTATCATGTTATAGTATGGTTTGATTCCAATTTAAATAACTTTCTCAAATCATATAAGATATGCATATATATTTCTTTATATTTTTTTCATATGTAACATATATTTCTTCATATTTTTTTATATCGGTATATATATTAGGAAAAATTAAGGGACTTGACTCGAACTTAAAAATAAATCCACTAATTACTAAAAATTTTTGAGTTATTCAAATTTCTATTTTTCAACTCAAACTTTATTTGAATTTTTTTCGAATCGAGTCGAGTTTATGAAATTTTGAGTCGAGTCAAAACGAGTCTAGTTTTTTCGCCTCGAGTTGAGTCGAAAAATTTGATTTTTCGAGTCGAGTTTTACTCACCCCTACTGTCGGTTATCGATGATAGATGGTTGGGGAAATGGGCGTGGGCCTTCGCGACAACGGTAATGGGATCTGACGAGGCTATCGACGACGACAATGTTGTGAATTTTGGGTTTTTGCGAATTTGAGACTATTTTGTGATTTTGAGAAATGTTGAATTTTTTAAAATTAATTTAAATTTTTTTAGTTTTATTTGAAAAAAATAAAATAAATAAAATTAAAAGTAACGTGTCAAATTTTGATTGGGTGATTAACTTTTTTAAAAAAATTTATTATCTTAAAACAGTAACGGAATGAAACTTTAGTCACCTAATCCAAACAAAAAAGGAACATTAGGCTCTTATTTCAGCAAAAAATAACGTTATGCACCTATTGCAAAAAAGAGGTATAGTTTAGGCACATATTTTATAGTTAAGCCTTAAATATATTGTTTTATTAAGATTCATTAATTAGTTGAGTGGTTAAGAATATTCATGTTGCTCATTTTATATGACTGCAGATATTATAACGAGTTTTTTATAATATTGGATTTTAATTTAATTAATTAAATATCAATTATTTTTATATAAAAATTTATATATTTAAATATTCCAAGCACAATAAAATTTAATTTTATAATATTGTAGATTGTGATATTAAATATATTGTTTTATTTATAAACATTTATTTATTAAAATATATTTAAAATTTATTAATACATACATATTGAAGCCAATAATACATTAGTTCAATAAAAAAGTCGAGATGCCATATGTTGGTAGATCTAGTACCATAAGGGTAGGGTGAATATTTAAGTAGAATTGAGTAACATATTTTTTAATTAATCAAGTTAATGAGTTTTATTTTATTATTTTTACTTAATTTAAATTTTATGAATCAAGACAAACAAAATGTAGTTCGAATCAAATAATTGTTCAAGTTAAATCAAAACATAGTTCAAATTAAAATCTTTCAATAATATTACTAAATATTTAGAGCATATAAGTCTAAAACCATATATAATTGAAAACTCTTTTAAAGAAAAATAAGATATTTTATTTTTAATAATTTATTTGTTAGATGCAACGAATTTATTATTTTGAAACAATTTGATTTTTTTGTAATTTAATATTATAATAGAGTTTTAAGGATTGTGTATATATACACACATATAGATTTGATTTCTTTTATATTTTTTTGTTGATATAGACCAATTTACCTACTTTCACAACTATCGAGAATTTAAATGGTATTTACAGAAGTTTATAATTCAGTTATTCTAATTGTTAAATTGATTTCAACTTAACTTCGAAAATTCAAATAACTCAAACAACTTGATTAGATTAATTTGAAATTTATTTTTTGATTTTTTTGAATCAAATTATAGTTTATTTATCCTTAAAATTAGACGCTAGATCCATTAATCAACATTTAAGATTTGAATCTTGGTGAGTGGAACAAATTGTATTGCTAAGGTCGTCGCATAATATTTCTCTATAGTACTCGATCTAAATTACATAATTAATAGATCGAATATCAATAGTTATAAATAAAAAACAATGAATCAATGAAAAGTAATAAAGCTTAGGTCAATAATAATAATAATAATAATAATAATAATAATAATAATAATAATAATAATAATAATAATAATAATAATAATAATAAGGGTAAACTACATAAATGGTCACCGAACTTTAAGGGCAGATTCATTTTGGTCACCGTACTTTTAAAATATTTGATAAGGTCACCTAAGTTTTAGTTCGGTTTCGATATGGTCTCTCTCGTTACCTTCCGTTAGAAGTTGACGATAGTTTTCATTTTTCCTTAATAAAAAATGGGTAACCTACACCAATCATCACTCAACTTTCTTCTCACAACTATTTTGGTCACTAGAGTTTAACAACTTTCAATTTAATAACTTAACTTTTAGTTCGATTTCGATTAGGTTACAGTTCACAATTTTTAGCAAAATTGATTAACCGATCTGATCTATCATATACAATATCACTAAAGTTTATGCATTACAATATTTTATAGTCTAGTGATTTTGATACCCTTCTAATTTTTTTTTTAAAAAAAGTAAAAAAATTGGCTATGGGTAGGATTAATAGGCGTGAACTTTCAATTTTTGACTTTCTAGTTGTTTTTACGCTTTTATCACAACCGAACAATTATTAAATTTACCATATTATCATATTTCATATTTTAATAAACAAAATAAAAATTTTATTTCTAGAATCAAATATTTCGGTTAACTAGTTAATCGATTATCAGATTTAATTGGTACAATATAAGATTGAGAATTGAATAATCTCAATTTGCCAATTAACAAAAACAATTTTTTAAGGATTAATCGAATTTTTCTATTTGTATAAACATATCATTTGAGAGTGACCAAAATATGAACAATTCGGAAGTTAAGTTATTAAATTGAAAAATAAAAGTTAAGTGACCTTATCGAATATTTTAAAAGTATGGTGACCAAAATGAATCTACCCTAAAATTTGGTGACCATTTATGTAGTTTACCCTAATAAAAATAAAAGTTAAGTTGAGATCTTGAATAACTTAATGTTACTAAATCAAGTTCCGTCACATATAAATAATATTAAACTAATATTATCATAATATTAGAATTGCGTGTTCAGTGTGAAGTTTCTTTTGAAAAATGTTGTCACAAAGTGTTTTAGAAAAATAGTTTTAAGATTTTAGTGTCTGACATTATTATCAAAAGTACTTTTAAAAAGATAAAATTTTTATTTTAAATTTAGACTTGATATTATAAAGTAAAAAAATGAACGTAAGTGATGTTCAAATTTATTATCATAAAATTTATTAACATTATTATATATTAAATAAATCAACTTAAATCATAATAAAAATGTAAAAATTATGGCAATACATTAGTAATTATATATATAATATAAACGTGAAATATTTCTAAATAATTAATAAAAATTGTTGGATTAAATAAAAAATTAGTCTCTAAACTATGTATTTTTATATTAATGTAATATATCTAAATATTATTGTTAAAAAAGTAATATATCTAAATATTATTGTTAAAAAAGTAATATATCTAAATATTAATTTAATATGTTAATAATTAATATATTTAATATTTGTTGAGTGTAGCAATCGATCGAATAAAGCCAATAGGGGTGAATTGGAATTTTAAAGAACGGTGGAAACTAATTACAAAGAAAGAAAATTGCAAGGGAATTTATAGTGGTTCAACTCCCTCAATGGAGTCTAAATCTACTACCTCAGTTACCACACTAAGGATTTTCCACAAATCCACTAATTTGTCTTTCCTTTAGGATAAGGAATAACCTTACACAATTCAATAGACTTATACCCCTAACGTCTATTGAATCATTTCCCAAAAACAAGTACAAAGAAGAAAACTTTGAAAATTCTCACAAGGAATATGTTTGCAAGTTTAAGCTCTCACACAAACCCAAGAAACACTAGTAAAAGAATTACAATGAAGAACAACACTAGTGTTTACAAGAAAGATGGAAAAATTGAGCACAAATTGGATTTTGATTGTTTGAATATTTGATTAGGCTTTCTTGATACTTCATTACTATTTGGAGACCCATTTTATACGCTCTTGATCTTTTCTAACCGTTAGGAGATGTTGAAGGGACTTTGGAGTCGTTGGAAGCCATTAAAACCGAGCATTAAATGCTCACCTGCGCAGAGGTTTCGAAACCTGGAGGTTTTTCAAAAAGAAAAGTAACCATTACATGGCCTAGTTTTGAAACCGTCATGGGGTGCTTCGAAACCTGTAACCAATGATTGATTTCCAGGCCTTATTGCCTCAGTAGTTTTGAAACCTCTTCTTGAAAACTCACAAATTTAACTTTTTATTGAATTTTTAAAGAGTATACAATATAGGTATTAAGTTAAACAATTTAGAAAAAGTTTGTTCAAGTTAAAATTATGTTTTTGACAAATTTGAATCGTATAACTTAAGTTCACAAAATTTTCCAAATTGGTCCTTTTAGTTATGTCAAAATCAAAATAAGTCTAACAATCTCCCATTTTTGATATAACAAAACACTTGATAAAAAATTGTTTTTGAGAAATTTGTCAAACTTTTAAATTTCCCCACTTGGGCTCCTCTTTAGCAAATGTCTTTATGAAATCTTTTTAAATTAAGTTTTAAAGACGTTTTTGTTTTTTAAAACAAGTTGATCGCGCTCTGAGGATTAAAAATAAGTTGCTCGCAACTACGGAGCAGAGTTTCAAAAGTGAGATTCAAGGTTTCAAAGAGGAATTGGAAGAGACCAAAGAAGAGACCAGAAATGATGCGAACGAGAATTTTGCAAATTTCACGAGAAATTTAGTCGAGCTTAAAGAATCACACAAGAATGAGATTATGGTGCTAGAGACTACTTGTGATGTCGATATAGCGAAGAAGGTTAAGGCAGCTGTAGACGCTACCTCTTCTTTGACTATTGAAGGAATGGAGAAATTCCAAGATGCCGATATTCTTAGTTTTTAGCTGGCACTTGGCCCTCTAGATGTTAGAGATATGAATTTTGATATCCTTCGTGAAGTAACCGCGGATTTCGACGTGAGAAATTCCGTCGGGCCTTCATGGGAAGAATTTATTGTAAAGTATAAAGATACGACGGTCTTTTCTACCTTGGGTCCGGTTACAGTTTCTTCTTTGGATGATCACGGCGGTGCTGCATATAAACTAGATGGTGATGGTGTTTTAAGTGATGATAATAGAGATGTATAACTGTCATTGTTATCTATTTTTACTTTTCGCGGAAGAGAAGTTGTTTTGAGGGTTATTTTATATATATTGCTATTTTTTATATAATTTTGCAATGCATTTTATTGTTGTCATAAAGCACTGCGAGCTGCTTATGGGATGATGTTTCTAACTTAATTTTGCAGTGATTATGGTAAAAATTCCCCTCTCGTATGCTTAGTTGTTACCTTTTAATTGGGATACTTGTATTAAGTGGTGGAGATATTGTCTTTATGTACTGCAGTTGGTTGAATATTTCTCTGTTATTAGTTTTTTAGAGAATGTTCTGCATAATTTTCCTTTTGCACAATAAATTCTAAGGAAAATTATAAGACGACTAAGGTCGCTTGGAATTGTTTTGTGCTTTTAATATCTTCACAGATCGTAATGCCTTACTTTATACCCTTTGTTTAGTTTTGTTGATCTACAAATGTTGAGCGGTTTAGTGTATGCAATCGCTGTTGTTTATGTAAGCCAATCACTTTTCTTTATGACTGCTTTGCTTACATATATATGTCTTTATTGTTAGCTGAGTTAACATAGCAAAATGATGTGTGTTGCTTTGGGGTAGATCATATGCATTCACGTGTTCCTTTGTATAGAGGGATTGGTATTGGAGAAAATCATGCTAATCAAGGATAACTTAAAAAAATAAGATACTGCGTGTTGTTTCTTTGTTTATTCCTTATTGGTTTAGTTTTTTGTGCTTGGTATCTATTGAGTTGTTGTGAAGATTTAGACAATTCAAAATAGATCATGATGAAAGAAAACTTCTGACTAGGTGTGACAGATGCATGCGCCTACCTGTGTAGTTATTGATGGGAATTTTGAAAGTTGTGTGATTTTAGCTATTCACCCTAGATCTCAGGATCTGAGAAGTAAATGCTCATATCTGCTGCTATTTGGATTAAGAATGTGAAATGTCGTCACTTGGCATTCCCATTGGTTACTATAAATGGGAGTTCATGGGCCTGTATTTTCATAACATGCTTTATAAGTGGTTAACTCTCTTTATGCTCCATTGATATGGTTTTTCTTGTTTCATTTTGAGGGGAGGATAAGAAAATATGTTTATAAACAATTGTGGTGAGCAAAAAGTGCTCATCATAGATCCTGAGGAGTGTTCGTTTTGACGTTCAAGCTACTTGGATCGACATACAATAGTATTCGGAAGGCTATGATTAGCCATCTATAGCATAAAAAGCCAACATATAGGGATGTCAGTTTGACCCGAACCCGACGGGTTTTGACCCGACCCGATCTGACAGGGGCGAGTTTTATTTTTAACAATTTGGGTTCAGGGCTGGGCAGGTTTTAAGAAAAATATAGTCAGGGCGAGTTTGGGTTTAAGGTGGAAATTCCCTGACCCGACCCGATACAATTAGGTTAAAATTTATTATATTTACAATTATGCCACTATATATATTATTTAGGTAAAAAAACTCAAAGCTTTCCTATTTCTTTTACTTTTTCTGTCGTACTGTATATCTTCTGATATTCTCATCTTCTTATTTTTTTCCTTATTTTGTTCTTTATTTTTACTTCTATTTCTTTTCATCATTTCTTTTAAATTTGAAGAGATCATTCGAATTGTGATGATACATGCTTTTTAATGGGAAGACCCATACCATAGACCTTTGTTGAGTGGTCGTTAACAGTAACGATGGCGAAGACCAAAAAAATATTTTTGGGTAAGATAGATTGTGTTCATGGTTAGGTATTCAGTTCTAAAAAATGTTTTGATTTAATATTTTTGGTTATGATTTTTCATTTTCTTTGTTGTTTATTTGTTTTGTTATGATGTTTTGAGTGAGAAATATTTTGGAAATTGTTTTGATTTAATATTCCATATTCTGATGATATCAAAGCCGTTGTTTTTCTTCAATTTCACACTAAAAAAAAATTTGGTTGGAAATGGGTCGGATCGGATCGAGTACAGGTCTTCTTTCTAAAGTTCAGGGCGGGTGGTATGTTTTTTATTGTTGGAGCAAGTCAGATTCAGGTAATCAACTTTTATTCCAATGGACAAAATATTCTAAAGATCTTGATTACGAGGTTTTTCGAGTACTATTGTCTGTTAGCGTTTGTGCTACATTTAGGGGAGATGGTCGAGGAAGAGGCATATTGCCGAGATGGTTAATTCACGTTGGAAATTGACCGTTTTCCTCTTGATACAGATCAGAAGTTTTTGGAGTCAAAAATATGAGAGGCATTTGTCATCTCCATGTACTCTACCTGCTACATTAAGAAGCATTCTTTTACCCTATGGGGTTTTGTGGTTATCTCCAGCGAGTTCGCTAGGGAGATTTGCATTCCTCTTGGAATTGGCGCGGTATTTCCGTTACTTCTAGCTTGGAGCAGTTATTGCAAATATATATGCGTTCAATACTAGATATGTGGATAAGTCGAATGTCCGCGTAGGATATGCCGAGTGTGCCTTTTGGCAATGAAAAACTAGTAGAGTGAATCTAGAAAGTTGTTACGACTGTAAACTGACAAAATATACAGGCAACGAACACTTGCCTTCTTCGCTAATTATTTTGTAAATTTAGTTTTTAGGAATTTGAAGATAAAACCTTGGAATAAAGTATGTATTTTACTGTATATATTTTTCATATCACTGGTTTGTAGTGAATAAAAGAGTTTGCGCACATCAAGGTTAAAAGTGAATTCTTGCCCCCAAGTGACGAGGAACTTTGTGAAGAGTAAATTATAGCATCAAAAAAATGATTGTGTTTGATTGTGTTGCGACTTGTAAAACTGAATAGATATCAACGTGTTTCCTCCTTTTGCCGATTTGTTTGATAGCTATGGATATCTAGATGATGTTGTGTTGCGTTTTGCTTGTTTATTTTGTTTGCTTTCATTTTACCTGAGAGCGACGTATATTTACGTGTCTTCTTGGAGTTGGCTAGCTAACCTTGTCTCAACATAAAAATGTGAATGACTATAGTTGTTTGTTGCCCTTGGACTTTGCGCGAAGCTTTTAAATATTTTCTTCTGAAAGTGCTGGCCATAAAAATGTCTTACGGATATCATAAACTTATGAAATGAACTATCCGTACCTTCGTGTTCAATATTGTATTTTTTAGCCATGGGTAGTCTTGCCCCCAGATAAGATAACTATTCGTTGGAATTCTGTACGTATATTCCTGCATATTAATTCAAAATTTTGAGCGTTTTCATTAATACTGACAAATTTAGGTTACTATGTAATATTGAGATCGACAACTAGAAATGGTTGTGAAAAGAGGTGTTGAATCAACATGCATTACTCATGACTCACTAGGTTTAGTTTTGTCATCGACATTTTGTAGCCTTATTGTGGGTTACTTCTTTATTTATTTAACACAATGTTTCGTATACCTAAACGATCCTTTATTTTCTTTTATTTGCTTACTTAGAAAGCGATGATTGCTGAGCTAATTCTTTTATGCACATATTTTAAAAGCGGCGGACACTTCTTAAAAGTGACTGACACTCAAACAATCATTTGTTTTCTTTTATTCGCTTATTCAGGAAGCGATGATCGCTAAGTTAATTTTTTCATGCACGCTTCTTAAAAGTGACGAATGCTTCTTAAAAGCGAATGACGCCCAAACAATCCTTTGTTTTCTTTTATTTGTTTACTCAGGAAGCAATGATCGTTGAGCCGATTCTTTTATGCACACTTTTTAAAAATGCCAGACGCTTCTTAAAAGTAGCTGACGCCCAAATGATCATTTACTTTCTTTTATTTTCTTACACAGAAAGCAGCGATCGCTAAGCTGATTCTTTTATGCACACTTCTTAAAAGTGATAGACGCTTCTTAAAAACGGCTGATGCCCAAATGATCCTTTGTTTTCTTTTATTCGCTTACTCAGGAAGCGACGATCATTGAGCTGATTCTTTTATGAACGTTTCTTAAAAGCGGTGGATGATTCTTAAAAGTGGTTGACGCCCAAACAATTCTTTGTTTTATTTTATTCGCTTACTCAGAAAATGACAATCGCTAAGTTGATTCTTTTATGCACGCTTCTTAAAAATAACATACGATTTTTAAAAGTGGTTGACGCCCAAACGATCCTTTGTTTTCTTTTATTCGTTTAAGCGACGATCGCTAAGTGATTCTTTCATGCACGCTTCTTAAAAGCGACAGACGCTTCTTAAAAACGACTGATTCCCAATCCTTTATTTTTATTTATTCGCTTACTCAGAAAGTGACGATCGCTGATCTGATTATTTTATGCACACTTCTTAAAAGAGGTGGACGCTTATTAAAAGCGATTGATGCCCAAACGATCCTTTATTTTCTTTTATTCGCTTACTTAGAAAGTGGCAATATCTGAGCTGATTCTTTTTATTCACGCTTCTTAAAAGTGGCTGAAACGATCTTTTGTTTTTTTAATCGCTTACTCAGAAAGCGAAAATTGCTGAGCTGATTCTTTCATGCACGCTTTTTAAAAGTGACGAATATTTTTTAAAAGTGATTGATGCTCAAATAATCCTTTATTTTTCTTTATTCGCTTACTCAGAAAGCGACGATTGTTGAGCTAATTCTTTTATGCACGCTTCTTAAAAATGACATACACTTATTAAAAATGACTTACGCTCAAACAATCCTTTGTTTTCTTTTATTCGCTTACTCAATAAGTGACGATTGCTACGCTGATTCTTTTATACACGCTTCTTAAAAGTGGCAGACGCTTCTTGAAAGCATCTAACGATGGTTGCTTTTCATAGGTAATAAAATCATTTTATACCGGCACTCTCTTGAGCTTCATATGTACAAAATATGCGGGACTATGAAAAACAAAAAAATATAGGAAAGAAATAAAGAATGAGGTATAAAAATAAACCTCGAAGCAAGTGGCAGATATCGCGAGATCCAAGAATCCCCCTATCTTCAAGATTTATACCCGTTTTACTGTCTCACGTCGACTTTGTCTGTACTCGTCTACTTAGATTGCTTAGTCTCTTTTTCAAAGCTCAGGCTGCTGAGGGTCATCACGATTTTGCTCAGAACATTAACTGTGGGTCTTTTTCACCAGGATGAGACTTCTTTACTTATGATTTTTCTACCTCTGTGCGAATTGCATTGAAAGTATGTGGCATAGTTGTGATGTCTTCTAATTGACTTGCATAAAGCCTTTCCCCATAGACGTAGGGAACTTGACCTGTAGGCAAAAAGGGGCTGCCATCATTCTGGCTTTCCTCATCAAGGGTCTCTAAAAAATGGCATTGAACGCGAATAAATTATCGATGACCAAAAATTTAGCCATTTGTGTGACTTTGTGGTCATCATCTCTTATAGTTACGGGGAGTCGGATGGAGCCCTTTACTTCGATAGGCTGGTTGCTAAACCCATACATAGGACTGGCTGGCTTTATTTTTGCATTTGAAATTCCTAATTGGTTGAAAGCATTCCGGCCCAACAATTCTGCAGCGCTACCTGTGTCCACTAGAATTCTTTTCACAGTAAAACCCACTATCCATGCTATAACAATGATGGGTCAATACATTCTTCATTGAGAATACTATCGTCATTTTTTTCCAAGAAAGAAACTCGCCACGAGTCTCTTTGTTTTAATTTTTTCATTATTCCTGTTGAAATTGACATTACCCCCTACAACTGTACTCCGCGCTTGGAGCTTGATTGGTTCTATTTTTTGTCTACTCTAATTATCATATGGATGGTGCCCCTATTATCAGGGTTGCTTCTTTTGTCACCTTGCGACTCGGGCTATCAGGTTTCTTTGTTATCCTTGACGTGTCTGTACGGGGAAACTAAGAATCTCACCAACTTCCCTTTTCTTACCGCATATTCAATCACATTATTTAGGTGTACGAAATCATCTGTAGAGTGACCTTGAGCTTTGTGAAATTCATATCGTCGCCCGAAACGTTCTATGTGCTGGCTTTCTCTCTTTGGCAATGGTAGTCTTAAAATTCTCGTGTGTTCAATCTGGTGCAATATCTATGAAGGTAACTCTGTCAATTCATAATAAATTTTATACGTGGATAACATTTCTTAGGCCGCCTCGCACTACTAATCCTCATGCGCACGCTACTGCGACAGCCTCTATTTTGAACATATTGTGGTTCGCGGTAGAACTATAGGTTTCCTCTACCAATTCCCTGATAGATAGGGGGTCTACCCCGTCTAGAGTCGCGATCGCCTTGTCTCTGGTTCTTATACTGTGAATTGTGTGCACTATTAGCCTCATCGTTTTTAATGGAAGGCTGAACCTTCACATACAATTTCGATAACGTTGCTGGTGGTCAGTCCAGCAAATTATACTTTAGGTGCTGGTGGGAAGTACCAGTAATAAAGGCAAAAATTACGAACTCATTGGATGCCTCTTTAGTTTGCATAGTTGCAGTGTGAAACCGTTGGATAAATTCACGCAAAGATTCGTCCAGCTTTTGGATGATCGACATAAGGTACGCTAATGACCTTTTCAATACCTTATTTGCCAAAAATGGCTTATGAACAGTTCTGCCAACTGATCAAAAACTAGAAATTGAGTTCGACGAGAGTTGGAGATACCATACTTGAGGTAAATCCTTGAGAGTCATTAAAAATGTTCGACATTTAACCTGATCGGAGGCACCAAACAAATCTATATGATTCAAAAGGTATGACAGGTGATCTTGAGGGTCACCTCTTCCATTGTACATCAGCTTCGGGACCTTAAAAGACGTGGATACGTGGTGTTTCTAAGATATTTTCAAATAAGGGCTTATTTTTATACCTTCGAGGGTTTTGAGAAAGATTATCCTGTCAAATACTCTTGATGCTCTAAAAGTTTTTCTATAGTTGCTACATCTTTGCATTTAACGCCTATTGGTCATCATCATCTACGGGGCTATAGTCCATATCATCTAAATCCTCATAATCCTCCTCTAGCTCTCGAGGTTGTTCTCCTTTAACGTCTTGCTGGGGAGAAACTTGCTTTTTATGAGGCGTATTGCCTCTCATTTTTCTGAATAACTATTTAACTAACTTCTTATTTTTCTCCTCTACGATTCTATGTTGTTTGGCCCACTCATGTATGGACTTTTGTTGCCGCTCGAGTTACTATTTTAAGAACGATAAGGCTTTCCCCATGTTCTTTATCATTTCCAAAAATTGCTAGTTGCTACCTTTCGACGGGGATGCTCATCTCGTTTGCTGCATATTCAGTCCTGTTGTAAAATATGGAGGAGGTTGATCCCAGAACTGTTGTCGAAAATTCTGTTAAAGCTGTTGTAGCTGTTGTGCATCAGCCGACGTCGGTTGCCTATCGTAATATCATCTTCTCCAGCCTGTCATCAGTTGAGTTGTCATTGTGGGCTCCTCTATTGTATCTTTCTCTTGGTGTTTTCGGTCGTCTTCTCTCATCTCTAAGGCTTTTATGGTTATCGATAAATCTGAAGGTCTTGTGTTCAGTCCGCACTCACCTACCAATTGTTGCTTGTTAAAGTCAAGGGTCAGAGACGACAGTCCGATGGAGGTTTGGATGGTGGTCTTCTCTTGGAATATGTGTTGCTCTTGTTATAGTGATTTGTAGTGCCTCTCTGGTCTGGGATGCCTCGTTCCTTTCATTGTATGTCTTATTTATACCGCTTGGACAAGTGTCACAACAGGTAGTTGTGGCGTATTGATTAGACAGGTTATGATAGAATGTTGTAGGTTCATATCGTCACTCGCAGCGATCTCGTTACGTTGTTACGGGATCGTTGGGCAGGGTGTTGTCTGCGATCTCACGTTCGCCATACATCACAAAGCCTTTATATGACACTGTTTGCAATTTCGCTTGCCTGTTGTTGGTTGTTTGACTTCGACACGTGGCGGTGGGTATTTGTAGGTACTAACAATTTCTTTTCTAATTTTATTTTGAAATATGATTAATTGTATGACGAGTCTTTAAGATTTTTTATAGTTATTTAAAAGTCATTAAAAAATTAATAGTATTCAGCGGTGCATTATATTAATGGTGTTTAGAAGTGTGCATCAACCGTTCTAAAATTTTCATTATATATATATATCCGTTTATACAGTGTAATTTTTTTAAGTTTTACGTTTTTTAAATCGTTAGATAGGTAAAATGAATGATTAAAATTAATTTATAAAAATTATCACTTAAAAAAAATAAAAAGTTAATCTTAGCTATCCTTTTTCACCCACCAAAAAAACATGTAAAACTAATTTTACACTGTGAATAAGTTGATCATAGCCATGTATATAAATGTGTTAAGTTCATCCGCATCCTGCAGGATACATGTATGGAGATCCATCAAATATATTTATAATGAACTGTTGTCAAATGGAGTATGTTAAATAATTTGTTAAATTACTTTATATAAATGCTTTTACCATAGACTTCAATATTATTTAATGATTAAATTTTTTATTATTATAATATAAAGACAAATTTAACACACTTTCTTACATATTATTAAATAACACACTTGCAAGCTGAAAAAAAAACATGAAATGTGCAACCAAAACAAAAAATTAATGGTATCCAGGAATCTTCTCCTTGATCTTCTCCAAAAATCCCTTCTTCTCCTTTGACTCTTCTTCAAGGTGCTCCACCGCAACTTTCTCAGCTGCTACAGCGGCCGGTGGTGGCGGTGGTGGTGTGGTAACATCTTCATCTTTCTTATGTTGTCCCGGGAGTTTCTCTTTGATCTTTTCCATGAAACCCTTCTTCTCCGGTGTCTCTGACGACACCACTACCCCATCGTCGCACTTCTCCACCGGGACCGCAGTGTCCTCTCCTTCCTTTCCTCCGCCGATTTTCTCTTTTATCTTCTCCTTCAATCCTTTCTTCTCTTTCTTCTTCTTCTTCTTCTCTCCGCCTTCACCTTCTTCCTCCTCACTGGACTGCACATTTACACAACATATTATATTAGTATTGAACTGTGTTTACCGGCAAATAAACATTAAAGATATTGAAAATACTTACAGAGCTGGAGCTGCTACTCGATCGGTGAAGCTTCTCGAGGAGACTGGGCTTCTTCTCAGTCTCACCTTCCTTGTGTTCCTCCTCCGCCACTGTTTCTTCAATCTTAACTTTCTCGAGCTCAGTAACCACCGCTTCCGGTTGAGGTTCAGGCTTCTTCTCCTCCTCTTTCTTCCCCAAGAAATCAAACACCCCTCGGTCCTTGCTCTCCATTTCTCCTTGCTCACCACCGACGTTGCTCTCGAACCCGGCAACCTTGTTGGTATGCTCCTCCGCCATTTTTAGATCAACCAGAAGAAATATTTACGATCAAAGCTGGATAATGTAATTGAAGGAATGAAAAAGTTTGTGTATGATCACTTCAGTTAATACGAAGTTAGCTGCAAATTGATGGGTTCTGAGAGAAGAACGAATGGGGTTTTATAGTAGTATTTTTTTCAAACGCGACAATTGAAAAGCCGAACGCGGATCTGACGCAGTTAAGTAATAAAATGAACGGAAGCCAAATGGGCTAGCAAATCGAGCGCCATCGCTTGAAGTGTAACCGACCTCTGCCTTCAATTTTATATAAATATATGTTTAAAACAATGTTATTCTCTGAGGCTACTTGATTGTATTTCACTCGCTTTCTCTACTCGACATCTGTCCATGTGCCTGCTTAGGATGGCGAGTAATTAAATCAATGTGTCTCAGTGTGGGAGCACTCTACCACTAAAATCATGACACTTTGGGAAAAGACATGGAGGGTTGTCCCTGGCGGGACCTGGTTGGACTGGGATGGTCGGTTCTGTGGGGCCCACAAATGAGATGGATGTTAGGACACGTGTCAGACGACGTGAACACGAAAGAGGGTTCGAGATTTTGAAGTGCTACTGTTTAGGTTGTGGTGGGGTCCAATGAAACAGTAGGCCCGGCTTCGTTAGACGTTAGGTAGGAGACAAGCGGGCGGTTTAGGATTTTGTTGGCATTGGTCCGGTCGGGTAGGTAATGTTTTTAATTTATCCGAATTTAATTCGAAAATAATTATTTTAAGCTCAAATATGATCTGACCTTATTGTGTTGTTTAAAAAATTTGACCCGAAATAAATATTATATATCTAAATATGAACCCGACCTAATATATATAAAAAATTAATTTTAAGGGCTAAATTATTAATAAAAATTTAATTTTAAAGATCTAATTATAAAAAAATATAAAGAAATATATAAAAAAAATTATACTATTAATCTCGAATCGGATTAAATATTTTTATCTTAAACTTGAATCCGACTCGACTTATCCAAATTTTTTTTATTTACAAAATAGTCTAACCCACCGGGTCCTGTGAAATGTCCATCATACTTTTAACCACTTTGATATTTATTTATATTATCCAATACGTTTATTAGTGTTGTTTAACATTTTAAAAGAAATTAGTTAACATATAAATTTTAAATTTTAAAATAAATGAGAAACTTTTTTTTAAATAGCTTCAATTTTTTGAATAGAAAATAAATGAGAAACTAAAATGATAAATATTTAATTTTAGATCATGTTTATTAACATTTTTGTTCATGTCACGGAGCAGCTCACGAGTTCTAAGAAGTAATTAAAAATTAAAACCAATATGGATAAGGGAGGGAAGAGACAAATTTAGAAATGGATTATCAATATCATGTTAGAAGTAATTTAAAAAGATCACGTCTTTACCTGAAAATTGTAATAAGTTTGGACGTGTATACTTTTTTGTAATTATCTATACCGACTTCAATGACATCATTTAATTAATTGGAAGGGCGAGCGCCAATATTGTCATTATTATAAGTTTAGTGATTAAAATAAAAAGAAACTCAAATAAAAGTCACATCCGCTAGAATTCTCCCCTTTTTTTTATTTGTAGAAGCTAACGTTTTTGGGTTTATCTTTCCACTTGAGGCTTTAATGTCAGCGTTGGGTTTAGGCCGGCAGTAAAATCGTAAAGAAGGGCCTATTTATATTGGTCGGTTCATTTAGCCCACATTTTAACCATTTTTTCTAACCCTTTAAATCTAAACCTTTAACCCCGAATGGCGGGAAAGAAGTGAACTGAACAACAATGATAAGGCCATACAATTTATGACATCAAACATTGTCATAACATAAAATTGAACGTCAAACAGAGAAATGTTCAAAATATAGTCACTAAACTTTAAAACTTGCAACACAATCACTAAACTTTTAATTCATTCTTATTACGGTCACTACCATCAATCACCGTTAAAAAAATCTGACGTAACTGTTCAAAATATTTTTTTTATAATTAATCTATTATCCATTCCCTCTTTTACCCATAGGCGGATGGTAGTGATAGCCAAAAAGGGCCTTTCCCCCCAAAATTTTAAAGATTTTACATTTTATCCCTCAAGTTTTTTAAAAAAATTAATTTGGCCCCTTCAAAAATTTTAAAATTCCTATTAAGTTTT
The DNA here is from genome assembly GCA_019671005.1 of Hibiscus mutabilis. Classification (NCBI taxonomy): domain Eukaryota; kingdom Viridiplantae; phylum Streptophyta; class Magnoliopsida; order Malvales; family Malvaceae; genus Hibiscus; species Hibiscus mutabilis. The sequence continues at coordinate 37,674,798 of CM033739.1, forward strand.
TATTGCTTTAAATATTTTTAATTAAGCCCCTTTCTGAATTTTTGAAAAATTCTCATTAAGTCTCAAATTTTTTTAAAAAAATAGTTTAGACTTCTAATTTTTTTGAAAATTTTAAATTGGCCCCTCAACTTGTTATATCAAGATATACGCCTACTTTTACCCCCAATAAACCTTTCTTTTCCCTCTTCTATATTTCTTTGTTTGCTTCAATGACGAATTAGATACCTAGATTTAGTTCTACAAATATGACTGATAAATTGCGTAACGAAATTACCTCTTTTCGGCAGGCAGATGATGAATCTATGTACGAGGCTTAGGAGCGATATAGAGAGATTTTACACAAATGTCCCATGCACGGATTCCCAGTATGGACACAAGTGACAATATTTTACAACTCAGCAAATACGCCAACAAGGATGATGTTAGATGCCTCGGCAAATGGCATACTCCTTGACAAGTCTCTTGAAGATGCAATAGAGATTCTAAACCGTCTTGCCAAGAACGACTAACAGTTCCCAACTACCTGAAAAGGAATAGTCAGACGAAACGCCACGATAAATGAGTTTGATTCATCGGGATCTATTTCTGCACAATTGGCTACTTTACCAATTTGGTTAAAAATATGCAGCGACCAAGCAACACACAAGAGATCAAGGTAGTATATTCATTTTGTGATTTATGTAACAGTAACCATGATTCTTCTAAATGTCCGTAGAACCCAGAGTCTAGCTTTTACGTTGGAAACTATAATCGAAACAACAATTTGACAACCAACACCTACAATCTAGCCTGGAGGAAGCATCCCAACTTCTCATGGAGCAATCCGAACAATGCCCTCAATCAGAATAATCAGAATGTACAAGCACGGGATTCTAGCAGAACATGTCTCAACAACAGATGCCGTAACAACAATCGACACTATCTAGTTCTTTGGAAAATTCTCTCAATGCTTTTATGTTAAAAAACTGAATCTTATATGGTTGAGAATAGTAGTTTCATGAAAAGGACTGTGATAAGATTGCAGAATCAGGAGGCAACCCTGAAATCATTGGAGACTCAATCTGGGCAATTCGCCCAAAACCTGAATACAAGACCGCAGAGAGGTTTACCAAGTGATATTGAGATCGCAAAAGGAGTAGGTCACGAGCAATGTAAGGTAATCATCACTTAGAGTGGCCGGCAGTTTAAGGAAGACCAATCTTATCCAATAGAGAACACTCAACCAACAGAACGATCTCTTATCTAAGAAGACATCAAAATTGATGAATCGGTAATTGCCCAGGCAAAATTTGATGCCCGGGCAATCCCAATTGCCCCGACAATATTCGAAATATTAAAACAAAAAAGAAGGAAGAGGAGATCCGAATTCTACCACCATTCCCGCAAAGACTAAAATAGCAAAAACAAAACTACAAGTTGAAGAGGTTTCTTGATATCTTGAAGTAAGTTCACATTAGTTTGCCGTTGGTTGAAGCAATAGAGCAAATGTCAAACTATGCTTAGTTCCTTAAAGACATTGTCTCTAAGCGAACAAGATTAGGTGAGTTTGAAATAGTAGCCGAGACGGAATGATGTATGGCAATGTTACACAACCGAATACCACCAAAGCTAAAAGATCCCGACAGTTTCACAATACCTTGTGCAATCGGAAATCACTATGTTGGGAAGACATTATGTGATCTTTGAGCAAACATAAACCTTATGTCGAAATCAGTCTTCCAACAATTAGGCATAGGGAAGGCGAGACCTACAACAGTTATGCTGCAGCTTGCGGACAGATCTTATGTGCATCCAGAGAAGAAAATTGAGGATATACTGGTAAGAGTTGATAAATTTATTTTTCCCGTTGACTTTATTGTTTTAGATTGTAAAGCAGATGAATTCGCTCCTATTATCCTTGGAAGGTCGTTTCTAGCAACAGGAAGGACCTTAATCGATGTTGAAAAGGGAGAACTCACTATGAGGGTGAACGATCAGCAAGTCAAGTTGAATGTTTTCCAAACTCTCAAGCATGTTGATGATCCAGATGAGTGTCAAGTCATCCAAGCTACCACTGAATTCAATTTTGGAATAGAGAAAGATTGCCTCGACAATTGCCTCGACAATTATATTGCCAAGCCTGAAGAAATCAAAGAGCAAGATGACAACGAACAAGATGAAGCCAATTGGATAGCAAGCCATCCAGGTACATACTTTGAATCATTGGATTACTCAGGTAAGGAAGGTAAAATCGAAAAACCCTCTACTGAACAACCTCATATTCTTGAATTGAAAGCTTTGCTAGAACAATTAAAATATGCTTACTTAGGAACCGATAACACATTGCCCATAATTATTTCTTCTAAGTTGCAGCCTGAACAGGAACAGAGATTGATCGACATGTTAATGCTCTACAAAAAGGCGATAGGATGGACAATTGTAGACTTAAAGGAAATTAGCTCGGTGATATGTATGCACAAAATCCTTTTGGAGGATGATCATAAACCAACCATTGAGGCACAACGAAGACTTAACCCTGCTATAAAGGAAGTCGTGAGGAGAGAAATCATCAAGTGGATTGATGCCAGTATCATATATCCTAACTCCGACAGTACATGGGTAAGTCTGGTACAATGTGTACTGAAAAATGGAGGCATAACAGTGGTAAGTAACAAAAGTAATAAACTCATTCCAGCTAGGACTGTGACCGATTGGGAGGGTTTGTATGGATTACCGTAAGTTGAATAAAGCTACTAGGAAAGATCATCTCTTTTTACCTTTTATTGACCAAATGTTTGACCGTCTTGCAGAGAAATCTTTTTATTGTTTTCTTGATGGTTACTCAGGTTATAACCAAATTGCCATAGCTCCGGGTGATCAGGAAAATACCACTTTTACATGCTCATATGGTACTTATGCATTTTGAAGGATGTCATTCGATTTATGCAATGCCCCGACAACCTTTCAAAGATGCATGATGGCAATTTTCTCCGACATAGTGGAAGACTTTCTCGAAATATTCATGGATGATTTTTCGGTATTTGAGGATAGTTTCGACAATTGCCTTTGCAATTTGGAGAAGGTATTGTCACGATGTGAAGAATCCAACCTAGTGCTAAATTAGGAGAAATGCCATTTCATGGTGGACGAAGGTATTGTTCTCGGCCATAAAATATCGTCCAAAGGAATCGAAGTGGATAGAGCCAAAGTAGACGTGATTGAGAGATTGCCACCACCAACTTCAGTCAAAGGAATCCTAAGTTTCCTCGGACATGCAGATTTTTACAGAAGGTTTATTCATAATTTTTCTAAAATTTCTAAACCCTTGTGTAATTTGCTTGAACAGGATAAGGCTTTCAACTTTGATGAATCTTGTGCCACGGTATTTGAAGCCCTGAAAAAAACAACTTACTTCGGCACCTATTGTGATACCACCCGAATGGACCTTACCTTTTGAACTTATGTGCGACGCAAGTGACTACGCGGTAGGGGTTGTTTTAGAGCAGTGCAAGGTAAGACTTTTCATGTAATTTATTATGCTAGTAAAACTCTAAATGACACACAATCAATTTACACCACCACGGAGAAAGAATTAATAGCGGTAGTCTTTGCATTCGATAAGTTATATTCCTACTTGATTTGTACTAAGGTAATTGTTCATATTGATCATTTGGCAATTAAGTACCTATTTGCTAAGAAAGATGTCAAACCTCGCTTAATTCGTTGGATTTTACTTTTATAAGAATTTGACATCGAAATTAAAGACATGAAAGGAACAAAGAACCATGTTGCCTATCACTTATCAAGGTTGGAAAAAGACAATGAAGATTCAGACTCCTTGGAGATCCATGACACATTCTCGGATGAGCAATTACTAATTGCCTCGGTAACTCCATAGTATGCCGATTTAGTTAATTTTTTGGTCAGTGGTATTTTGCCTTATGATCTTGCTCACCAAGGAAAGAAGCGATTCCTACATGATGCTAAGATTATTATTGGGACGAGCCCCTTTTGTTTAAACAATGTGCAGATCAGGTGATAAGACGATGTGTTCCCGATGAAGAACAAGACAATGTGTTTTTGGCAATGTCACTCTTCACCTTATGGAAGCCATTTTGCAGAAACACGCATCGCGGCCAAAGTCCTACAATTCAGCTTTTATTGGCCTACACTTTACTAAGATACTCAAGAATTTTACAAGAAGTGTGATCGATGTCAAAGAACGGGCAATATTTCTAGGCGAAATGAGATGCCACTTCAAAATATCATTGAAGTCGAGCTATTTGACGTGTGGGGTATTGATTTTATGAGACCGTTCTCATTCTCCTTCGTCAATCTCTATATCTTACTTGTTGTTGACTATGTTTCTAAATAGGTTGAAGCAACTACAATACCTAAAAGTGATTCGAAGACCGTGTAAAAATTCTTGAAAAATACATATTCACACGATACGAGACACCAGGGGCAATTACCAACGATGGGGGCACACACTTTGACAACAGGTTAATTGCCAAGATGCTGGAGCGATTTGGAGTAACACACAAAATTGCTTCGGCGTATCATCCATAGACAAACGGGCAAGCTGAGATTTCCAATCATGAATTAAAGGCTATACTTGAAAAAGTTGTTAATCCTTCTCGAAAGGATTGGTCCACAAGAATTGATGAAGCACTGTGGGCATATCGAACAACATTCAAGACACCTTTAGGCATGTCTCCTTACAAACTTGTTTATGGAAAGACTTGCCACTTGTCGGTAGAGATCGAGCATAAGGCTTATTGGGAAATTAAAACCGTTAACATGAATTGGGAGAGTGCAGGGCAAAAGCGATTATTGGACCTCAATGAGATTGAAGAAATTCGTGCCATAGCCTACGACAACACAAGAATTTACAAGGAGAAAACGAAGCGTTGGCATGACAAGAAGCTATTGTCGCGGTAATTTTTGCCCGGGCAATTAGTTCATCTTTTCAATTCTCGGTTAAAACTCTTTCCGAGAGAACTGAAATCAAGATGGTCTGGGCCATTCGAAGTAGTAAAACCATTCTCCCATAGTGTCGTGATAATCAAGTCCACCATTGACGAATGTGAATTCAAAGTTAATGAACAAAGATTAAAGCACTATGCTGACACCCACGTTGAGCGAAATAAGGAAGTGGTTACTCTAGGAGATGCATAATCATGCTCTCCTTTAGTATTCTTTACTTTGTTTTAGTTTTGTTTTAAATTTTGGACTTATTTTTAATTCTTAGTCTTAATTTTGTCAACTTTTAAGTTTTAAATCTTATATTTCTATATTTATTTTAGAATATTTTTTTTACTTTCCATATTTATCTTTTGCTTTCTAATCTTTAATTAATGTTAATCTTTATTTGTGTTTGAATTTTAGGAAAAGAGTTCAAGACAATGAAGAGTTGGATTAAAAAGGAGAAGTTTGCATTTAAGAGGGAATAATGGGCTGATTTTGAGGGATTACAAAGGCCTATGTGAGTAATAATTTTTACCCTAATTATCACCCATTCTATTACCCTAGCGGCCTATCCCTATATAACCACCCAATACCCTTTGCCGCATACCCCAATCAATCCCCTCTTCATCTTTTATTTTCATCATTCTTTCCTACTTTATTTTCTTTCCTACCATTAGCCGAAAATCACCCTTCCCATATCCAACTTTAAATCCAAACTTTCAACTCCATCAACTCTCCCTTCTATTCTTTGAACTCTCAAAGTTTTCTTTTTTTTTCTTCCTACCACAACCACAATCACCATGGCCAAAAACATCAAAACCATTCTCCACCCAAGTTCATCAAACGAACCACCATTCTGTCGGTTTGCAACACCAACAATTGATGAGAGATATCGACTCAAGTTTGCAAACCGTAAAGTATGGAAGGAACAAGGTTTCAACTACACCATTTCTGAAAAGAATTTCGGCCTCGAAGAGTTTATCTTCAAAGTTATCGAGTACCACAAGTGGCAAATCATTTGCCATCAAACGAAGCCCGACAATGTATCATGGGTAAGATAATTTTATGCTCATTCTCCTAACCCACACAATCCCTATGTCTATGTTCGTGGCAGGGCTATCCCTATTGATGCCGACACCATCAACACTTTCTACGAGATATACATTGAGAAAGATGAACATAAAGCTTTCGTGGACAACATCACGGCCGAAGAAGTCAAAAAGGTGTTTAAGGACCTCACCATCGAAGGTGCCGAATGGAACAAAGGAGCCTTAAAAGGGACGGTAAATCGGCTTATGTTAAAACTCGAGGCTAAATTGTGGAATAAGTTTATTCAAACTTGCTTGATGCCCACCACACACAAAACCACAATTTCTTATTCTCGTCTTTTGTTAATTCATTCTATTTTGAATAAGAGAATTATTAATGTTGGATAAATTATATGTGATGAGATATTTTCTTGCAGTCAAAAAGATGTAGGTTCTTTTTCTTTCTGAGCTTAATATCTCAACTATGCGAGAAAGAGAAGGTACCAAGTGATTCGATAGATGAGAAATTGCCCTTCAAAACTGGGTGGAACCGAGCTCAATACTTGAGGATTATGGGTGAGGGAACGAGGAAAGAACAAGAAGTGTCAAAAAAACCTCCACATCAAAAATTGATCGGGCAACCAAACGCGCCTCGACAATTCATGATGCCTCGACAATTCCAGATGCCTGGGCAAGTGCATCTGTGTCGGCAAGCATGGATCGAATACTGGAGATGCTCCGCCCAATATCTGACCGATTAGAGGGAATAGAGGCTCAACAACAACAATTCATGCGGTACATAAGAGACTATAACGTCGCTATCACACGAGTGATCCTTGAGAAATACCCCGACAACACCGTGCCTTTTTCGGTGTTTCCAGCCAACCTACTTGCCACGACAACTGCTGATGCCACGGCAACTACTGCACAAGATAAAGATTCGGACAAGACCATACTTGAATCGATGAAGTCGCCACCAGTCGAGCCATCAAAGTTGAAGCGCAAAGATTTTATCATTGAAGAGACCGACAAAGAGGATGAACAAAGCGATAAGGTTCCGAAAGTGAAAGCTCAAACCGCACCACCAGCTTCACGTGCTCAACCACCTAGAACAACAAGGCGAATCAAGCATACGACCCAAAAAAAACTCATCATCCAAGGTGACGACCTTTCCGACTAACTCATTGCATTTTAATTTTAATTTTTTTGTACTTGCACACATTGAGGACAATGCTTCTCTTGAGTTTGGGGGTGTTGCTTCTAGTTAGTTTCATGTTTAGTTGCATTCAATTTTAGTAATAGCATATAGGTTTCATATATTACATGCCAAGCCTTTGATTGGATTAAATTTGCCTAGACTTGTTGGATATTCTATGATGAGTTTACCACTGCACTTAATTGATAGAACTTTTGATTTTAGGATGCGCATGGATAACACTTAGAATTCGACTATGATGTTGAATATAATTTTACATTGTTGTGACTTGATTGATTAAAGGAGACCTAGTGAACCCAGGTTGATTAAAAATTGGGGTGATTGATTGAAATTATGAACTAGAGGTGCCCGAAACTGGCTATACTTGAAAAAAAATTATGCTAGAAGTGCCCGAAACTGGCTCTAGTAAAAGAAAAATACCCCGGCAATTAATTTGATAAACCTATTGTTCACATGGAATCCTGAAAATTAACTTGTACACAACTCTACACACATATTGTCACGAGCATTATAGTTTAATTTCGGGTAAAGTTTGTGCAGTCCAAAGAATTGAAAAGCAATCATACTTTGTGCCATAGTTTTGAGGATTGAAGTCAAATTTTGAAGCAAAATTTTGATGATTGAAGTCTTGGCAGGTAATTGTTAGTTTTGCATTACTTGAGGACAAGCAATAGTTCGAGTTTGGGGTGTATTAAGTGTGTAAAAGTACTATATTTTTACCCTATTTACTCTTAATTATTGTTAGACTTAGGCTCATTTTAGTTGCATATTTAGTCATTCATACATGATTTCATTGTTTCCTTCATCGCTATGCTTGATTACATAAATTGGTTAATTTTCGTAGAAAAAGGTGCTGCTAGTGTGTGTTTTGTGTGTACAGGATCAAATTGCCCAAGTGAGTAGGAAATTGCCGAAGCAATTGCCGCGACAATTAAGGACAAGAAGATGTGGCTGTCGATTTTATGGGAATAAATCCTAGAAAAATTGAAATTCCATGAAGAAATCAAAAGAATATTAATTTCCAAAAGTTTAGAAGAAATATTTGGAAAGTAAATAAATAAAAGAGATGTATCTCTTTTACATTCAATGCCAACTTAAATTCATACTTTCCAAAAATAAGAAGAATTTGACCTAGCCATCCCCTATATAAAGGAGGCAAGCCGTCACAAGCAGAGGGGATAGGAAGTTGAAATTGGGAGATTGATGGCTGCTCTATTTCTTTATTCGAGTCATGTTGGGTAGATTTTATTGTATATTCTTTTTACACCCAGCCATGAACTAAATTTATTAGGCTTGGGTTATTGTGTTTTTGTGGTTGTGGAATTGTTTGGATTTTATTTAGGTTTTTGAGTTGCAATTCAATTTCAAAGTTCATTCATTATTGGTTCTTAATTTTGATTGCGAGTGAATTGGGAGAGGATCTCGTGATTTCATACATTCATCTAATATTGGGAGAGTTAGATTCAAGAAACGAATGAGCATGGTTTTCATACAAACGGAAGTTGGTGAAGACTAATTCGGCTTAGGGATAAGTTACGAATTTCAACAGATAAGAGGAGCGCAAGATTGGTTGTTGTTCACCCTTGGTTCACATCGGGATGTATTATCAAGGCATGCACAATTAACAGTATTTCGCGTTAGGGATAACGAGGAATCATTGAAGAACGCTCTGCCGAACTTTAAGAGTTGTCCCACAATTGCCCAGGCAATCGCCCCATTCTTAATTGCTTAGGCAATTAAGGGAGCATTGCCCAGGCAATCCGATCAGGCAATTGCCCCATTCTTAATCGACTAGGCAATTGCGGGAGCATTGCCCAGGAAATCCGATCAGGCAATCGTAGGAGAATTGCCCTAGCAATCCGACGGCTACTCAATTACCACGACAGTCCATTCGATCATCACTCTACAACTCAGGATAATCCAGCCTAACCTCTCATCCTATCTCTATTTCTTTTATTTACTTGTTATTTTATTTTAATTGTGAATTCTTAATCTATTATTATCAAAATTTACTTTTCTTTTCAGTGCGAGAAGTTAGAATCCAGAAGTAGCACCAATCTCTGTGGAGACGATATCTATTCTATACTACAACTTGCGACGTGTACACTTGCACCAATTGTGAAGCACTTAAATCACGCAACACCACCCTAAAGAAAATTTCATCGAACTTTGTCCAATTTTGCAATGACCCCCTTAGGGACCACAAATAACCCCATATAGTATATTGGAGAGAAGACAATACCGAGTTAACTAACACCACCATCGCTGTAAAAGATAACGAAAAACACTTCTACCCGACCAATTTTGTCCTAAAATGTGCTATCACAGGATCCCACATCTTATTTCTCTAAGTATTAACTCCTAATGGCAACCTCAAATAAACAATTGGCAACTCTCCACACAAATAATCCATCACCGATGCTGCCTCCTCACATAACACATTATCCACCTCAATTTCATACAACAAAGATTTCTGAAAAATAATCTTAAGGCTAGAATAAACCTGAAACGCATCCAACAGGCAATAAACATGATGCACACACTCCAAAAAAGGTTAAAAGAACAAAATGGTATCGTCCGCAAACTATAAATGAGATACAAAAGAATACTCGCTACTTCCTCCACTCGCAAAAAACCACTACACTTCGCATTCTCAAATAACTGATGTACGCCTCAGTGATAATAACAAACAAGAGAGGTGACAAAGGATCGCATTGTCGTAAATCACAACTCAGACCAAACTCTTTTGTAGCGCTACCATTCAGTAACACATATAGCCTAGTAGAGCTCACACATTCACGAATCCAACCTCGCCAACGATTAAAAAACCCCATACGCAACATCACAACATCCAAGAACTCTTACAAAATACAGTCATACGCCTTCTCAAAATCCAATTTAAAAACAAAACCTCCTTATTGTAGACGCTACTTACGCAGCGAATGAATAATCTCATTTGCCAATAAAACCTCATCTACAATCTGACGGCCACGGATAAAAGTCGCATGCGTATCACTAATGATCCTATCCAACACACACTACAAACGTCGCGCCAAAACCTTTGAAAAATCTTATAAATTGAATTGATCAAACTAATGGGACGATAATCAAACAACAATTTCGGATCATTCTTCTTAGGCAGTAGGACTAAAAAGTAGAGTTAGAACCCTTAGGGAGCTTACTCGATTCAAAGAACATAAATTGCATCACATCCCCGCGGACAAACTCTCAGTCTTTACGAAAGAATTCAAAGTTATAACCGTCCACTAGACCACTCTCTTAATTTCCTCTTCCGAGAACGAGCACATTAAAGCCTCAACCTCTGTTGTTTCCAACTGAACAAACTCAGCCTCAATCTCCTATCGACAAAACTGTGTAACCTTAGCAAAATGTCGTTTAAACTCTTTAACAACAAATGTCTGCAACCTGCCCGGGTCCGTAACCCATCTCTCATCAATCGATAAACCAACAATATTGTTCTTTAAAGAACGTACTTTCGCTGCTTGATGGAAATAAGCGGTGTTTATATCTCTCAGTCGGAGCTAATTATTATGTGATTTTTGGCGCTAAACAGATTTTATCCTACGTATTGCTGTCAATAACGCTTTCATCCAGCAACACCGCAACTTCAAGGACTCCTCATTCACGCCACCATTTGCCACAGCCACATCAATTAACTGTTGGAATTCTTTAATTGCTATATCAATATCACCAAAATGCGAATAATTCTAATCTCGTAAGAACTGTTTAAGATTACGCAACTTTACTAAAATATTTGCATCCCCCACAACCGAACCTGATAATCTAGCCCATTATGCAGCAATAATATCAATGTTACCTTGACAATCCATCTAATAATTCAAAAAGCGAAAGGGTCTCAGACCTCAATCCTGATCATCGCTCAACAAAACCACAAGACAGTGATCGTATAACAAACGAGCTAAAATCAATTATTGCACACGCATAAATTTATCAACCCATTCGCCTGAGACCAAAAAATGATCCAAACGACTACAACGGTTCCCAGAACTGAACCAAGTGAAAAGCTTTCCACTAACTGGGGCATCAACCAAAGCAGCGTCATCGATAAAAGTTGCTAACTCTTCCATCCCTTGCGCGATAGTCAAATATCCAGCTCTTTCCCATGTAAACCGAACTACGTTAAAATAACCTTCTATGCACCATAGACCTTCAAAGCTGGGCATCACCCCTAACAACTCATCCCACAGTTTCTCATGTTCACTAACGCTCCCTGGGGCATACACCACAATCACACACGAATCAAAACCCAATTGAATCTAAAACCCCTTAACCATCACATAGTGTCTAGAAACAACCGAGAACTCTAAACAAAAATACAGATATTCCCACATAACTAACACACCACCTCTTGTTCTATTCAATGGTGAAAATTCAAACGGTACATTATTCGAAGGCCATAAACGGTGGACGACGTCCTACGAAACCACCTTCAGCTTACTTTCTTGAATCAGTATTGTATCACACCGTTGTTCAGCTAAGAAATCACGAACCCCTTTCTTCTTAGTTGAGCCACAAGACCTCAGACATTCCATGACAAAAGCTTCATGAGTTAATTCATCTTGTGATGATCTGCAATAACACGAGAAATATCCTTGATGATGTCCTGTTCATGATCAATTATTGAAATCCCTACTAACGAACACAAATGCCTTGTTGATTTAGCGTTACGGAGTAATTTTTTCTTTTTGGTTTTCTTATCAGAATCCAGCACACACACTTTAGACACCTCACCTTTGTACGGCCTCCCTCTGTCTTTCTTTGTCATAACATAATCATCGACCTTACCCACAGACACGTAGCTCCCTGATTCATGATTAGCACGCACAACACTTGGATTATCCTCGAGATTCTAATCTTGAATCAAATCCATTTTATCTCCCCCAGCCTTATCTACCAACAACTCCTTCGAACTAGGAGATAATCCCATAATATTCCCCTGTGACTCAATCTCCTCAACAGTAAAAGACTTATGTTCTAACTTAAACTCTTCTAACTGAGTCAAATCTAACACTCGATCCTCAACACATTTGTTTACCGAAAACTCTGGATTTTGCAATAACACATGATCCAAAATAACCAAATCGTCCTATCGTGTCGCCTCTAGTATCCCTCCATCACCCAAACTCTCTACCACGTCCACTGGTCGTTGAACCACCTCAGACATTGCCTCCCGTACCTGTGTTGGTACCACATCCTCCTTACTCAAACTAATATTGCCATCCCCCGACGTAGTGTCACCGGAACTGACTGATTGCAAGTCATCCAACAATCTTGACATTGTATTTACCTCTAAAATCTGCACACAGAAACTCTTCTCGTGTATCATAGGATTAAAGCACTCATCAATCAAATCTAATCGACACGTATTAATTTCTAAAAGAGCACATTCAAACGTATTCAAGACATCAGTTCCTTGATCCATCGCTACCAAATAACCCAATTTGGATGCAATCATATTAAAAGTGAACCGCGACCAAGTATGAATCGAAACCCCATACACAACCACCCAAACACGTCGACTATGAAACCCCGCCACTTCCTCCAACCAATTTTCCACACGAGTAAACCATCGCAACAATAACTCTTTTGAACCAGGAAAACCTTCCTCGCCTCCAAAGACTCAAACATGATAAAAAAACAAAACCAGCTGCTCGCATAATTAAAACGTCTTTCAAACCTGCCTTTCGAAGTTCTAGTGATAACTGAGCCATCCCAAACACCCCATTACACCAACCTACAACACTTTTATCCATGATCTCTACGGACGCGGGATCACACTCACCAAGCACAGGTGCCCCATCATGAAAAACATCAACTCTCTCCTCAGAGTCCAACACAACCGGCTCAACCCTGACTTTATTGACATGTTGTGTAGCACCATTCTCTTGCGAAGACCCCTTCGTTTTCCTCCAAAATTGTGATCGTACATGATGCCTAGCTTCAAAAATTGATATAATAGAACCACAGAGCCTGAAACCATGAAAACGATCAATCGCGTCCCCTGCCATCACCTTTGAAATCATCCGAACAAAACCGAACGTCTTCCATTGTGTGCCCGTTTTACCGGAATGAACGTATCCACTACCTCCCCACACGAATCAAACGCCAAGCGCAAGCCCTTCTAATGAATACCATCCGAGAGATTACCAACAAACAACGTGACATTCCCATGGAACCGACCCTTCTCGGACGCCATAGATTGGGAAGAGCTTGAACTTAGTTTTCTAAAAAAAAGTATGCCTCTAATAATAAATATTTTATGTAGTGTTAAATTATAATTAATGAAATATATTTTTACAATAAAAATGAGTTTAGGAGGTTCGAGCCTAAAATCAAGGTATACATGGACAAAAATCTTCCTTTTTCAGTATTTCATACCCCAACACTAAAAAAAATCAAATTCTAAATCATACTCACTCTAAATTTTAAATTTTAAACCATAAACCCTAAAAAATATATCATAGCTCTAATTCCCTAAACCATAACCTTAAACCTTAATCTTAAATTGATTTTTTATTTACAATTTAATCCTTAAAATTATTATCTTTTATGATTAAGTCCTCTAAAATTATTTTTTACAATTAGGTCCCTAAAATTAATTTTTTCCTATAAATCAGGTCGGAATCGGGTTTAGAGTATTTATTTTTGGTCGGGTTGGATTAAAGTTTAAGACATTTATTTTGGGTCGGGTTCAGGTGGGCCAAAACCCCAACCCGACCTAACCCGTGCTCATCCCTATATATGGCCGCATTTTAACATCATCCACGTTAAAATTTCCCTTTGGTGCTCACAAAAGCTTTACAAACAATAAAGTGAATTTTCAGTTTGACGGCAACAACTTTTCTTTGTGAAAACAAGTCTTGTACAACATGCTGTTACATCCCATCAGTCTATGTCTTCACCTCAACTAAATAAATAAGTTCAACTTCATGTTGAAACTAGCGCATATATGAATGCTCAAGTTACTCAAATACCCGTAAATGGCCAGTAATGTAGGCAACTTAGTCCGGAAATGTTATCAGAGTGGTTGAATTGAGAAGAAAAAACTCGGACGTGCCGTTTATCTTGAATATACTAGTGTGATTATATGATAGTCTATATTAATTTTGTTTAACCGTTTTTTGAGCTCAAAATCCAAACAAAGCATAACACGATCAAATTCATTGACATATGAAATTTACATCAAACAGGGAAATGAAAGATTCTCATAAATCAGAAACTTTGATTTGAAAATACTTATTTATGAATCATTATTGAGCTGTTGAAGAGAATAAAGATGGCCTCAGATTCTGGAAATTGCAAGCTTGATGAGCTCCCTCCTAAGAATCTTCCCAGATGGTTTTTTGGGTATTGAACTTACAAATGCCACTTTCCGGATTCTCTTGTATGCTGCAACCTGTTTTGATATGAAATCCATGACTTCAGCCCCAGATATATTGCTCCCACATTTTCTAACCACATACGCCATGGGATACTGCCCAACCTCATCGTCCGGAATCCTAATAACCAGAGATAAAAAAAATCACACAATTTTTATGTATTTCGTGCTCGAGTTCAATGTCGGTTAAATAAGATTTTGATTTTAAGAAAACTCCGGATATAAAACTTACGGTATGACAGCAGCATCAGAAATATGGGGGTGAGAAAGTAGCAATGCCTCCAGTTCAGCAGGAGGAACCTGAAACAATAGGAACACAACCATTAAAGTCCGTAAACAAAATTAATTGCGATTTGTAAAGAAGATGATCAATTAGCTTTGATTTGTAAACACCTGAAACCCCTTGTATTTGATGAGCTCCTTCAACCTATCGACGACGTAAAGGTAGCCATCGTCGTCGATGTAGCCCCGTCTTCAACCATCCTTCTGAATCAACGGTTGCTGCTGTTGCCTCTGCATTGTTGAGATAACCTAAAATAGCAGCAGCCCCAGTAATCAACAAGAGCCGAAAGTGAAAAGCTTAAATAATTGGCAACAAAACAATGCGACAACAATAGCAATCCTAATATGAATTACCTTTCATAATGGAGGGTCCCCTTAGCCAAAGCTCACCTCTCTGATTGACCTTCAAGGCGTTACCCGTTGCAGGATCCACAATTTTGGCTTCCAAGCTCGGCGACAACAGCCCTACGCTGTCATACTTCCGACACTCCTCCGGCGTAAGCATTGCCGCTCCAAACCCTGTTGTCTCTGTTAAAGCGTACCCTGTCGAATATCTACTGTTTGAAACTTCTGTAGAAACCTATGTATCAAATCCTTGCTCAGCGGAGCGCCACCGCACACGATTGTTTGCAGCGAACTCAAATCGTACTTCTTTCGTATCTCGTCAGCATCCTTTACCAGCGCCAAGAGTATAGGCGGCACGAGTGGAACGCAAGTGACACGGTACTTCTCGATTGCCGACAGCATTTCGGTCATGTCTTACTTCGATAAAATCACAACTTTGGATCCCGTCGCGAGTTTTCCGATAGCGAAGGCTCCAAATCCGTAGATGTGGAACAGGGGAACGGTGCAGATATGGGTTTCCTCCGGAGTGAACATGCTTGAAAATGCTTGCACCAGAGCCATGAGGTTTCTGTGAGATGATATCACGCCTTTACCGATCTGTTGGTTCCTTCTTTATCATTTCCTTAATCGTTGTAACTATTTTCACTAGGCTGATGGCTTCGGTCGACACCGGCTCGTCGTCGAGAAGTACGACGGGGAGAGACGATCCAGCCAGTTTAGGGACGACTTGGCTGGTGGTGAAGACGAGGACGGGCTTTGAATCGGCCATTTGTAACGAGATTTCACGGGACGTATTGCTGGGGTTGCTGGTGGTTATAATAGCTCCGAGATGCATCACGGAGAGGCAAACGACGGGGAAGAAGATGGAATTTGGAGCGATGATGAGAACGACGTTGCCTTTCGTATGCCCAAATCCGATAAACACGTCGAAACGGAATCAACCGCTCGCCAGAGGTCGGGAAATGAGATTTGGCGGCCGGAAGTGGCTTCGATGAAGGCGGTTTTGCCATGGTGAGGATAAGATGAAAGAAACTTGGTGATGTCAAGGGAGCAGTTGGATGGAAGCGGAAATGGAGTGCGTTTGCTGTAGACAGAGCCGTCCCTGGGCCAGGGCCACAAGGGCGCCTGCCAGGGCCTCCAACTTTGAACACAATCAGAGCAGTAAGTATGCATATTAACGTGCTTGAGTAAAGAGATCTACAGCTTTGAGAACAATAAAGATGGAAGACATTGAAACTTAATTAAAAAAATAAAGAGTGGGGCCCACAGTTCTTATAATATATATATATATATGATATAATAATATGAATTTAAATTTGATACACATGCTATGTAAAATAAATTTTACACAAATCTGCTTATTTTTATTATAAATCAAAATTAAACCTAAATCCCAAACCCTAAATTCTAAACACTAATCTTAAATTCTAAACCCTACAACCAAAACACCTAAACTCTAAACCCTAAACTAAACCCCTAAAACTAAAAAATTTTTAGTTTACACAGACTGTGTTTTAAAGTTTTTTTCTAATAATATTTATTATTAGAGTTTTATTTTTTAGAATTTAATTTTTTTAATATTTATTATTAAGAGACTTGTTATTGAGTTTTATTTTTTTAATACTTATTATTGGGTTAAGTTTTTCTCAATATTTATTATTAGTGTCTAACTTTTAAAATTTATTTTTTTAATATTTATTATTATGAACTCAATTTTTTCGTAATATTTGTTATTATGAGCATACTCTTGAAATTTAAATTTTTCAATACTTGTTATTAAGAACCCATTTTTTTCAATTCTTGTTATTATGGTTATACTCTTAATTTTTTTAATACTTGTTGTTAGAGATAAGAATTTAAATAGTAGTATGCAACCACAACAACGACTGTTATATAGCGGTAATAACACTATCTAAAATTGTGATATCTGCAATTGTTATGCCCACGATATTATATGTTATTAAAAAATTACAAACTCAATACTCGTGTGACCACAATAGCACTCGTGTTCACAACCGTGATAAATGTAACACAATCGAAAGTACGACCACGATCGTAAATTAAATCCCTGATTTAAGACCCAGTTTTATGTTCGCCCTAAGTAGAGGTGGCAAACGGGTCATTCAGTTCGGGTCATTTCGGTTTAAATTTGGTTCAATTCGGTTCGGGTCTGGTTCGGTTTTAGTTCGGGTATCAGGTCAGGACGTCGAGTCGGTTGATTTTCGGTTCGGTTGACTTTCGGTTCAGTTGATTTCGGGTCTGTTATTTTCGGATCGGTTGATTTCGGGTCGGGTCAATATCAGGTTAATAGGAGATCGATCAGTTTTAGTCGGGCTTTTAGGCCGAGTTAGGTTTTTCCACCTTATATATGACTTTATATAGCATGTATATTTGACTTTTTGGTAAGTTGTACGACAGTTCACATCTCATCTTTATTTATTTATTTTAATATATTTTCTTAATTTCAGGTTGCCTTCGGTTTGGTTGCTTTCGATTCAGGTGAAATCGGTTTGGTTCCATTCAGTTCGGTTGAAAATTGGTTCGGGTCTATTCGGTTCGGGTCAATTTTCGGTTCAACTGAACTTCGATTCGATTTCAGTTTGATTCAGTTTATTTTGAGTTTCGGATCAAATTAGAGCCATCGTGTTCAAGTCAATTTCGGGTATTGGTTCGATTCTCGAGTCTCGGGTTAAATTTATCAGGTCTAGCCCTAGAGCCACAAACGGCACTGGCAGTAGAAAGTAGAATTGGAAGAACAAAACCCGCTTCTGGGATCGATTGCTAAGCTGCTGATTTCGGCCATAATAATGGTTTGATTGAGTTCTTCTCTCTACTTCCATTCGGACATTCTTATATAGATGAACATCTGTTTCGAATTGCATTGACAGGGAAATAAGGCGTCATTCGATTGAGTCTAGTTGAGTTAAAAAAAATTAAATTAATCGAGTTGATGAGTCTTAATTTATAATTCAAATTTTATAAAAAAAAAATAAGACGAATTTATAAAATTCGAGTATAGTCAAGTTATTAGAATTTCTTTTTTAAATTTAATTGAAAATATTTATAATATTATATTAATTAATTCTAATTTAAACCACTTTTTATAACTATATACATATATAATTTTTCAAATTTTTGCTATGTAATATATATATGCGACTCAACTAAAACTTAAAAATCGACCACTAATTACAGAATATTTTGAATTTATCACATTAACATTTTATACTAATTAGTTAAGACGAATTGAATTTTCTCGCTCGAGTCGAATAATTGCGCATCGGGGATAGCACTTGGAAAATGGAAACTGAGCTCATTGGGCACTTGTATTTTGTCCTCAATTTGATTATTCTATTATTATCTTGCTATTTTTTTATTAAATATTATTAGCTTAATATTAGGTGCAAATGATACCGTCAGCAATAATGTATCGACTTTTATTAAAAATTTGTAGTTAACCTGTTCAAAAAAAATGTACAATTTCATACTTAAAATTTTTTAAAAAGTTTTCGTGTAATAATTCTTTTTTTAAATATCAATAATATAATATACAATTTCGTACTTAAAATTGTTGCTTTTATAAATCGAGTATATTTTTGAACAAATTAGATATGTATTTGAATTAATAATTTATAATTTAAAAAGTACAACATTTCAACAATCATTTAAAGTACATGTTAAAATAGTCAAAATCAAGTATCAAATGTGTAGCTTTTGACAAATGCCTAAACTTTTTCTTTCCCGTCGTAACTTTTTATTTTTATTTTTGTTTGACCGGCAGCTGATTATCGGCGCCAAAATTGATGCCACTATTTTCTATTTTTATTTTATTATATATATTTTTTGTTTTTCTCTAATCTTTAAAAAATAATCATCCCTTTATGATACATTTTTTACCTTCTAGCATGATATCTTTTTTTTTACGGTCATTTGATTATTTTTTTTAATTTTTTTTCAGGGTCAGATTTGATATTGCTTCAACTGATCAAGACGGTGTTTATTTTGTTATCCTGTTGATCTTCCATGCTTTGGACCTCAAGCTGGATTTGAGTACGCGCTTACAATCACCCGATTTGTATTCTCGATTGAGTTGTGATATTGACAGTTTTATCAACGTGCTTTATAGTTATAGGCATCTTTATGTTAGTGTTGGTGCTTTTTTATCTTTCATCATCGATTAATGGTATATATTTGTTCACACATATGGTACATATACAAACAATGCATACATAAAATATAAACATACATATACCGTAATAAATATTAACATGTTCACATACATAATATGTATAATATACATGCACTCACACATGTCACACACATATTTTACGCACATATTAATCACACGTACATAATTAACACACATACTAATATAATATATGCATATATGCAATAATAATATGTATTAATTATTATACTAATATATTAACATGATATTTACAAACTAGATAAAAATGAGTGATTACACCACTCACTCATAGAAGTGGCAAAGGGATTATTCGGTTTGGTTTATTTTGGGTCTGATTATATTTGGTTTAAATTCGGTTCGGTTCGGGTTTGGTTCGATTTTAGTTCGAGTCTAGGGGATTTCAATTCGGATATCGGCTTGAGACTTTGGTTCGGTTGATTTCGGTCGGTTATTTTCGAGTCGAGTTAATAGGAGATCGATCGTTTTAGTTGGGTTTTCAGGCTGAGCTAGGTTTTTTTACCCTATATATGACTTTATATAGCATGTATTTTTGGCTTTTTGGTGTGTTGTGAGACAATTCACATATCATCTTTATTTATTTAGTTATTTTAATATATATTTTATTTAGGGTTGCCTTCGATTCAGGTAAAATCGGTTCGGTTCTATTAGTTCGGGTCTATTCAGTTCGGTTAAAAATCGGTTCGGGTACATTTTCGGTTTAACTAAAATTTAATTCGATTTTGGTTCGATTTGGTTTATTTTGAGTTCCGGATAAAATTTGGGTAATCGTGTTCGGGTTGATTTTGGGTTTTAGTTCAGGTAAATCGGTCAAGTTCTCGGGTCAAATTTGTGAAGTCTACTCACTAGTCTCCAGTAGGGTATAGATGTTTCTCGTGCACTGTTCCAACCTCTGCCTTTGAGATTAAATTTTAAATCCAAATATACTTTAAAAAGTATTTTTTTTTTACTACACTTATCAAAAGCAATGCTAAACTATAGGAGTACAATAATTTCTTTGTTAAAAGCTTCATTCTAATATTTTTTTGGTATAATCATCTGTTTAATTTATTAATTATCTAATTCATATTCATATATAATAAAGTTGTTATGGAGATGATTATTTTAATCTATTTGTTATATTTTTAATTGCATGATTTAAATTTCTGATATTATACAAAGAATATGATATCTTATCTCGTTAGACTAATTAATTGCTAGTAAATTTTTAAATGCTAAAATGCGTGTGATATTTCATTTAAATTTCTTTGTTTCTAGTTGAATTCAATTTCATGTCTCATTGAATAAGAGTCCATTTGAAAGAACAATGAGTTTAATTTCGGTAAGATTGAAAACGATGACGGTGAGGTTAGTTTCTATAATTTTGAGATTTGATATTGTAGAATTGATATTTTGACTATAACAGTAGGATTAAAATTAGTGATGACCGACAAGATGGGTCTAAGTGATAAGTAATTTGGTATTGTTTAAACATATTTCGAGTTCGAAGATTTATGCATGTAAAAAATCCTCGCAAGGAAACACATCTACCAAAATCAGACGTATGACGCCAGTCAGTTTGAATTAATCAGAACAAAATGTGCGTTTGAATTCCTAGTGTTGAGATGAAGATAAAAATAATCATTAAAGACATTGAATTAAGATTTATACTTAAACTACATAATAAAATGTAAACTTAAATTAAACTTGTGACAGTTATAAGTGAAATTTATTATAACAATATTTTCATAAATATTTTTTAATATTATTATAACTATATTAATATTAAAAAGTATTTATTAAAATCATGTTTAATTATAAGTAAAATTTATTAAACTTGTGATAATCAAACATTTATATTTTGCCCTCTAACCTCAAATCCTAGCTCCGTCCAATCACACATGTAACATGCTCTTTAGCCAATCATTCTTGCCGAACATAATATGCATTATTGCACACATCATTAAAACTTTAAGCACGTCAAATATTCATATCTATACCCTCTGTCCATCTGAAATTCTTCAGTTAAAAGTGAGCCTATTATAGGATGTTTTGGTACTATACTTCATAATATATCTTTGACTACCGTCAACAATTCCTAGAATAAGTAGTTAAAAGTTTTCAGTTAACACCTTCCTTCCCGTAAGTTGTGGGTTCTAGACCCAGTAGGGAGAAGGTAGACCGATGTTCCTCTATCTAATTTAAAAAAGTGAACCACAAATCGTCGACCACCCACCTTATTTTTCACCTTGTGAACCACCATAAGACCATATCTATGTTATACATCAATATATATCACATCCACATGATACTAACTACAAGCACCATATATCAATTATATAATTCTCGAAATCAAATTATTCCAACCATAAGAAAGATATAAATGACATATACACATTAGTACTAAAAACAAACTATATAGTATATGCTACTTAAGCATGGGTTACTAAAAGCTATTAACTCCTAGAGCACATGCCAAGTTGCCAACTATGTATATGGTAATATCTCGAATACAGATATATAAAGACGTTGTAGAAGCATCTATACTTTAAAAATGCCACCCAGTAGTGCTAGGGATGGCCATTTAACCCATACTCGATGAGTTTCGAGTGCAGATTGACCAAAATCCCGACCCATGGTCATCCCTAGATAGTGTCCCTAAGGGTGAAAACATAATCATTTTTTTACTTCTCGACCAATTAATGGATCTCAATACACTACCCTATTTAGGCCCTGTTTGCGATTGAGGTTGGGTGGAAAAACCAGTTTGAGAAGCCAGAAGCAACTAAAAACAGACAGCTTTTGAGTGTCAAAACCTTTGTTTGCCCAAAAGCAGACAAAAACATGCAGCTTTTGAGTGACAAAACTTTGGTTTGCCCCCCAAACTATCTTCTCAAACCTTGGTTTACCTCAAACCTTGGTTTTGCCACCTCAACCGCAAATAAAGCCTAGTTGAGTGAAATAATATTGGAAATAGACTTAAATATTTTGGGGGTATGGGCTTGGTACTGGGTTTGGTCAATTTTGTTTAGCCGAACTCAAAAGCCTTGTATAACTAAATGAAACGAGTTCATGATCCGGTCCACCACATATAGGAACCGGGCCTTCAGTTGACAATTTCGCATCCAACAGTTTGGGGGTTCGGTTTAAATTGAAGCAACCGGCGAGTGATTTAACACCCCAGCTTCGATCATTTGGGAACATTTCTGGTGATTTAGGGTTTGGTTTCAGAGAGAGATGGGAGGAGGCCATGGGAGTACAACTTACAAAGGTGTAGCTTTGCATCACCCAAAGCGATGGCATACCGTCACCGGCAAAGGCTTGTGCGCCGTCATGTGGTAATCTTTTATTACTTTGAATTAATCTATCTTGATTTGTTCATCAATCGGCTTTTATTGAATGATTCTGTTGAGCTAATATGTGTTGGAATTGGGTTCATTTTCAATTTTCATAGCTGAAGAAAGAATTCATGGATATGCATTGAAAGTGGAAATTAAATTATGGGGAACTGGGGGTTTAGCTGAAACTTTTTTTGCAGTAAAGGTTTGAATTCGGATCAAATGAATTAATTCTCAGAGCAGTCGAACCTATAAAATTCTAGGGGCAGACTTATAAAATTTTAGGAGAGGGGGACGAAAATATATTTTCAGTAGAAAATTTCTAAATCATATACGAATTTCAAATCTCTAGGGTGACCGCTCCCCCAGCCCCCCTCCGGCCCATCCCTGTCTCAGAGGGTCTATGTCTTACAATTTATCTTGTTTTCCTGGTTAGTCTGTGGTCCAAAAGCTTTTTCATTAAATACCATTGGTATCGACGGTTGTGTTTTGCATTGAATATTTTGTAGCTGTATTATCCTTCTGATTCATAGTTGATATAGTAAGGAAAGTTTCTCGCAAACATTAATAGTATAATACTGAAATGCTGGTGGATTTTCTGACGTTTATCGAAATCCGGCGTGCTTCAGGTTCTGGGTCTTGTACAGGGCTAAACAAGATGGTCCTGTTGTATTGGTAAGAGGTTCTTCATTTAAGTTGTCTTCATGATCAATGCTTATTAACTTGCTTTCGAACCTGGACTGACTTTGTTGCTCTTAGGGTTGGCGACACCCTTGGGAGGGCCATGATGATCATTCTCCCGGGCATGGAGACAAGCATTAGGTACTGTTTTTCCTTTTATGTGACTGCTTGACCTGACTTGTTGTGTTTCAATTTTGCATGGTTTTGCATTTTTATAGGAGGTTAAGTGAAAACGACTAGAAGGGTGGTCGTTTATTCTTGATGCTTGAAAGCTTTATTCTTTTTCCTGTACCATGAGTTATTATGAAACTTCAATGCGTTGTTACATTAAGATTTAGTCGAAATAACTTTAAGGCTTTATGGTCTGCTATACTGGGTTAATGTCATTTGCACATGTATGCGTAAGCGTTTAAGGATCATCACTAATACGATAACAGAGAAGAGATAAATTGAGGATTAACAATTTAAACATTGTTATTATTAGATATTAAAGTGTTCCTCAATTTCCATATTTGCCTATTCTGTCACTCGGTTAGGAGGCCTTGGGATGTTAACATTCAGCTGCTCCGACATTTAACGGTCATATCTTTTGCCGCCTTATCATAGTTTGCTGCGATACTCATCTAAGTGTATGTTTAGGTAATATTTATTTTCATGTTGTGACATGAAAAAACTTTGTTTTCCGTGGCAGTGATTATTGGCAATGTGTTTAGCAGCAGCCGGAAGAAGATTATCGGAGTACAGGTTGCTGTTGCAGATGCTGTTCTGTTCAGTTGTTCGGTTTCTATAAAGTGATTGTGACGAAAGATTGTAAGCGTAACCAGATGAAAAAACTGGAACTTCATTTCAACATTGGTTTTTGTTGTTTTTAAGCATGGATTTTTGGTAATGAATGTGTTGCTTGTGCACCCCTTTGTTCAGCTGAATATTTAGACCAGTTGAAATATTTCTTGATATTAGTCTATAGCATACTTGATATTAAAAAAAAGAAGAAAGAGCAGCATGCCAACCACAGATGAGGTATCTTTTAATCTAAGAAAAGCAATATATCAAATTATTTTGGGACACAAAATACATACATTATTTCATGGCCAGTCGTTTACCTCTTAGTGAGAGCACTCGCGACGAGAGGATTAGTCACTGTTATCGACGGTGGATATTTTGGCTTTCATCAAAAAATAAAGGTAATAATTTGATGGTACACTGGTTGGTGAAGATTTTTATCTTAGCAAGCAAAGTTAAGAAACTATCACATGCATTTAAATTATATAAAAATAAAAAATGTAATTTATGAACCATTATTTAAAAAACGAGATTTGTTACAGTTTGCGGAACTAAAATAATAAATATCATATAGCTTTAATTGATATTTAAAAAATAAATAAAGCATATGATTTTTTTTTAAATCACAATTAATTCCGTGTACAAAGTTAAAAAGTTTCGCCTTAATTTAATAAATAACAATTCAATTATTATTTTGGTGAATGACTATAGGGTTCTTAACTTTACGAGTAGAATTAAAACTTAATTAGTAGTTTCAGTAGAGATGATGATATTCATCTTAAAAGATGTGAGTTCAAGCAGTTTTGTTTTCAAGATGTGTATGCGTTATCAAATGATTGAGAACAAATGTGAATAAATATTACATTATAATCATTTTAAGCATATTAAAAAAAAACTTTACAAGTAGAACTAAAAATAGAATTTCTTTTTTCTTTTTAAAATTTTACGTCGCCTACAAGTTTTTTTAATTTTTTGCGTTAGCCGACGACCGGCTACCACTTAGATATTGGTTGTCGATCGCCGGTGTTTATTATTTTTTTTATTTTTCTCTTGTTTTTTATTTTTTAATAAGAATCTCTGTCTTTATGGCACGCGTTTCATGTATCCTTGTGACACGCGTTTTCTTTTGTCCTTGTAACATGTTAAAATTGTTTTATGGTTTGTTTCATCTGTTCTTTTGGCATGATTCGGCATACCCTAGCGGCCGTTTGTTGCTCGCACAGAGATTTTAATCTGCGCTAGTTTCTGATTATAATTTTGTCGGTGGTCATGCAAAGTTAGATCCCCACTCGGTTGATGGTTGTTTGCCGATGTAATCAGTCCTGGGTAGCGGAACATTCTGCCTGATAGTTTGGATCGCTCACCACTCCTCTTTCATCCGTTATGCATCTCAATTGGATAGAGACAAGGAGATTCAAGAAGCTTCTAAATTTTGATGGTATGCTTATCTCCATTAAAATTCTTCACTTTTTTTTTGGATGGGGGGGGGGGGGTTGTAAGAAATTTTGGGTAGATTAGTCCAATTATTTTCCTTCCTAGATGCGTTGTAATTGTGATATCTTCTAAGGTTATAATAAAAATTCAGTGGCTATATTCAAAAAAATAGAATAAGTTCATTCGTAGAGTTAATTTTTTTTTTATCTCAATCGATATCCATTAATTGGTTGAGTGATTAATGATGTTCATAAATTATCTTGTGTGGATTTGAGTATATTTGCCTTTAAAATGTAAAAGATCTTTATTTAATAACTTTTTTACCTCGTTCTATTAAATAATTATCTATAACAATTATATATATATATATATATAATGTCTTTTTTTAATTTTTCAACCCAACTCAATCCGATTTTTTTATCCACGTTTTTCGTGTAATTTGTTTCGGTAGGATTTTTTCTTTCTTTATTGTTTATGACTAATTCTTCTATGTTCGTATGTTGAATACGCATGGTAGCGATCTCTTCATTTTCTTCGCTAAAAAACAGGTTTCAATGTGTTTGGGGTCTTTCAGGTATTAAAATATTTATTCCGTTGGGTTTTAGAAAAATCATATTTTATTAAAAAAAATGGAGTCGCCACCGGCCACTAAGGTAGGTCGGACACCGTAAAAACCAGAGATTTGAAAACTGTTGGGTTCGGGAGTCGGTTACGGATGGGGAAGGATTAGCACCTCACACCGCCCAAAATTAGTACTTTAATAATTACCGCTTTATTAATATTAAACTTGGTTATAAGTGCGAGTAAATTTTAAGGGTCATGTTATTCGAGAGTAATCCGATAGACCACCATCACTACGCTTGATACTGGCCACGTTTACGCTCGAATAAAAGGGCACCACATTGACAATAATATATCTGAAATGCAACTTAAAACCTTTATAAACAAATATTTACAAAGACAAGGAACTAAAAACATAAATATAATAATATTCAAATGCCAAAATGCATGAACAAGAACAATGTAACATGACAGATCGCGATAATAAAAACATGGCATGAATAAAAAAACATACTTTCAATACTAAATTAATTAATCCTAACATGCTTGAACATATTAAAATCACAAATGCAACAAATGCATGACATGCATGAAATATGATAAAAACAAACATATACTTAATGCTAAACGCGTGGCATAATTTACATACATAAAATAAAAATAAAAAACATGGCATTACATGCGACCACAAGGAACACACTAACATGTAACCTAAAAACAAAATAAACATACGATACATGCTAAAACATGTCATCTACAAATAAGCTAAACAAACACCAAACAAACATATAAGATATGCACGAACGAATAAATATATGAAAGTATAATACCATAAACTAAACGCATGTTACAAAAAAAACATGGAAACATGAAATATATAAATAAATAATAAAAAACACATAGAAATTCTAATGAATAATGAAAACATACTATATAAAACAAACGTGTGTACAACAATACCAAATAAATCAAAACACCAATAAATAAACATAAAACACACATGAATATAATGATCAATATTACATGCTTAGAAGACACATGATAAAAAAAACATAATGGCATAAACATTTAAGTATAAAGAAGGACCAAAATGAGATAAAATAAGATAAGGTGACAGAAATTAAATAAATAAAAGATGCATTCAATGACTTAATCGAGAACTGGATGAAATATATAGGGACTGGACATGTAAATAGCCCAAGGGGCAAGCTTGAACTAGAAATTTCAAAAATGCGGGATGGTTAATGGGGTAATTAAACCATTTAAAATCTGAATTTGGTTCATTTGGTAGCCATATTGAAAGATTTTGAAAAGCTATAGGGACCAGGCTTGCAAACTACCCAAGGGGCGAGACAGAACTGAAAATTTCAAACTCAATGGAGGATTTATGAAGCAATTAGACCCTTTTACAAAATTAAAATTCTATAAAACCCCCTAATCAGGCCAAAAATCAACCCTTTAGCATTTTTTTAAACCTTTAGGATAAACACCCCACTCTCCCTTATCCTCTTTCAAACCCGAGGCCTAGAACCTTCCGAAAATCACCCCGGCCGCCGTGCTCAGATGATCTCTGGCGAGATTCAGCCGTACGGCGATCTCGAGCCATCCTGGACCGAAGCTCCTGGCCACCACCCAAAAAGAAACCACCTTTAAAACTCTTACACCCCTTTTCAAAACCAAAAAAAAAACTTGCTATTTTGAAATGGTAACAAAAAAACAAACTGGCTCCCCACCATGGTTCATCACTGGTCGAGAAGAAAGGCAAAACTCTGGTAAAAATCCCTTCTATCTTTCTTGTCTTGTTTTTTTTTTACTTATTATGATGCATGCATGAATAAGAAGGGAAGAAAAGAAAGGGATTACCTCTAGAAAAAATCGAAAGCTTTCGTTTTTTTCCTTCTGGGAACTGGTTGTTTTTGTTTTGTATTTCTGAAACTGATAACTTTACAGATTACTTGTTTGATACATATATCTCATTTTTTGTTGGTAGAAACAAAAATAAAATACATGTTTTGCTTGATTTGGTACTGACAATGTACATTTTTGTGTTTTTTTCTCTGTCTTCGCACGTCCGATTTGGTGCGGTGGTTGGTACGGCCGGTATAGGGAGAATCATGGTGGTGGTGTTCCCTCCCAGACGTGTTCTCGACCATTGGATCAGATCTGATCCAACAGCTAAGATGGCTTGAGGAATGGACGGTTTAGATGCGCTCTGGGTTTGAACAAGATGAAACCACGTGACATGCGGTAGATGAGGAGCCCAATGTGTGAGATGCACGTGCGCGTGGGACGTTGAACGGTCCACGCGTGAACCACACGCGGCAGCTGAGGGGTTCTCACCTTTCAATCGTGACTGTTGGATCAAAATTTGATCCAACGGCCTAAATATGGCTGCGCACAAGAAAGAGGGGGTTAGGGTTAATCATCTGATATGGATTAGGGTTTTGGGTTTGGGTCTATCAGGCCTTATAACATATTTTGGGTCTGTAATACATATTGGACTGGACTGTTATAAAATATTTGGGTTTTATGTTTTGGATTTTATTTTACATTAGTCCAATAATAATAATAATAATAATAATAATAATAATAATAATACGATAGCACATACATACGTACACATGCACACGCACATACGTGTAACATACGAATACACATGCAAACATTAATTAATGTAATATACTAACATACATGCATATATAATCATACACGTAATGTACACATACAAACAATGTATACATAAAATATAAACACGTATTACACAAATATACTATAATAAATATTAACACATACACATACACATACATAATATGTATAATATGCATGCACTTACACGTATCACACATATTTTACACACACATTAATCACACATATAATATGCATACATACATTAATTATTAAACTAATACAATACTTATACACCGGATAAAAATGAGTGATTACACGCATACAAAAAAAATTAATTAAAGCAGGATTCAGCAGCGTAGCAAGACCGTTCGCATGCGTGTTTTAGGGAAACAGTGAACACACTAACCTATGTTTATTCTATTTATTTCTGATGATTAGGATCAAATTAGCAGATATTTTCATTACTAATATAATCAATTGTTGGATTAGGCTGGACATCCAACGAGGCTGCCTGCGTTTACAAGCAATTATTATGTTGGATGCTTCGGGGGGGGCTGAATCCTCACATGTTGCTAAACACGTGCAGTCGATTATTGATTCATACAATGTTAATCAAACAAATTGGATATGCTCAGGTTAAACACAGATTCTTAGCTTAAGGGAGATTAGGGGTGTAATTAAATAGGGCTTTCAACGAACTGTTCTTGAACTATTTGTATAACGTTCGTTTATGTTCATTTTATAAACGAACGAACACGAATAAATGTGTGTTCGGTTCGTTTATGTTCATGGGCAAGCTCGTTTATAACCTCGTTTACCCGATTCCCTTTTTCCTTTTAGTTTTTTACATTTTAAGTATTGGCAAAGTTAGGTATTAAGTTCAAACTGTAAAGCCTGGAGAGCTTAGAACTAGTGGCATAATTTCATCACTTTCTTCAATGGACATGTCCGCTTGGCGAATATATAAACGAACATATTCGCTAACATTAAATGAACATGTTCACGAATGTTAACAAACATGTTCGTGAACACGAACACCTTTAAAAATAAATAAGCGAACACAAACATAATATTAAAAAATTAAACGAATACGAATACGAACACAAATACAAACACAAACCGAACATCAACATCTTTAAAAATAAATAAACACAACTCGGTATATTTACACCTCTAAGAGATATCATGGAAGGGAGAAAGACTGGACACGAAAGAATTCACTAAGATTTTCGACTATTAATCATTATGTTAAATCTTATTTTTGAATTTAGTTTTATACCCTAATTTAATCAATTATAACTTTCGTACCGATAAACCCAACAAATAGTCCAATAAAAAACCGGATAATTTCCACCATCGTGTAAATAACAACAGCATTTGGTTAATCAAGTACTAAACCAGCCTATTCGGCTATCAAACTTCGATTAGCATAACAATTAATCAATGAATAATTTGGCAATTGAAATGGAAATAAATGAAAAGGTTGTATATTTAAATTGTATGTTGATTAATTAGTTGGTAAGTATGTTAAGAAGTAAAACTCTAGTCTGGATCAAACGTCTAAACATACACTCAAGCTCAGCTTCAAGATCCTCAACCGTTATTTCCACTGCCTGCAACCGTTTATTGGCGCTTTGAACCGCCATTTCATCACTTATATCGTAAAATCTCGGCCAACTCCGTCGCATGAACTTCGATCCGAAATACCCTTTGGCCTGTTTTCTCTCCAGCCATGGAATCGAAATTAGGGAAAGCAGTGACTCCACCACAGATATGGCTGTCACTCTCACTTCATGTAGCACATCGACAACCATCGACAAGTTATCATCGATGGGCGTTCCGATATCGTTAGCAATAGGCTTGTTTTTCATCCCTTTAAGTGACCGCAAACACTTGAGAGTCTCTTTCTTTAACTTCTTCGAGTACCGGTCGTAAACCGCTATCTTGGTTCTGATATCGGACTCATCGGTGCTTATTCGACGTAAGGTGAATTGTAGGTCTTGAACGTGTTCCTTCACGAGCAAAAGAATGTCTCTGGAAATGCCGCATACGTCCAACATCCTCAGAGACGATTCGGATACTTGATGAACCCGTTTCTCTTGACCCCGGTGAACGAGTGCTCGCTTGATTACCGGCGAGTGAAGGAGGTCATTAGCAGAGTTATGTAAATCCCTGAGAGCATTGAAATTCAGATTCGCCATTGTCGAAAACGATCAATGCTATTGATTCGAATTCAGGCTGGTGATGGGGCTATGGAAGGCTAATCAACACATGAACATGGCTTTATATTGATTCTATTAAGGACAGCTTATCCTAAATTAGATCTGAGATCCGTGGGAAAAGGCGTACGAAGTCTCCTTCAGAGTACGGGCGTGAGACAATTGGAAGCATCTAAGGGACCAATTTTGTCTGCTGGAACCTTCCCCATAAGGTAATCTTATAACTCGTGTCGGACATATATTCGAGTTTGAGTAACATAATCAATTTCATATTAATTTGTTCGATTGGTATCGATGTTGCAAAAGGGATTGGATGCCAGCTTGTGTTCATTGATTCTCACAAGGCACAAGAGACAAGATGTTGAACTAAATTACTAATCTTATTTTTATAAATAATGTCTTTTGTTTTCTTCTTTTCCGGTAATCAACTGTGTTGTAGTTATGTTTGTGAGAAGGCAACATGATATTGGTCAAGATTTTCAACACTCCCGGTGGGGGAATTTCCGAGAAAGTTTTACGCCCTCTTGATTTATTTTTTTATAATATGCATATCAATGACGGAGCTAGGATCAAACATTAGGAAGAGTAAGGGTTTATTAAGCAGTAACACCCTTGACCCGGATGCCATATTTGGGCCTTAAGCCCAAAATCCACATTGATAAAAGAATTTCTTTTTCAAGCCCGTTATAAATAAGTCCAATAAAAACGTAAGTCCATTCATTAAAATATAGTTAAATCCAGATAGTTAAAATAGCATTTACGGATATCCATTTACAAACATTAAAGCATTTGACTTTTGACCGAATAATACAAAATAAAAGTTACAAAATACATATAGGGTCCTACGAAATACATAGCTCATTACATCTAGTATTTGTACTCAACCACTAGAGTCGATGCTGGAATCCAACCTTGATGGTGCTCCTTTACGCTTCTTGAGAACCTACTAACCTGCGAACGAAAACAATGATTCTGAACGCTGAGCTAACAAGCTTAGTGGATACACCGCCACTCAATCATGCTTCATGCAAATCATAAATAAAGCGATGCAACAATAATGATATCATGGAAATATAGCAATGGCGCTACCATAACCGCCTAAACACATGGCATTATGAATGTATGATCACGTACACAGCTCATACAGGAACCTTACGCACTTACATAGCATCACACAGATAACCATCAACAACTAAGTGAAGTCTGCGTCCACAAAGCATCGGAATCCTACACTTGAGTGAGGCCCGCGTCCACATAGCATCGGGATCATACATTCATGCTCGGGATCTCTCATCAAGCATCTTCAAACGAGGCTCGCGTCCACATAGCATTGGGATCCAATATTCGGGAATCTTCAAGGTGTTTCAACACACTTAGGGTATCCAATCCCAACAACAAGGGATGACTCGATTACCTAGGCGTCTCTCAGCACACAACAAGACCCTAATTTACCACACAGTCTCGATTGATCCACCTAGGATCCCTATGGGTTTCTACCTCAAACGGTTTACCCAATATTTACCAAGTCATTAGCTGATTATTTCACTTACGGGGTTAAAATCTCTATTTCTCAGTTTTAGTATTCATTTTACACCTTAAAAGACCTCCAAGACCCTTTGCCTCGAATTATAGAACCCCCGAATGTAAACTCGAATTTCTTGGGCAGAATGCCCAGTGAGTACCGATACTCCTATGTGGGTATCGGTACTCCCCTCTAGGTACCGATACTCGACCATGGGTACCGATACTCATTTTAGGTTCGAAAGATTTAAACCATCAAGCTATACCGATACCCTCTTATCGATACTAGGATCGCCCTGTACTGATCCACATCCGTACCGGTACACCTACCTACGCGTACCGATACTCGAAGCCTCTCACAGGCAATGTAACAGTGCGTATCGATACACTCCTTGTGTACTGGTACGCGGTAGCGTTACTGGAATTTTTAACTTGCAAGGGGTACCGATACACAGGGAAGCGTACCGGTACTCCCCTCACAATCCTTCCCCTATTTTACGAAGGCGTACCGATACGCTAAGCCCCTTACCGGTATGCGAGCCCTACTTTTGAGCTCTGGGTTCAGGTTTCACCTAGAAACCCTGTTTAACCCCAATGGTTAAACCCCAAACCATTCCCACAAGTTATGGTGATAGTTTTTGGTGGATTACAACCAATTTCAAGCCATTACAACAATAATCCTAAGATTTGCCATTAACAACCACTCAAGCTACTCTTAGGCCAAAAACACCAAATCATGTTTCAACACTTAATTTTATGATTTCCAAGAAACTATGAGAGTTAGTAGTGTACTAACCTTAGCTTAGCTGATAACACAAGGCCTTCCTCCAAGCTTCAAGCTTTCCTCCCTTCTTGAGCCTTGGATG
Source organism: Hibiscus mutabilis (assembly GCA_019671005.1). Taxonomy (NCBI): domain Eukaryota; kingdom Viridiplantae; phylum Streptophyta; class Magnoliopsida; order Malvales; family Malvaceae; genus Hibiscus; species Hibiscus mutabilis. The sequence goes on from CM033739.1 coordinate 37,708,253, forward strand.
AGCTCCCAACCTCTTTCACTACATGAGGAGATTACAAAACACATTACCATGTTGCTGGGGGATAAAAAGGGGCCAAAAACATATTCAAAACTAAAGGTTAGAGCTCTCAAACTCCAATCTCGTCCAAACCACTCAATCCTTCAGCAACTCCTTTATTTCTCCAAACCATACAAAGCTTACCTTGAAATGTAGATCCTTTCAAGCTGGTAAAACTTCCCTCAACAAGCCAAACGGGATTCTTACTTCAAACTCTCAAAATCTTACCTTTAGATGGCATGTTGTGGGAGAGAGAGCAAATGGAAAGAAGAAGATGAAGACTTTAAGACATAATGATCTCATTTTCTGCACAAGTGCAGAAAATAACCTTACTCCCCCCATCTCACGCTTTCATTTTGGTATTCACCATGATACCCTTCCATCTCTCTTCAACCCAATCCAACCACCACTTGAGCCCAACACCCAAGCTAGCCCAAAAGGCTCCTAAAAGCCCAAGAACACGTTTCAAACACGAGGCCCATGCCCCGATCAAACCCGACCCTCAAATTTTTGGAATCCGGGTCGTTACAACTCTTCCATCCTAAAAGAAAATTTCATCCTCAAAATTTACCTGATGGGAACAAATACGGGTAAAGAATTCTCATGTCGTCTTCGACTTCCCATGTTGCTTCCTCGACCTCGTGGTTCCTCCATAACATTTTCACCAAATGTATACATTTGTTCCAAATCTCTTTAACTCATGTTTCAATGACTCCAACCGAAACTTCCTCATATGTCAAGTCGGCATTTACCTCAATTTCTTCAAGTGAAAGAATATGTGAAGGATCGGAACGATAACGCCTCAACATAGACACATGAAAAACATCATGGACACGAGCCAACTCTGGGGGTGAGGCTGACCGATAAGCCACTGGTCCTACTCTCTCAAGAATTTTATAAGGTCCGATGTACCTTGGGCTTAACTTTCCCTTGCGTCCAAAATGAATGATTCTTTTCCACGGAGATACCTTGAGAAACACTTTCTCACGGACATCATACTCAATATGTTTGCGTTTTTTATCAACGTAGGCCTTTTGACGGTCAAAAGTCGCTTGCAACCTTTCCTTGATGATCTGAACTTTCTTCTCAGTTTGGCTAACCAAATCGGATCCCACGGTCCCCCTCTCATTGAGCTCAATCCAACACAAGGGTGTCCTACACTTACGCCCATATAAAGCCTCGAAATGGGCCATTTTTATGCTCGATTGGTAACTATTGTTCTATGCAAACTCTACAAGCGGTAACTGGTCCTCCCAACTCTTTGCAAAATCCACAATACAACACCTGAGCATATCCTCAAGGATATGAATGACACGCTCAGATTGACCATCGGTCTGAGGGTGAAAAGTTGTACTAAAATGTAGCTTGGTGTCCAATGCGCTATGGACCTTCTTCCATAGCCTAGCTGTGAAACGTGGGTCTCTATATGAGATGATCGATGATGGCACACCATGCAACCTTACTATCTCCTTCATGTACAATTGAGCCAACCTCTCCAAGGTAAAATTCATCCGCACTGGCAAGAAATGAGCAGACTTGGTCAAACGATCCACAATAATCCAAATGGCATCATGCTTCCTTTGGGTCATTGGTAACCTGGTCACAAAATCCATGGTAATCTGGTCTCATTTCCATTGTGGAATTTGAATAGGCTGAAGCAAACCTGATGGAACCTGATGTTCCGTCTTCACTTGCTGACAAGCTAAACACCTTGTCACAAATTTAGAGACATCTATTTTCATACTTGGCCACCAATAAAAAGGACGAAGATCTTGATACATTTTGTTGCTTCCCGGATGTACCGTGAAATGACTACGGTGTGCCTCTCTTAAGATGCGGTCTCTCAAATCTTCCAAGGCCGAAACACACAGTCGCCCCTTGAAGTACAAGTACCCATTATCTCGTACCTCAAAGTCTGAAGCTTCACCCTTCTGGACCGCTTCAATCTGTGCTACTAATTCTTCATCCAAAGCTTGAGTCCTCTTTATCTCTTGTACCAACGTTGGTTCTATCCGAAGTTCGGCTAGAAGACTTCCATCCTTGGTCATCCTCAAACGGGCAAATATAGCTCTCAAGTCCGACATAGATTTCCTACTTAAGGCGTCAGCCACAACATTCGCCTTGCCAAGATGATATTCTATGATGCAATCATAGCCTTCAATAATTCAATCCACCTTCGTTGCCTCAAGTTTAACTTATTTTGTGTAAGTAGGTACTTCAAACTCTTATGATCCGTATAAATATAATACTTCTCCCCATAGAGATAGTGCCTCTAAATCTTTAATGCGAATATAACTATCGCGAGCTCTAAATCATGGGTAGGGTAATTCTGTTCGTGTGGTTTAAGCTGTCTCGAAGCATAAGCAACCACCTTACCTTCTTGCATAAGGACACAACCAAGCCCATTCAAAGACGTGTCACTAAACACAACATACTCTTTTCCGAGCTCGGATTGGGTTAAAACCAGAGCTTCAGTGAGATAAGCTTTTAGTTGCTCAAAACTTCGTTGTCTTGTCTCATTCCATTCAAAAGGGGCCCATTTTTTCAATAGCTTGGTCAACGGTGCAGCGATGATAGAGAAACCTTTAACAAACCGCATATAATACCCGGCAATTCCTAGGAAACTACAAACTTCCAAAACATTTCATGGAGGTCTCACTCTACTACAGCCTGGAACTTCTGAGGGTCCACGCAGATCTCGTCCGCAGCAATAATGTGACCAAGAAATGCCACTTCCGAAAGCCAAAATTCTCACTTGCTGAACTTAGCGAAAAGACGTCTATCTCGGAGGGTCTGCAAAACTACGCACAGATGGTAGTCGTGCTCTTCTTCAGAACGTGAATACACCAAGATGTCATCAATAAAACCACAACAAACTGATCTAGGTATGGTTGAAAAATCTGATTCATCAGGTCCATGAATGTTGCTGGTGCGTTGGTAAGCCCAAACGGCATTACCAAGAACTCATAGTGTCCATACCGCCTCCTGAAAGTGGTTTTCTGGACATCTTCATCCACCACCTTCAACTGGTAATACCATGAACTTAGGTCTATCTTAGAAAACACACGAGCACCTCTCAACTGGTCGAACATATCATCAATCCTTGGAAGGGGTAACGATTCTTTAATCGTTACCTTATTAAGCTACCGATAATCAATACACATCCTTATAGACCCATCTTTTTTCTTGACAAATAGGACCGGTGCTCCCCAAGGTGAGACACTCGGTCAGATAAAGCCTCTCTCTAGCAACTCTTGAATTTGCTTCTTTAACTCATTCATTTCTGCGGGTGGCATCCGATACGGTACGATGGACACTGGTGCAGTACCCGACATTACATCAATTTGAAACTTTAATTCACAGTCAGGTGGTAGCCCAGGTAACTCCTCCAGAAACACATCGATGAACTCATTAACTGTCCGAAGATTTTTAAGCATGGGACCCTCAACCCTTGCATCCACCACATGGCCAAAAAGGCTTCACAACCTTGTTGCAACATCCTCTGAGCTGACAAAGCCGATACCACACTAGATAGACACGAATTTCTCTCACCTTATACAATCAGCTTAACACGAAGCTTCAAACTCTTTGCTCTACACCTCAGACTAGCATCATGCTCAAAGAGCCAATCCATCCCCAGGATGGAATCGAACTCTTGAAACGGTAAAACTATTAAATCTGCTGGAAACAACGACCCATGAACCTCGATTGGGCATCATCGATACACCTTGTCCACCAATACATCATGTCCTAAGGAACTAGTCACACGAACTCTTACCTCTAGATTCTCGGCAGAAATACCTCACTGCTAAGATATCCCACTAAGAATGTAGGAGTGGGTAGACCCCGAATCCACAAGAGCAACAATAAAGACCGAAAATAAGGTGAATGTATCTGAGATAACATCCGTAGCTGCACAATCCTCCTAAGCCCTGACTGTATACTACCTAGCTGGTGCGCTCGCGGTAGACTAGAAGGTGCCTCTTGATACATAGCTTGCTCCTCCCCGAGCAAGACCTCGACCTCTCTGGGCCAGATATACAGTCCTCTGAACCTAATCTGAAGAGGTCACAACAGCCACTGGATAGTCCTATACAAAGTGATCTGGTGACCCACACTGGTAACAGACTCTTGTTGCTCTCCAACACTCGTCTCTATGTTTGGGTCCATACTGATTGCAAACTGGTGCGCCCGCACTCATCTGTGAACCCTCCGAGCTCATCACGGATGAAGAAGATGTCCTTCTATGACCAGCTGACTCAGATCTTCGGTCTGACCTTAAACTTCGATTCGATGCTCATCTGTTATAATTTTACCGATTTCTGCTTCTCCCCGAGAAAGCTTGCGAGTTGTTGTTGGAGAGGTTCTGGGTCCTTCTACCCGAACTCCCTTGCCCACCAGACGGGTCATATGTTAAGCCTTGCACTTGCTCAAGAGACTTGGCACTCAAAGTCAACTCTTAGAACACCCTCGATGGTGCAGCAATTAGGTAAGTCTGGATTTCCTTCCTCAAACCCTTCAAGAACCTCTTGTACCTCATCTTTTTGGTGGCAACCAATTCAGGGGCATACCTACTCAACTGAAGAAACTCTTGCTCATATTCGAATACTGACCGGTTTTATTGTACAAAATGATTAAACCGATCTCTCAAGGTATCAATGTGGGCCTCACCCACATACTTCTTCTCAAACTCTTCGAGAAAATCATCCCAAGATGGTCGATTGGGGTGTCACCCAAGCTCTACCATTTCCCACTATTCTCTGGCATTGCCCTTCAACAAGGACAAAACACAGCACAGCTTGTCCTCTGATCTCAACCTCATATGCCTCATAATCCAACGTGTATCTTACAACCGTTGTTCTGCTTGTACCGGGTTTTCCTGCCCCGATCCATGAAAATTTGTAGCGCCTTGCCTTCTCAGCCTTTCAACAGGTGCCTCGTGAGGGGTAGCAGATACTATCGGTATCACCCTCACGATCCGATGCAACGCCTGATTCAGATGTGAGAAGTAGTTGACTCCCCGGTCAACTGTGTCCTCCGACATGTCATCTATGCTAGGCACATGTTCCTCGTCGTAACTCCCTTACCTGGAGCCTAAACTTTCCTCATTGATTTTTTCCCTCCTTGGCATGATTCTACTCTGCACAACAATAAACAAGGTCACACCATCGAATTTCAGCTTTAAAACAAGTACAACTTCGACTCATGGGCATGTATTCGCTAGACACCTATACACTCCTCTAGACTCCCCCAGGGACGTCCTAGAACCGACTAAACCTAAGCTCTGATACCACTAAATGTAACACCCTTGACCCGGATGCCACATTTGTGCCCTAAGCCCAAAATCCACATTGATAAAAAATTTCATTTTTCAAGCCCGTCATAAATAAGTCCAATAAAAACGTAAGTCCATACATTAAAATATAGTTAAATCCATATAGTTAAAATATCATTTACAGAGCTCTATTTACAAATATTAAAGTATTCGACTTTTGACCGAATAATACAAAATAAGAGTTACAAAATACATATAGGGTCCTACGAAATACATAGCCTATTACATCTAGTATTTGTACTCAACCACTAGAGCCGATGTTGAAATCCAACCTTGATGGTGCTCCTTTACGCTTCTCGAGAACCTACTAACGTGCGAATGAAAACAACGATTCCGAACGCTGAGCTAACAAGATTAGTGGATACACCGCCACTCAATCATGCTTCATGCAAATCATAAATAAAGTAATGTAACAAGAATGATATCATGGCAATATAGCAATGTCGCTACCATAACCGCCTAAACACATGGCATTATGAATGTATGATCACCCACACAGCTCATACAAGAACCTTACGCACTTACATAGCATCACATAGATAACCATCAACAACTAAGTGAGGTTCGCGTCCACAAAGCATCAGAATCCTACACTTGAGTGAGGTTCGCGTCCACATAACATCGGGATCCTACACTACAAGTAAGGTCCGTGTCCATATAGCATCGGGATCCTATATCCATGCTCGGGATCTCTCATCAAGTATCTTCGAATGAGGCCCGCGTCCACATAGCATCGGGATCTAACATTCAGGAATCTTCAATGTGTTGCAACACACTTAGGGTATCCAATCCCAGCAACAAGGGATGACTCGATTACCTAGGCGTCCCTCAGCACACAGCAAGGACCCTAATTTACCACACAGTCTTGATTGATCCACCTAGGATCCCTATGGGTTTCTACCTCACACGGTTTACCCAATATTTACCAAGTCATTAGCCGGTTACTTCACTTACGGGGTTAAAATCTCCATTTCTCAGTTTTAGTATTCATTTACACCTTAAAAGAACTCCAAGGCCCTTTGCCTCGAATTATAGAACCTCCGAATGTAAACTCAAATTTCTTGGGCAGAATGTCCAGCGAGTACTGATACTCCTATGTGGGTATCGGTACTCCTCTCTAGGTACCGATACTCGGCTATGGGTACTGATACTCATTTTAGGTTCAAAAGATTTGAACCATCAAGGCATACTGATACGCCCTACTGCGTACCGATACCCTCTTATCGGTACTAGGATCGCCCTGTACCGATCTACATCCGTACCGGTACACATACCCACGCGTACCGATACTTGAAGCCTCTCACAGGCAATGTAACAGTGCGTATCGATACACCCCTTGTATACCGGTACGCGGTAGTGTTACTGGAATTTCAGGCTTGCAAGGGGTATCGATACACGGAGAGGCGTACCGGTACTCCCCTCACAATCTTTCCCTTATTTTACGAAGGCGTACCGATACGCTAAGCCCCATACCGGTATGCGAGCCCCACTTTCGAGCTCTGGGTCTGGGCTTCACCTAAAAACCCTATTTAACCCCTATGGTTAAACCCCAAATCATTCCCACAAGTTATGGTGATAGTTTTGGGTGAAGTACAACTGATTTCAAGCCATTACAACAACAATCCTAAGATTTGTCATTAACAACCACTCAAGCTACTCTTAGGCCAAAAACACCAAATTATGTTTCAACACTTAATTTTATGATTTCCAGGAAACTATGAGAGTTGGTAGTGTACTAACCTTAGCTTAGTTGATAACACATGGCATTCCTCCAAGCTTCAAGCTTTCCTCCTTTCTTAAGCCTTGGATGAGCTCACAACCTCTTTCACTACATGGGGAGATTACAAAAAGCATTACCACGTTGTTGGGGGATAAAAAAGGGCCAAAAACAAATTCTAAACTAAAGATTAGAGCTCTCAAACTCTAATCCCATCCAAACCACCCAATTCTTCAACAACTCTTTTTTTTCTCCAAACCATACAAAGCTTACCTTGAAATGTAGATCCTTTCAAGCTGGTAAAACTTCCCTCAACAAGCCAAACGAGATTCTTACTTCAAACTCTCAAAATCCTACCTTTAGATGGTGTGTTGTGGGAGAGAGAGCAAATGGAAATAAGAAGATGAAGACTTTAAGACATGATGATCTCATTTTCTGCACAAGTGCAGAAAATAACCTTACTCCCCCTCTCACTCTTCCATTTAGGTATTTACCATGATACCCTTCCATCTCTCTTCTACCCAATCCAACCACCATTTGAGCCCAACACCCAAGCTAGCCCAAAAAGCTCCTAAAAGCCCAAGAACACGTTTCAAACACGAGGCTCATGCCCCGATCAAACTCGACCCTCAAATTTCCAAAATTCGGGTCGTTACATAAGCCTTTAAATATAATAAAATGGGAGGGGCAAAAACTTTATTTGACTACTATTTAAACTAAAAAAATACTCCAAATGCTATTATACCAAAAAAATTATACATACCTCCGTCCCTGAGCATGTTCGTCTCACGGTCTATGTTCGGGGTACGAGGCTGCCCCTCCTAACAATGTCGTCTCCAAAGTTTGAACACGTGTTCTCTTATTGAGAGTACAGTGTGCCTTACCAATACACACAACACTTGTTGGTTAGGCACTCTTGATTTTAAACATTGAAGCTTTTATTTTCGGTTTAAATATTTCTTAGTCCTTGTTAATTTCAAAATTAGTCAAACTAAGTCTGACCCTTATTTTTTTAAAATGCTTTCTTATATATCTTATCAATTTTGAAATTAGATAAATTAAACCTTAACATCTAATTTTAAAATTTTAAATCGATGACCTAACAACTAAAATGTGGCATTCGTTATATTTAGCCTTAAAATTTCATTTTGGCTTAATATAGACCTAGTAAACTTGATCCGAATTCAATTACTAGAACTGATTGACTCAATCTAAGACCCGATATAGACCGAACATGATGATTCAAATTTGAACCAAAATCTGAAACAAATGAATTGAACTGAAAGCACCTTAATTTTTGTTACATTTTACGTGTTCGTTTGTTTATTTTTAAAAGTGTTCGTGTTCGGTTCTTTTTGCGTTCGTGAATATGTTCGTTTATATGTTGGCCAACATATTCGTTTATGTTCACGATTATGTTCGCTTATATGTTCGACAACATGTTCTTTTAGCATTCGCAAATTGATGAAATTACGTCATTAGTCCTTAAATTCCTCAAACTTCACAGCTTGAACTTCACAGTTTACTATATGTTCAATTTATTCACTACTTTCACCAATATATAAAATGTAAAATATAAAAAGAAAAGTGGAATGAGGTAACGAGCTTCTAAATAAGTTGAAGCTTATAAACGAGCCAATAAAGGAGTCGATAAACAAGCTTATAAATGAGCCAATAAACGAGACTGTTGGTAAATATAAAGAACCGAATACACCTTCGTTTTATGTTTGTTTATTTATTAAATTAACATAAAAAATTTGTTCGTACTCGTTTATTTAACTTAATAAGCGAACATAAATAAATGTTATATGAACGATTCACGAACAGTTCATCGACGCTTTGTTCATTTATACCCCTAAACAATCCAATAAGGTGTTACTATATTATATATAGCGGAGGAAGGGATAATTGTTAATCTCTATCATTCCAAGCTTGAATTGGCTGCCATGCATTATGGAAACTATAAAACCATGATTTATATACACAACTACCCCATGGCTGCAAGACATGAAACGGCCAGCGGAATCATATGCAATCTGATTCGGAATTTGAATCCAATGAATTGTGAACTTCACTCTATAATGAAGTGGACAAAACCTCATCTACAGAAACGAACCGAGGGTGCTGAAGAGATAGTCGCATCGTTCGAAAATTTAAATTATCTTATAATTCATGTATTTTTTATTAATAATTTAAATTCGTATTCTTTAATTTTTTTATAATTTCACACCCCTACATTTTTAATGTAACTTCCTAATAGTTTATACCCATGACCAGGGGAGGATGGATATGAGAGCCCTAGTCCCTCAATTTTTGAGAATTTAAAATTTAACCCTTTAAAATGTTTAAAATTTTAATTTGGCCCTTACAAAATTTTAAAATTCTTAATATGTTTCGAAATTTTTGAATGTTTTTAATCAAGTCTTCTTCTAAATTTTTTATAATTTCTCATTAAGTCTCAAAAGTTTTTAAAAAATATTTAAACACAATTTTTTTAAAAAAAATTAAAATTTAATCCTTCAAAATTTTCTGAAAATTTTAATTTAAACCTTTAATTTTTTTTAAAATTTCAAATAAACACTCCCAAACCCTGTTATCAAGATATAACATAAAATCATCAGCGTCGTCATTGGTTTGCTAATACAAATATTAAGAATCTCACTAGGAAGCGACAACTAGTAAATTTAGATGATGAGGATAAATCTACAGCAGGAGATCCAGCGTTTCCTCGTAGGAATTAAACCAAAAATTTCAAGACATTGAAAGAATCATGTCTAAATCAAACGTGGGATATTCCCACTAGTCAACATCGTTTTCAAATTGGTTGCTCACCGTTTCAAAATATGTAATTGCTTTGAATTCTGATGCGTGCGACTCTGAATTACAAGAGCGAGATGATATCGAGAACGAGTGGATAATACGATGAACACGTTGCCACAACCCAGCAACATTAAACTCCATGGCGTTGCTTAATCCAACACTCTTATTACCCTCCCAAACGACAAACCCCAAAACTCAACCTCACCATTTGATTTCTACTATTAATACCCAAACCAGACCGTAACACTTTAACTGTAGTTGTTGTTGTAGTAACAGAAACCGATCCTTTCAGCTCTGAAATTTGCCATCAATGGCGAAACCATTGCTCTCTTCAAATTTCTTCGGTACCCAACTTTTACTGTCTCCTCCAACACCAAAAACCACAAGAAAATTGCAAGTGACTCGGTCTATCCTCAACAACAAACCCAACTCAGAACAGACTGTTAAAACCCTTCAATCTCATGCCACTCTAACTGCCTTACTCTTCTCTTCGGTTGCCCCACAAGCACTCGCCGTTGATAACGCGCCGCCTACACCTCCGCCGGTGATTGAAGCCCAGTCGACGAAGCCGAACCCGTCACCCTTTTCTCAAAACCTACTTTTAACTGCTCCTAAGCCTCAATCTCAATCCTCGGATCTTCCGGAAGGTAGCCAATGGAGGTACAGCGAATTCTTGAACGCGGTCAAGAAGGGGAAAGTGGAGAGGGTGAGGTTTAGCAAAGACGGTTCTGCTCTCCAACTCACCGCCGTTGATGGCCGTAGAGCCACCGTGATTGTCCCTAATGACCCTGACCTCATCGACATATTGGCGATGAACGGCGTCGATATTTCGGTTTCCGAGGGTGAGTCCGGTAATGGGCTTTTCAATTTTATTGGGAATTTGCTCTTCCCTTTCCTTGCTTTCGCCGGATTGTTCTTCCTCTTCCGTCGGGCTCAAGGTGGTCCAGGTGGCCCTGGCGGGCTTGGCGGACCCATGGATTTCGGGCGATCCAAATCCAAGTTCCAGGAAGTGCCGGAGACTGGTGTTACCTTCGCTGATGTCGCCGGAGCTGACCAGGCGAAATTGGAACTCCAAGAGGTTGTCGATTTCTTGAAGAACCCAGACAAGTACACGGCTTTAGGAGCTAAAATCCCGAAAGGGTGTTTATTAGTTGGCCCTCCCGGTACCGGAAAGACTCTGTTGGCCAGAGCAGTATCAGGAGAAGCCGGGGTACCGTTTTTCTCATGCGCTGCTTCAGAGTTTGTTGAGTTGTTCGTCGGTGTAGGTGCTTCCAGAGTAAGGGATTTATTCGATAAGGCGAAATCGAAGGCGCCCTGCATTGTATTCATTGATGAGATTGATGCTGTTGGGAGACAAAGAGGAGCTGGTCTTGGAGGTGGAAATGATGAGAGAGAGCAAACAATCAATCAGTTGTTGACTGAGATGGATGGGTTTTCGGGCAATTCCGGTGTCATTGTTTTGGCTGCAACTAACAGACCCGATGTTCTTGATGCCGCATTGTTGCGGCCTGGTAGGTTCGACCGACAGGTTACGGTTGATAGGCCTGATGTCGCCGGGAGAGTGAAGATTCTCCAGGTTAGTCATTTATCAACTCGTTGTTTGCTTAATTGTTTCAATGCATTTGGTATATTTGAGTAAGATTTAGATGAATACTTGCACTTGGAAAGTAATGTTAGAGTTGTAACGTTTTAGTGAAGTTTCGATTCTGTTTCATTTAGAAAGTTAGTGAACTAGTTTGTCATTAGCTTTCCTATTAAGCTTGCGCCTTGCTGGTATTGCAGCTTGTGATGATATTAACTTTTACCGTGATTTTTCTCAATTATGGTGTTGCCTTCAACTTCATAGTCGAGTTGCTCATCCTTGAGCCTTTCATTGACACTATCTTGATCCGTTATCTTTTATTTCGTAGGTGCACTCTAGAGGAAAGGCACTTGCGAAGGATGTTGACTTTGAAAAGATCGCGAGGAGGACCCCAGGTTTCACCGGAGCTGATTTGCAGAACCTGATGAACGAAGCTGCCATTCTTGCAGCGAGGCGTGAGCTTAAGGAAATAAGCAAAGATGAAATATCTGATGCTCTGGAGAGGATCATTGCTGGACCTGAGAAGAAAAATGCTGTCGTCTCTGATGAGAAGAAGAAATTGGTTGCCTATCACGGTATGCATTGGTTCCCTGGTTGTTGCTTTGCCTATGATTTGATCCTGGGTATTTGACTTTCTGTATGCACTTCAATCCACAGAGGCTGGCCATGCTTTAGTCGGTGCACTTATGCCTGAATATGATCCGGTAGCCAAGATTTCTATCATTCCTCGTGGCCAAGCTGGTGGACTTACCTTTTTCGCTCCAAGTGAAGAGAGGCTCGAGTCTGGTCTCTACAGTCGAAGCTACCTAGAGAACCAGATGGCTGTTGCGCTTGGTGGAAGGTTGGTTTTCTCAAGTTTTATTCCAGTCTTGAACAATTGGATTGAGATGAATTCTCAACCTTAATCTTGGGCCCTTTTCCCCTATTACTTGTGCAGGACTGCCGAAGAAGTCATTTTCGGTGAGGAAAATGTGACGACAGGAGCATCAAATGACTTTATGCAAGTCTCGCGAGTGGCAAGGCAGATGGTTGAAAGATTTGGATTCAGCAAAAAGATTGGACAGGTTGCCATTGGTGGAGGTGGTGGCAATCCTTTCTTAGGTCAACAGGTGATGTTCTTCAATTTAGTATTACAGATGTTGTAGTTATATATCCTGCATACTACGGAATCTGACTCGTAAATTCCATTCATAGATGTCATCTCAAAAAGACTACTCCATGGCAACCGCGGACGTGGTGGATGCAGAGGTAAGGAATCTAGTAGAGACTGCATACAGTAGGGCAAAGCAGATAATCACAACCCACATTGACATTCTCCACAAGCTTGCACAACTTCTGATAGAGAAAGAAACTGTTGATGGAGAAGAGTTCATGAGCCTCTTTATTGATGGAAAAGCTGAGCTCTATGTTTCTTAGATTGTATATTGTTTTGAGTCCTTGTACGACTGACTATCAAATGTTACAGTTTTTTTATACAATAGTTAAACTTTGCAGATCTCGCTTCCCTAGTAAATCAGAATCGAAAAATTTTATGCACTTAAGTATGCTCGTCCGCTTGCAGGTTACAATAACGGTGTCAATCAAACTGAAATTCAATGGTTTTTTACCGCATAAAATGGAAATTACCGCAGCCTGTTCTGTTAAAAAACATTAATCCAGAATTTTATTGAATAATAAACAGAGAAACATAATTGAGAGATCTTACATTCTATTAACAGTACCAACTATACTAACTTCCTTGAAACAGTCTAAACTCTACTCATCTGATTACTGAACCAGATTGCTTAAACAATGGGAGGCTGAAAACTAATAAAGAATATCTAATTAACAATCTGCTGGTCAATATACAGTGCAATTGGTATTGATAAACCAAGAATAATGCCCTAGTAGTTTCAGAGCCATGCATCAGGGTAAACCAGGTCTCAATCAACTAGTTTTAGATCCCCTGCCAAAACCGCAATCGAATAACTTCTTTCAACTGATAAACCAAGCAATTTAGATGCCGGCTGGCCGGCCATATCATACCTGAACCATGAATTGTTGAAGACTTTAGGGGTTATCTTGGGCTGCCTTGCTCTCTTCTATGCAATTATGAAGTTCTTCATAAGCTTGCCTGGAATGGGTAGCAAGCTTCTCCATTGCCGCAAAAAGCTGCTTTAGACCATATGGTAAACTATTAGCATCCCTATCACTGCGATGTGCGGTGTCTCTTCGTAGAAGAAAATCGCTTTCTTCCCTTGCCAACCATGTCATCTTCTTCGCTTGAGCTTGCATTAACTTCTGCATCCTTTGCCCCTCTTTTTCCAACATCTTTACTTTCCTTTCCATGTCCTTATCAGCAACAATCCTTTGCTGCAGATCTGCATTATGCTGTTCCACCACTCGGTTTACGCTCATTACAAGTCCATGTACCGCTTCAGCCACTTCGTTCTCCAACAGTTTATTTTTATCCATGGCTTCCCACCACCTGTTAAGGATCACAAACACAAGGGGTGATCCACCTCTACCGGGAGATAAACACAATGCACCATCTGCTGTTTCGTCGGGTTCATATACGAGACATCTTCGAAACCAACCATTCAAAGCTTTGACAAAGTCCCTCTGCGCTTCAATCCAACTAGAGAAGCTAAGACACCAGTTTTGAAGCTCAAGCTTTAGTCTCAATGCCACTTCAAGATGAGCATCACTAAGCTTTTCACTCAGGGCAATGAAATCAAAACATTTGGCTTCCATAACCTTTTGGCACTGACAGCTATGGCATTCCATCATCACCTTCCACATTCCAAACAATCTAAAACAAGTAATTTGCAGTCAGTCACCAAGCATTTCATTGTGTTCTTGAGAATTGCACAACATAATTATGTAAAACAAAGTAAGGTTTACAAGATTGACAGTGTACCTATGGATCAGTTCATCGACCTCCGACCACAACTCTTCATCCATCAGCTTATTTATACTAATCGCTACCTTGTCGATAACTTGAACTGCAACTCTCATCTTAGTAGATACGGCTCTTATCAACGATCTAGCGGAGTCAACTCTTCGAGCATTACCACCTTTCTGATTCAAGCTTTTCATCTGCCTACACGCCTTTGTATGAATGATGCGCAGCTTTTCCTCAGCCTTCAAAATGCAAGTAAACAAGCACAACATGATCGTTAAAACTAGACCTTGTGTAAATAAGGCACAAAGATTGAAGAAAATTTCAAAAACATCAGCCAGCATGTTCATGATAATATGTTTCGACCCGGGGCTAAATTTAATGGAGAATTTCAAAATTGGGTCACAAAAGAACTATACAAATAAAATCAACTAAGTCTTAACTCAATTGATACCGTTGTTGCTACAACTATACAAATAAAGAAAATGGTTTCAATTCTTCAAACACAGATATAGCTGTTTCCGACAAATGAAATGATGAGCTGAAAAATAAGCTCTTTAAAGTATATATAACACTAAGAATATATATACTTTGCATTGTATTAAATTGCGGCCACATCGTAACAGTTTTAGAGAATACTGCAACTGCATTTAAAATCATAGTCATCTTTTAAAAAAAAAATCATGCCACAATCGCAACAGCAATTTAATACTATGATACTTTGATCCTCATATTTACTAATATTCATAATTCATTCAACTTTTCAGCTCACCAACATGAACAAAGGGGTAAGGTTAAAAGGGTAAAGTGAATTTCAAAAGCAATTGACCCATACCTTGACTTCTTCATAGAGTTTCGTCTCCCACATACACAGTTTCCTCAGAATTGAAGATAGATTCTGTGAACCAACAATTTCATCATTCTCCATTGAACTAATCTTCTCTTTAAACAGTAAAGACTCTGTTTCCGATGAATTTGAAGTAATCATATGAAATATCTTCGTTGAACCTGCATTGTTTTAAACCATCAGAACTGTGTAATTGAAAGTGACAAACCCACTGTTTAAAACCCTCTTACCTTGATAAACAGATTTCTTGTGATGATAACGAAATTTTCCAGTGTCGAGCATATTCAAAACTTCATTTCCAGATTCCGAAGCTTTCTCAAACAGAAGTTGTAGTTCTTTCATTACCTCGGAAACGCTTTGTTTATTGCTTTGATTTCTGGGTTCATTTAAATCAGTCGCTGAATCTACTTTCTTCTTTGCTGAACCGGCTTCTGCGCTTGGATTTTCCTCTTTTGATTTTCTATGATTTGCTCTAGATTTTTCATCTCCATGAATTTGTTTTACTGGGTGTGCTTCAAGATCATTAGATCCTTCTTTGTTCTTCACTGGTTTGCTCGAAGAATAAGGCAACTCGTATCTCTCGTAAAGCTCATCAAAAAAATTCAAGTAATCCCAGGCCGCGCTCGTCGGAACTGGTGGCGGCGGTGTTTTCCAACCTGAACCACTGAATTCACTGTTTCGGTACGTATTATGATAACTTGAATGTAATTGGTTGAAAGAAGTACCGAAAGTTTTGTCTGTCTCTTCCTCTTCCAAATCGGTATCGAACTGAAACTGCGAATCCGAGTTTGAACTCGAGAGAGAATGGTCCGGCGAGGAAGGGGGAGAAGCTTTGCCGGACGTAGATTTGAAACTCTGATCAAAGAAATGCCGGAGGCTGGGACCCAAAGTTTTGAGAGACTGCATGTAAGCCACGTGTGCATCGGCAAGGGCGTAGCTTTGCTGGAGAGCGTCGTCGAGGAAGCGGCAGCGGTCGCGGCATAAAGAGACCGCCGGGAGCTGGTCGAGTCTTGAGGCGGCGCAGCCCATGCACGGCAAAAAAACAGATAACGGATTAAAAAAACAGATTTTGTGGTGCATTTAAGATGCAACGTTCCTGAATAATAATAAAAATTGGAGTAGACTTGGAACCAATTGACTGAATTTATACCAAGGGAAAAGGCGGCGGGGATAGGGAGCATAACGTCTCTTTGCTATTTCTTATTTGTTGCTCTTGTAGTCCTCATACTTTTTATAATTTGCATTTTTAAAATGGATTTTTGCTATTGTATGCTATAAGGTCATTTTTTACCGATATTATATATATATATATATATATATTAAGTGCGTTAAAATTACGAACAAAGTTATTTATTATTATCACTTTCAATATTATTAAAAAAACTCTCAGTTAACACATTCTCTACTCTTAAGTTATTGGTTTTAGACCCATTAAAAATAAATTTCCCTTTCTTCTGTACTCCATAAAAAAGGTTAGTTTAATTTGATGATGATGGTTTTGACAAAGCAAAAACTAGCATTAATTTCATTTTTGAAAAGGAAAATTATAGTAAACAGAAATCATGCATCTAATTTTTGTTCTTTTTGTGTTTAGTGCAATAAAATATTTAACTTTTACTGCTTTTTACCATTTGTTGAACAGAAAGTGGGCCACTCTGAAGAATCCTTACAAACTCCAGTGGGGGCCTGGGGGGTTTAACTTTTAACCCATTTGGGTAAATTCTCTTCACCTGCCCTGACGTGGTGGAATGATTCTAGTGCAGAACCCGGAATTAAACCAAATAATTTTTTTTGAACAATAATGAAACCAAATAATTCTTTTAACGTTCCAATGTCAAAGAAATTAAGTTGGAAAATTTTAAGAGAAAAACAGTTAATGTCACAAGGATGAACATTTTACCCGACTGGTCGGGTCAATTTTAAAAAAAAAAAATAGGTTAGGATCAAATTTTAATTGTCTTTGGGTTTTTATTAAGTGTAATTTTGGTTCAAGTTTAAGGTGAAAATAATTGATCTGACTTGGGAATAATAGTATAATTTTTCTTATATTTTATAGAGAAATTTGTAATTTGATCCTTGAAATTAAATTTTATTTATAATTTAGTTCCTAAAATTAATTTTTATTTATAATTTGGTTCCTAAAATTGAAAATAAATAAATTATATATTAGGTTAGGGTTGAGGTATATAATTTTTAGGCCGGGTCGAATTTTTAAAATTATAGAATCAATTCGAGTTAGAGTAATTATTTTTGGGGCATGCCGGTAAAAACTCCACCCGACCCGTGCTTGACCCTAGTCATAATGCACTTTTAAATTAAAATATTTCCACTGAATTCTTTAAACATCAAATATTTTATTAAGTCCCTTAATATTAATATTTTAATGATTAATTTTTTCGTAACTCTAACTATTAGTTTGAAATTGAAACTCGTTGAATCTAATTAGGAGATCATTAAAATATATGGATTAAACTTTAAATTTGTATGTCCTTATTGTATGTAGAATTTTAATATGACATGTTTGGGAAAAATAGTGTGACATTGTTTTTATTACGTCGGTAGAGATTTATATTTCTAAAATAAATGTCGAAATTTAAATTCATACAAAATAAGATAACATGAGCATTCTTGACCATTCGGTCAATTAGTGTATCTCGACATTGTTTTTTTAATGCATCATATACAAATATTTGTATTGTTCAATAAGTACACTCATGTTGAAAATTTGATCCAAGTGTTTTGAATACATTTCATGTTAGATTTAAGTTAATATTTAATGCTTAAAACGTAAACTAGTTTGACAAAGGAATTGATGAAATACTGATATTTTAAGCACTCAATTAAAATGTTTTGAAGTTCGAAGATTAACTTCAACTTTAGGATGAATATATATATATATATATATTGGTACTTGAACTATGCTTTAAGGTTTAATTCAGTACTTAAACATTTTTTGTTTAATTAGGAACTTGAGAAAGGCTTTTTGGTTCAAAGTGATACATGATCTTGACTTTGTGGTCCAAATAAATCATATACCATAAGTACCAATTACGAGCAAAAATCCAAACTTAGGTGTCAATTTGAATCAAGAAATAAATTTAAGTACTTAATTGAATAAAAAATATATGCTAAATTGAATCTTAAAATCAAGTCTAAATATCTAATTGAATTAAAACTTAGGTACCGAAATAAATTTTAAAGTCAATTGCAGATGTCAAATGCCCTGAAATTTAAATCGAAAAGTTGGAAAGACCCGGTACAATTAACCCTTTTAAGAAATCCCGTGCCCACGATGACCATTTGAATCAGCATGGAAGTTTGTTTATTTATTAAATAAACAAAATAATAAAAAAAATTGTTCGTTTAATTAAACGAACGAACACGAATAAAGGGTCGTCGTTTATTTACGTTCGGTAATCTATCTGTTTATGTTCATTTAAATTTATTTACATGTGTATTTTTCTCACCCAACAGCTCATTATCTCTTTCATTTCACGATAGATTGAAAAAAAAAATAAATTGCTTTTGCTTTGCCTTCCAATCCTAAATTGGTTTATATTCGCTTATGTTTGTTTGTCATTTTAACGAACAAATATGAACAAGAAATTATATTTGTGTTCGTTTGTCTGCTTAGTTAAAGTTAAATGAACGAACATAAACAAAAAATTTTGTTCGTTTATTTACTAAATTAAAGTTAAACGAGCGAACATTAATCTACCCTCATTTGTATTTAGTCGATTCGTTTACATGCCTATCTCTCTTTTCATGTTTAAGTTGGTTCAACATGAGTCTACAAGGTTAGGTGGGAAATGCGTTGAAGAGAAGGCGTGGTCCTCAATCCTCCAACCTCTCTGATTGTTACTACCCAAAACTTGCATGTGCCATTCATTTTCACATCCCAACGGCTCAAATTAATAACGCAACTTGCTTTTGCTCTACAATTTCAATTTTTTTCTTAACATTTGAAGTTGTGTTTGTCTTAATTTGATTGATATCATTATTATATTAAAACATATATTTACAGTATCTCGAATATAAACCAATAAAATAAAGGTTTCAAAATAAAGAAGAAGCTAAACAATAAGACAAATCTTTAACAATTAACATACCACCATGTTGATGTTGCTTGTACTGCTGTAAGAAAAAGTTCGCACCAGAATCTGTCTCATTTGAGGAGTGACGTTCGAAAATTCAACATTGTAATGTTAGCGACAAACGGAATAAATGATTGTGCTGTTTGATACCAATCTCAAAAGTTAACTACAAGTGTCACGGATTGGGATTAAATCCCAGACATTGCTTGCCAGTCTCCAAAATTCAAGATTTTTTTTTTTTGGTATAGCCATCTGTATCCGATTTATTAGCTAATTAATTCATATTGAATTTTATAAAAATTTATTATAGGAACAATTTTTTAATCTAATTTTCTTCATTCACAACATTATAATTTCAACATCTAGTCTTATTTAGAAGATCTAGCTCTTCATCCTGCTAGACCAACAGATTGTTGGTCCAAAATTCATGAATAATGATTTGGGGGGGGGGGGGGGGTTTAAATCAGGCCTACCAGATATGTGAAATGGTAATTATTGGGTTGGGGTGGTCCACCATCTTTGGTCTGCACGTGGAGTGAAGTTAAATTTGTAGTATAACGCGGTTCAGAAAAAGAAAGGAAGATGGGCTAGAACTACTAGGCCCGAAAGGTTGTGCCTTCTATTTTTTTTTTACAAATTACAATAGAATTTGATTTTAAGGTGAAGGATATTGATAGACTCATGGTGAAAAAAAAAACAAGTTTAATATTTTCCTGTGTTGTTTTATTTTTAAAAATTATTACATTTTATATTTTTATTTCATCTTCAAAAGAGAGGAACAAAACCATTTGTCCCTTTTTATACCCGGTACTTACAAATTAAATTTTAAGTTTTTATTTTAAATTCTAAATTTTAAGCACTAAACCCTAAAAAATATATCATATCTCTAATTCCTTAAACATTAATAATAAACTTTAATTTTAAATTTTAAATTAATTTTTTAGTAAGAAACATAAATAGGAGCAAAAAAGACAGAGAATTTCTATTCAAAAGTGAGTACATCACCCTTTCAACACAGCTTCTGAAATCGAAAATTTTCACTTACAATATATTAAATTATTTTTAAAAATTTAAAGACAATAAATTTTATTATGAACTATAAATTAAATTAAAATTTGTTAGAAATTGTGACCAAAATCAATTAGAATGACTCTTTATACTTGCTCTTTGAAATGATTTCCCGACAAAAGAATAAGTTTGTAGCAAAAAGACAAATAAAAATTCCAACTCCAATTATTACAGGAATTCAAAACTCCCTAAATTATAGACTTGGTAAACTTAACCCGAAATCTTAGACTTAAACTAATTTATTCGACCTGAGACCTGATATAGACCCAATTACGATGGTCTAAATTTAACTTGAATCTGAATAAAATCGAATTGAACCAAAACCGGAGTGAATTTAGTTAAAACGAAAATCAACCTTAATCGAAATTAACCGAAACCGAAAACAACCCGAGCTGAAAGCAACCAGAATCGAAAATCAACCCGAACCAAAAAGAAACCTGAACCGAAAATCAACCGAAACGAAAGCAACCCGAACCTAAAATTAGCCGGAAAGCAACCTGAATTTAATTTCCTCAAATATGTATGTTTTATTTTCATTTTGTATTATATTACTAATTAACAACTACCTTTAGTAATAGTTTAATGGTTTAATATTATTTTTCTCATTTAAAAGATCATCTTCATATATTGACTCAAATTGAAAGTCGGCCAATCTGATATTGACCCGACCCGAAAAGTCTACCGATCTGATATTGACCCGAACAGAAAAATCAACCGATCTAATATTATCCCGGCCCGATACCCGACCTAATCCGAAATAATATGGACCAGAATTAAATCCGAAATAGACTCGATTCGACCCAAATCGAAACTAAACCGGAAAAAGTTGAATCGAATATCAACCCGACCTGAAATGACCCGACCCAAATCTGATCCGAACGACTCAATTACCACCTCTACTAAATTATAGTACTTGTTTATTTAAGTTCATGAACGTGATTAATTATATATGTAAGTTTGTAAGCTAAAATCTGCTGTCAATGGCGGTGACGGTGGCGGTCGCGGTGGAGAATCCAAAATTTGTATTCTAAGGCAAGTTGAAGCAACCGCACATAATCTTCAGCCAAAACTAACGATGATGCAATGATTATTGTTCAATTATAGATTTTCTTAAAATTTGTTATATATATATATATATATATATATATATATATATATGGAAAAATTTTGATACACAAGCCGTGTTAACTTTAGTTTACACTTGCCTTTTAGTTTTAAGAATTAGATTTTAGTTTAGGGTTTAAGGTTTATAGTTTTAAGTTGTAGGGTTTAGAATTTAAGGTTAGTGTTTAGAATTTAGGATTTAGAGTGTGGGCTTTAGTTTTTTAGGGTTAGGGGTTAAGAATTTAGGATTTGGGTTTTTATAGTTTAAATACACAGACTTGTGTAAAATTAAATTTTACACAGCTTGTGTATCAAAGTTTTTACCTATATATATAATTATCGTGTTTGTATAATTTTGTTAAAGGATATATTGACTCTTTTAAAAGAAGTTTACATAATATTATTTAGGGTAAACTACATAAGTGGTTCTTCGACTATGACCCAATTTTTTATTGAGTTCCCTGACTATGAGAAGTTACAAATAGGTCCCCCGATTAATCGCGAATAACAAATCGGTCCAATTTTGTTAAAAAATAAATGGCTAATGACGTGGCAGTTAATAAAATTTGTATAATAACAAATTTAACCCTTAACCTTTACATTTTATTTTAAATTGGTCCTAAATTTAAAATTTTAGCTCTCAACATTTAAATATTACAACATTTTAGTCCCGTAAATCTTAAACTTCATCTTCTTTCCTTTTAAAAACAAAAGGTATGCATCTCCTATTATGGGTAGCTTATCGTAGATGACTGCCGTAAACACTATAGAGGTTTTGATTCTCTAACGGTTTTTCAGTGCTCATATAAATGGGGTTGCAGATGGCTACCGTTAACATCAATGGAGTATTTTTTAGAAGGGGAAGAAGGTGAAGTTTAGGATCTAATGGACTAAAATGTTACAATATTTAAATATTGAGTGATGAAATTTTAAATTTAGGACCAAATTAAAAATAAAAATATAAAAGTTGTGGGTTAAATTTGTTATTATGCAGATTTTATTAAATTGCCACATCAGCAGTTGTTTATTTTTTAACGAAATTGGTCCGATTTGTTAGTCGCGATTAGTCGGGGACCTATTTGTAACTTCTTATAGTCAATGGACTCAACAAAGACTTGGGTCATAGTTGGGGGACCATTTATGTAGTTTACCCCATTATTTATTAGTAGTCAATGACGATCAAACATTGAGAAAAATATGAATATATTACGTCTTTAAATTTAAAAATTGTAAGGAAGAAAACTTATTCAATTATTAAAGACCTGAAATATTATTATGTCGAAAAATTTTGGGAGGGACTCTATCTCTGTTAGTAGTTAATAAACCCTAACAATTAATTGGTTTTATTCTAAATCGAGATTTTGTCTTTTAATTCTTAGAGTTAATTGCATTCCATGTTTTAAACTATGATATTCATTTCAAATTGGTTCTTAAACTTTTGAACATTTCAATTTTATTCTTAAATTATTTTTTATGTCACATCATATTATTACAAAATATACATCAATATTGAGAATTGTCAATTTTTATAATAGTTTTCTTAACATGAGTTATGATTAGTATATATTGATGACTTAGAGATAAAATTAGAATATTCGAAAGTTTGAAGACAATATAAAATATAATCATATTTTAAAGATAAAGTAAAACATTCAAAAATTTAAAACCCAAAATAAGAGCTTTAAATCTGAGATGGTGTTTCTCACACTTTAATCAATGATCAAATATTTAATTCTTGTTTTGGACATAGAATAACTTTAAATCTTGTGATTAATATTTTTTTGACAAAACTTATGATTAATATTTTTTTAATGTTGGGCTATACATGAGGGATTGGAGTGCGCTTTGAGATTGAATGCAAAAGTTGTGGTGGTGAAATCCAATAGCTTGGATGTGGTTTGTGCTTTGCAAAATCATGATGGGAGGAGTCCACATTTCTCATTGCTTGCTTTCATTCAAAATCTACCGCGAAATTAGTAGAGCGTTGAATTTTGACATGTCTTTAGAGAAGATAATCGGATTGCTGATGTTTTGGCAAGAATGTGTTTGAGGGATAGTTTTTAATATTTTGCATGATGATTATTGTAGTTAGTTTTTAGCTTTGTTATCTTGTCGTAGTCTAATTTATCCCGCTTCATTTTATGTAATATTATTATAGGTACTCTTTTTCTCCGTCTAAATTTAGAGGGGTTTTTAACGAGACTTATGGTAATATCATTCTTCTATTAATCAAAAAATATTTATATGTAATATAAATCAATAAAAATGATAAATTATTAAACTTGTTCCAATAAATATCTTAAAAAAATAAATCATGTATTATCATTTGCATATAATAGAATTGAATTATATTTTCCTTTGACGAATCAGACGTGCATACACTACTCCTAAATATATCTTCCCTTTTGCCCTTTTCTTCCAGATTTTGTGGCCAATAATTGAACAGTGAAGAGCTGGACTTACCACGTTATAATGTCTCACTACCTGCCACGTGCAACCCAAAACAACTTTTCATTTCCTTACATTATTATTTTAAGCTAAAACTGAAACTAGCAAAACTCAAAAACTCTCGCTTTTATTTTTAATATATTTGTCTCTTCATGGAGATTTTGGAGGTGATGGATGGAAAAGAAATTAACAGATTCTGTAATTTGAACGAATTAAGCTATAATTCATTCATATCAGTTTCCATTAAGCACAATCAAATTCCCAATAAATTGGTGTTGTGATTTTTTATCATTTTATTGAGAATCGAGTAGTATTTAGGTCTAGTTTTAAATTTAAATAAATTTGTATATACGGTCAGATTAGTCGTTTAAATTTGGATAACTACGGCACCAGGTTCAATGATACAATACTTATATTACTTAACTCTCTCTACCTGCAAATCAAAAGATATTGAACACGTAAATTTAGGACAAAAATTTTATGTTTTTTTTGTCACAACACTAACAAATTAACTATTAAATTATAACTTTAAATCCTAAATTATAAACCCTAAAAAATACACCCTATGCCCAATACTTTAAATCTTAAACCTAAACCTTAATCGTAAACTTTAACTTAATTATTTAATGATAGAAAATAAATAGGAGCACCGAAAAAGGACATGCGATTTATACTCAACTTACTAAATCTTACATCCTATCATGTATCGTATCAGTAACATTACCAACAAACCAAAATTATCAACAAAATAACACTTAATGAAACTAATTTCAATTTGTTTGTATTTTTGGATTAATTGTTGCCAAAACAATATTCTAGCAGTGTAAGATTAACAAAGATAAGAGCTTTATTGGAAGACCAAAATTTACAAAAAAAATTACTGACTGTACACCATGGAAAACATCCCCTATGCAAGCACTTTTGGACTTTAATTTTTTTCTTCACAAACTTAATTACTTTCTGCCGGATAGACATCGAAGTAAATTACATCTCTACTTTGTGTTTTGTTTGTAAGACAAGATTTGTTTAAAATTTAACCATCTTCTCCTTCCTATCTGGTGAGAGTATTGAGCAGTGAAACCCTAGTTTTTATCAAACTCCTGAATGTTTTTTCACTGCCATTTTCGACATCAGCCATGCACCGTTCCAGGTCTTGCATTCTGTTCAAAACCATCCTCAATTCCTCGTCTTCCTTCTTTCTTAAACTCCACATGTCGGCTTCGCCGATTTGTTCAAACTCTTTAATACTTTCCTCCACCCTATCTCTCTTGGTCTTCTTCGTCAACCTCAACCCTGTCCAAGACGGTTTTCTCGAACCAAACGACATCGAAATCCCATTGAAAAGAGCCACGGAAACTAAAACAGTCACTTCGACAACGTCGCTAATGACACCGGTCACCTCGGTGGCAGCAACCGACACAAAAGCCGATCCGGAAAAAGAGTACGGCCGCCCGACGCATCGGATTGACGACACGAGTTTAGCGATCTCTTTTGCCATTTTCTTGCGACTTTTCAAGTACACGGCGATCTTCGAATCGTCTTTCCTCCTCAGAGCCACCCTCGCCGCGAGTTGCTCCTCTTTGAGTACGAGGAACGACGATTGGAAGATCCCGTAAACGTCGACGAAACGCAGGAAATCTTCGAGGAGCTTCTCGACCCATTCACGCTTATGGCTCAACAGCTCACGCGTTTGCGGGAGCCGAAGAAGATCATGCAGAGAATCATGCACGTCCTTTAAACGACCCAAACCGTCACAAAGCCAAGCTGAGGTCCGGTTATCGGGATTCCAAGACCATGATTTGAGTTCAGTGATTTCATCTCCGAGTTGGGAAATCAAGGGGTGTGATCTACACGGAAGAGAGATGGATCTGATGTGGTGGGAAATCGGTGGCTTAGACGGACGGTTTAGGGCTTTGTTTGGGAAAGAAAGTGAACGCCTGAAAACGCCAACCATTTTTTCTGATTGATTGGTTTGTAAGTCGGCTCTCTTTTGGTTTAGATTTATGTGGTTTGAGAAGGACATATGAAGTATATAAAGGAAGAAGAAACAGGGCGCACGAGGGGGTGGAATAGAGGGGGACTGGATCCGCGAATAAATATTAGGTGCCGGAGCCATTAAACTAGAGTAATCAGCCATGTGGGTTTAGGGTTTGTAAACCGAGGCGCTTATGGGTTCCATTTCCAGTGGAGAGGAGACACCACGTGGGTTTGACACTCTGGCAGCTCAGTCAATAGAATAGAAATTCTCTGCTTTTTTTGTCCTCTCTATATATATTTCAATATTAAAGATTAGGTTTATAGTTTAGGGTTGAGGTTTATATTTAGAATTTAAGTTTAGAGTTTAGGATTTTATAATGTATAGTTTAGTTTTAAAAGTTTAGGGTTTATGATTTAGAATTTAAGGTTAAAGTATATGGTTTAGTTTTTTAGGGTTGAGTCATCCATAGAACACCAGCATAGCCATCTCATATATTAATATTTTATTAATAAACCATAGAAACATGATTAAAATTTATCAAACACATTATTTTTATTGTTTTGTTAAGAAAACACCATACATACAACTAAAAAAATAAGAGGCAATCATTGACTTACTAGATTGCCACTTAAAAAATGTGTGAACTTATATAGATAGAAGGTGAGGACTATGAACAATCGCTCATGCTACTTCTCTTTGCCAAACGTCACTGGACACCAAAAAAAAATAAAAGATTTTTTTCCGTCAATAAAGTAAAACTTTGCCAGTGCTTGTTTGATTGATTGCTTGCTATTAGTTTATTTTACCCAGGATAAGAGTATAATTATTAAATTAAAAGTTTAAATTTGAGAAATTAGGATTTAATTTGTTTTAATTTCAAAATTAGTATGACTTAAAAAGTATTTAAATCGAAAAAAATATATGTCGAGATTTAATTTTGATCAGTTTCAAAGCTAAACGAGTGTGAAACTCCGAAAAAACTGTAAAATCTTTAGATTTAACATATGAAAAAGAAAATATAATTTTGATGTAAAAATATGAAGATGGTTGAATACTTTTGTTCTAAGTCACTTTTGTGATTAACAACAATGATAATTAGACTTTCACACCCTTAGATAACAACCCTGAAACAACATGTTCATGTCCAAAAAAAAAATTCAAAAAAAGGTCTAACTAAAATTTTCAAAAAAGTTAATACTTAATAGGAAATTTAGAAATTTAAAAAATAAGAGAATAATAAAAAATATTCCAAAAAATTAAAATATAATAAAATATTTTAAATTTATAAAGGAGTTAAATTAAAACTTTTAAAATTTTGAAGGATTTAATAGTAATATTTCAAAATTTGGGTGCCAGGGATCCGTTTACAGTTGAATTTTGCAAGCAAATGGCAACAGCCAGCGGTAATGTTTGCACCATTATATACAAAACATGGTATGGACAAAGCATGGGGGCATATGCCAGAACTGTTTTCAGTTCCACTGTTTCTAACAAACTAATCATACAAAACAATATCAAGGAGTTTTAGCTGTCACCATTATATATATATATATATATTATAGGACCGGCTCGTCATGTTATCTATAGTCTCAACCAATAAAAGTCATCTATTTCATTAATTATTTTTACCGCGTGAATTTTTACTCGGTAAAAAATATTTTTAATTTAATTTACAGTAAATATAAATAAAGATTCACTTGGTAAAAATATAATATGAAAAAAATTAATGAAATAAATTATTTTTATTAGTTGGGACTATAGATGATGTGGCGAGCCAGGCCTATGATATAATTCCTCATATATATGTGAGTGAATATTTAATGTACTGATCTTCATGTACTGATCTTTTATGCTCTGAACCCTCGGATAGAATTTAGATACACAATTTGTGCTCGTGAATAGTTTCTCACGGCGCTCGGCTCTAATTTGCGATTCTTGGTGGACTTTCAATAGCTTAGACATCTCTTTGTAGTTCGTTTGCCGATGTAGTCATAATTGTTCGTATATATTTTTTCGTTTGAGTTTTTTTGTTAGTTTCTTTATCTTTTGCATGTATGGTCATTGTATGATCTAAAGTGACTGCTTTCGTATGTCAATGTTATATGAAAATGTCCAAATTATGCGTTTGGTTTACAATGATAGTTATAAACTTTTATTGCAATTTTGGATATTTTTTCTTTTTAATAAGACTAACGACTTATATTAAAAAATGTGCTGATGATTTATAATTCTATGTATCATCGATCATGTAATTATGTTCGATGCCATATGTATTTGACTATCATTTCAAATTTGAATAATTTAAATCGAATGATTTTTTTAATATGAGTACGTTAGTTTTATTAAAAGAGGAAAAATCTAAAAATACAATGAGAGTTTACAACTATGGTAAACAAACTTGATCCGAACATGTTCCTAATAACACGAAAATTAACATCTCTAGATCATAAATAGGACCTCACAAAGAAAAGGTAAAAACCCTAACTTAAAGGCTCGAAATAAAATAGACACAAACATCACCGAAGCTTGACAAGGAAAAGTAAAAACCACCAACAAACAACATTAAAAAATACATATTACAATAATAAGGCACGCTGACAACATGATCATTACCAAAATTCAATCGCGAAACAAGAACGGTGACTGTGAGCTCGTATCTAAATCCAGTTCGAGGGTCCAAAACAGGAAGATCAACAGGATAATCAAAAGAGCGCCATCTTGATCAGTCGTGGCGTCGTCAAATCCAACCCTAATAGAAAATCAAAAGAAAAAAGAAGTGGACAAACGACCGATTAAGAGGAAAAAACGTGCCAAAAGGTAAAAAATACATACTAAAAGGTAGAGAAAAGTGTGTCACAAGGATAAAATTATTGAATTTGAAAACTAGAAAACATAAAACGAAACAAAGGAATAAGAAAATTTACCGGCGGTCGACAACCAGCACTAAAACTAATGTCGCCGCCAGCCATATAAAAATAAAAATAAAAAATTATTTGCAGCGGTCAGAGGAAAAAGGTGAAAAAGAGGATGCGGCTAGGTTAAAAAGACATGGTTTAGATCCCTTTCCGAATGATTTAAATATACATTAAACATTTCATGGAATAGTAATTTAATTTCTTTCGTTAGTGTGCCCTTAACTTTCAAATGTGTTAGGATTTTTTTTATATAATAATTGAAAAATAGTTTTGAACTAAATTGAAAAGATTGCAAAAATGATTTAAAGTTTAAACAATTTGAAAATAAGTTTGAAATGTTTTTTAGGCTTTTGGCATGTCTTTGAATGTTTTTAAATAGTCAAACTAGCCATTTTTAAAGCCCTATACCAATACGATATTAGCCGTACTGATACGAGTGAGGATTTCCACTACAGTAATTTTCCAGTATTGAAAACCCGTACTAGTACAGGCTCAGCCGTACTGACACGGAGGGGGTCATACCGATACGCCTTTACGCGTACTGATACTCATACTTTATTTCAGCATCCAACAACTATTTTTCAATGTAGGCGTACCTATACATGTTCCATGTCTATCAATATCGAGGCATTCAGAAAGGAACATTTTGCTTGAAAATCATCCCAAACGGCTCTAATTCATCCCAAACGGTCACCAACGGCTAGGAACTCATTTGAGAGGATAAAAGGATCCTTCAAGCACCTGGAACAACTACTAATCATTAAGTCAACAATCTTTCGATTAAAAAATGTCTTAGTGCTCAAATTGTTGTATTTTCTATAGACAAATAATTGTGAGCTCAATTGTAATATATGCTCAAGTGTTATAGGTTTGGGTGAGAGCTTTATTTTTGTAAACATTTTATTTACTTTTATTTTCTCTTGTAAGAGAGGGGTTCCTAAAACTTTGGGGTATAAGCTTTGGATGCTAGGGTATGTGGTATAAGTTTAGGTTGCAAAGGTTTTCACTTGAACCTGTAAAAAGAGAAAAAAAATTATAGTAAATTTGAGAAAAATCCTTAAAGGAAAGCTAAGGTAGTAGATGAAGGCTTAGTTTTGAAGCTGAATCACTATAAATCTTGGTGTCATTATTATTATTATTTTTTTTTGCTTTTCACACCAATCACCAATTTACTATTTCTCCACCAATAATTTAGTTGAAGACATCGAATTTTACAAAACGCGTTTTAGAATCACTTGCACGGGTAATTCCAAGGTCCCAACTTCCAGCTAACCGCTGGATTCTGGAATACAAAGATTATGAGTTTTGTGTGCAGAGCTAACATAATGTGTAGGGCGATTTAAAAAATTAAAAATGTTAAATCTTTTGATATTTGTCTAAACATTTTAATATTTGTTTAAAAATTTAAAATGTTAAATTTTTTGATAAAATTGTAAGTTGTTTTTTTGTATTTTTTAACAAGTATTGAAACTTAGTTTACAAGTATTGATAATTGTCCAAAAACGTAAATGTTATCACAAAATTGAGTATCGTAACTTTTTATAAGTATTGAAATTTGTCAAAAAAACACGAAAATTTTAATATAAAATATTTTTAAAAAGTTTAATATTTTAAATTATTAACAAATTTTAAAATTTACCGTCTTTTAACCGCAAATAAAACCTAACCAATGTTTGGGCACGCGGTACATGGGATTGAAGAAGATTACACGGAGCTCTTAAGAATCTGTGAAACTATTAATTAATTAAAATAAAATCAGTCTTAAGTCAACTAAATGCTTCTCATTAAATTAGTCGTCTCCTTTATCTTTCTTCACGGATGAAAAAGCAATTACTTTAATTGCAAATGGATGCGTATCTGCTACCAATTATATGTTTTATTATAAGGATATAATTAAAATTTAAATATTCATTTCCGGAAAATTCTGGAAATTTTTTTTTTCTGGGTTGTTCTACTGGAAAAAAAAAATCTTGTCTTTATTCGTTTCTGGTCACGGTGTTTAGGTCAATTGAAAATTAATCAAAGATTCAAAACTAACTGGGTAGTTGCAGTGGAATTCCATACACGTATTCTTGGCAACCAGACATGACAGATAATACTCTGAACAACTTGTCTTCAACTGCTCAACTATACATCATTATTTAATTTCACAAGATTTCAAAATAAATTACAGTCAAAATTAAAAAATATAACAAAAAATATTAATATGTAACATTTTAGTGGGACAGAAGAAGTATGATACATATATACAAGTAAAAAAAACTTACATTTATATTCATATATTTTTTATGATATAAAATCGTAAGACTTTCAAATCAAATTTATTATATGAGATTAGGGGCATAAACAAGTCAAGTCAAGCTTGAGTAGTATTGAGCTCGGCTCGACTCGTTAAAAACTTGAGTTAAATTTGAGCTCGACTCTAGTTTAATTGAGTCCTAAAGTCGAGCTTTGACTGAGTCAGACGACTGAGTCAGACTTGAGTAGCTCGTGATCTGTCTCGTCTCATTTACAACACTAATAATAATAATAGTAGTAGTAATAACTCAACTTAACTTATTAAGAACTAAAGCCGAGTTCGAGTCCAGTCCAATTCAATCCAGTCGAACTTTAATAAAATCAAACTCAAATAATTCGTAATTTATCTCGTATCATTTCCCTCCCTATATGAGATAATTCATTTGTAGAAGGAGCCAATGACTGCTTTATCATTTATTCTTTATCTTAGATTGGGATTGACTCAGACCACGTGCATGCAGCGATGGAGATGATCAGAAGGCATCTTCACCAAAACCTAACGACCGAAACTAGGCACGTTTTAAATATTCTTTCCGACGTTCGAAAAAAATTATTAAATGGATCTGGCTCACCACGTCATTCATAGTCTTATCCAATAATAATTTTTCATCTCATTTTTTTCTAAGGTGAATCTTCATCTCTTTCCTACATATCATTAAATGAATGGATCTCATTGGATGAGATCATAGATGACGTGGTGAGCTGGAACTATATAATAATTTCTCCAACGTTCGGGATATTGGAATAATAATGACTCATTTCGAACCCACAACTAAAGTTGGCAAAACTCAAGATTGAAAATATCTTAATTCTTAATCACTTGAAACCTTATTTAATTGATTATCATTCACATGAAAGCTATTGAAAATTTGCAACGTTTGACCCTTTTAGTTGGCATTGTTACTAATATTGATCGTTTGTGGGTTTAAATGTATTTACGTATAATATTTTTTTTTGGCAATTTAACTTTGGTGTAGTCACAGATCATCCGGTTGACACCTTCCCCTCTTTATTTAAGTTGTGAGTTCAATACCCATTAGAAATAAAATTTCATGTGTCACTCCTTTAGGTAGGAATTTGTAGAAAGTAGTGAAAACAGAAGAGAAAGTTTCTGTTTATTCGAATGAATTACATAGGTTACAACATAGAACTCTTTTATAGAGTCCTTGAGGATTTAACTCTAACTAGGACTCCTAACAATAGAAGACTTCTTAGATAACTCTTTAATCCTTATCCTACAAATAGATAACTCTTAATCTTTTACATGACTTACAAGACTTTTACATTACATACAACTCTTATACATATCGTATTATCCTACACTCCCCATCAAGCTGGAGAGTATACGTTGTATAGTCCCAGCTTGGATAAGAACTCATCAAAAATTGATTTGGGTAAAGCTTTTGTAAGTACATCAGCTAGCTGTCCTTCTGTAGGAATATATAACAAAGAAGCTATCCCATTGTTAACCTTTTCCGAAATAAAATGCTTGTCTATTTCAACATGTTTTGTTCTGTCATGTTGAACTGGATTCCTAGCAATTTGAATTGCTGATTGGTTATCACACAAGATCTCAAACTTATTTTCTTGGTCTGTGTTTAACTCCCTCAGTAACTTAAGTAGCCAAATTCCTTCACACATTCCTAGTGCCAAAGCTCGGAATTCTGCCTCTGCACTGCTTCTGGAGACAATTGATTGCTTCTTACTTCTCCAAGTTACGAGATTTCCCCAAACAAAGGTACAATAGCCACTGGTTGATCTTCTTTCAGTGAGTTCTCCAGCCCAGCTAGAGTCAGTGAATACTTTCACAGATCTATCTCGTGTCTTCTTAAACAATAAACCATGTCCAGGAGTCTTCTTCAAGTACCTGAGGATTCTGTTTGTTGCCGCCATGTGTTCTTCATTGGGATTGGTCATATGCTGACTTATCATATTAACTGGAAAAGCAATGTTTGGCTTGGTTAGTGATAGATATATCAATTTTCCCACTAATCTCTGAAACCTTTCTTTGTCAACTAAAGAGCCTGTTTCATTAGTAAATTTCAAGCCTGCTTCCATTGGTGTATCTGCTGGTTTACACCCTAGCATTCCAGCTTCATCTAGTAGATCAAGGACATACTTCCTCTGATTTATCGCCAACCCCTTACTTGACCTTGCAACCTCCATGCCCAAAAAATATCTAAGCTTCCCCAAGTCTTTTGTTTCAAACTCTCTATTCAGAAGATTCTTCAAGCAGCTAATTTCTTCATCATCATCCCCTGTCAAGATTATGTCATCCACATAAACAATCAAGATAACCCTTTTATTTTTTGAAGTTACCTTAATAAAGAGTGTATGATCAGCTAGTGACTGCCTGTATCCATTCTTCAGAATAACCCTGGTAAACCTTTCAAACCAAGCTCGAGGAGATTGCTTTAGGCCATAAAGTGACTTGTTGAGCTTAAAAATTTTCTGATTTCCTTCAACTGATTTCAGACCAGGTGGAATCTTCATATAAACTTCCTCCTCTAACTTCCCATTAAGAAATGCATTCTTGACATCCAGTTGGTGTAGATTCCAATCTTTGTTGACAGCAAGACTTAACAAAACTTGAATTGTATTGAGTTTTGCCACTGGAGCAAAGGTTTCAGTATAATCAATCACATAGGTCTGTGTATATCCTTTAGCCACGAGCCTTGCTTTATATCTCTGCAAACTGCCATCAGAGTTATATTTCACAGAAAAGACCCATTTACAACCGACAGGTTTTTTACCTTAGGGAAGATCCATTATTGTCCAGGTACCATTTTTCTCAAGTGCACTAATTTCTTCTTCAACAGCCCTTCTCCACTTAGGATGCTTTAGTGCCTCATCAATAGTTGTAGGAACTTCTTTCTCATCTAAACTTGCTGTAAAAGCTTTAAAGGATGGCATCAATGAGCTGTAAGCAACAAACTTCTGGATAGGATGTTTAGTGCACTGTCTAACTCCTTTTCTAATAGCAATAGGAAAATCATCCAGATTAGGAGTAGTAGACTTATTGATTACATTTCCTTCATCTTCCATATTGGCAATTGGACTCAAATCCAATTCTCGGCAAGTGTCAGATTGCAAAATGGCCTCAGGTATAGTTTTCTTTCTCCTTGTATAGGTCAAAGGTTGTTTGGGAGGAGTAGGTGTTTTGGAAGGATATTGAGAAGTTGTTGGTGTTTGTGAAGGGATTGGTAAAGGAGATACAGGTGAGAAATCTGAGGGTGTTGTAGGCAACAAGGACGGATTTGTGGAGTGAGTGGAAGAAAAGTCTGAAGGTATAGAAACAATAGGAGAGATTACCCGATGTTGGTAGGAAGGCTGAAGATCATCCCAATTCTCCCCCTGAGTTACAGCCGTAGTAAAGTAAGGGTCCTGTTCAAAAAATGTAAGATCCATAGTAACAAAAAAATTTCGAGATGGTGGATGATAGCATTTATATCCCTTCTTAAGTGAAGAATACCCTACTAGCACACACTTTACAGATCTAGGATCTAACTTGGACCTATTAGTGGCTGAATTATGAATAAAAACTATACACCCAAAGATCTTAGGAGGTAATGTACAAGAAAGAGGCTTAAAGTGGGGATATTTGTCCAAGAAAATGGATTAAGGGGTTTGAAATTTCAAAACCTTACTGGGCATGCGATTGATCAAATATGTGGCAGTTAACAAGGCTTATCCCCACAAGTACTTAGGAACATTATTGGTAAATAAAAGGGATCGAGTGACTTCAAGAAGGTGTCTATTCTTTCTTTCGGCTACTCCATTTTGTTGGGGAGTGTCAACACAGGAACTAATCTGAACTATCCCCTTTTTTCGAAAGGAATCACCCAAAGACCTAGCAAAAAATTCACTGCCATTATCAGACTTAAACAATTGGATTTTAGTATGGAATTGGGTAATAACCATGGTGTAAAATCTCTCAAAGATGCTCTCAGTTTCATATTTTTCTTTCATCAAATAAGTCCAAGTAGTCCTACTATGATCATCAATAAAAGTAATAAACCACTTACAACCATCAGCATTCTTCACTCTAGAAGGGCCCCAAATATCACTATGGATCAAAGAAAAAGGGTGAGATGGTTTATAAGTAGATGGCAAATAGGATGCTTTGGTTTGTTTAGCAAGAGGGCAGATATGGCATTTAAATAAGCTTGACTTTTTATTGATGAATAAGGAAGGGTACAATTTTGCAAGATATTGAAAACTAGGATGACCTAACCTAAAGTGCCACAATAAAACATCATTACTTTGTCCTAAGGCTGTAAAGGAACAAGGAGATTGAGAGATAGAAGATGGTGGATTGCCATGAAGAACATAGAGGCCATTGTTCAATCTAGCATTGCCAATCATTGTCTTCGACTCCATTGCCTGCAAAACACAACCAGAAGCATTAAAAATTGTGGAACAATTTAAATCTGTTGAGAGCTTGCTAACAGATATCAGGTTGCAGGCAAGATTAGGAACAAATAAGATATCATGGAGCAACATATTTTCATTAATACTAATAGAACCACAGCCCTGAATTAGAGAAAGTGAGCCATCAGCAGTTTTAATCGATCTACCAGAAGAAGATGATATGTATTGAAGGAACAATTCCTTGTTACCAGTCATATGGTCAGATGCCCCAGAGTCGATGATCCACGTTGGAGTAAGTTGTGTGGATAATAGGGCTGTAGGAAAGGAGTTACCTTCAGTTTCTTTCATGGCCAGATTTGCCTCACCAGGGCTTGCAAACTTTCCAAACAATTTCTGGAGATCTTCGATCTGTTCCTTGGTAAAACTTGTGACACTCGAGGCAGAAACCAGATGGGTTTGTGTGTCTCTAGAAGACCTTGGCTTCCAATCGACTGGTTTACCATGAAGCTTCCAGCACTTCTCTTTGGAATGGCCTGGTTTCTTGCAATGATCACACCAGGGCCTGCCTTTTCTAGTAGAAGTTGTTTGAGTGAGAAGAGCAGATCCTTCATGGGAAGAATATTCAGGGAGCATCACATTGCGCCTGCTTTCCTCCTTCTTAACTGCAGAAAAAACTTCTCTAATCGAAGGAAGAGGGGAGCTGCTAAGAATCCTACTACGAACTGCATCTAGTTCTTTATTTAATCCATGAAGAAACTGGAAGATTCTGCGTTGTGCAGTAATTTTCTTGTACAGAGCAGCATCTCTTGGTGTCTCCCATTCATTCTGTTCATAAAGATCTATTTGCTGCCAAAAAGCATTTAGTATGTTGTAGTATAGAGTGGTGACATTCCTTCTTGTTTGAGAACCAAGCGACCTTCAATCCCATACAATTCGAGATGTTATCGTGCTCGAATATGTTTCTTGGACAGCCCTCCAGATTTCACTGCTGTTTGGTAAAGGAGAAAGTTCCCGCCTACACTAGGGGTCATAGAATTGAGCAACCAGGACATCACACGGCTATTTTCCTGCATCCATTTGGTATAACCAGCAGCAAGGGGCGCAGTCTGTTCAACCTCCCCGTGAGATGGCCTAATTTGCCTCGTCCCGAGATAAAAATCTTGATGATTGAGACCATTCCAAATAATTATTGCCATTGATCGATGACAAGTAATAACAAAGGCTGGAAGTTTCATTGAGATCATCGTAACAGAAAAAAAGTTCTGGTGAAGAAGTAATTTCAGT
Organism: Hibiscus mutabilis; assembly: GCA_019671005.1. Classification (NCBI taxonomy): domain Eukaryota; kingdom Viridiplantae; phylum Streptophyta; class Magnoliopsida; order Malvales; family Malvaceae; genus Hibiscus; species Hibiscus mutabilis. The sequence continues at coordinate 37,745,031 of CM033739.1, forward strand.
AGAGGAAGAAGAAGAAGAATTGGCCATCGACTAGGGTTTAATTTAGAGGATCGAAACCCAAGCTGATACCATGTAGAAAGTAGTGAAAACAGAAGAGAAAGTTTATGTTTATTCGAATGAATTACATAGGTTACAACATAGAACTTTTTTATAGAGTCCTTGAGGATTTAACTCTAACTAGGACTCCTAACAATAGAAGACTTCTTAGATAACTCTTTAATCCTTATCCTACAAATAGATAACTCTTAATCTTTTACATGACTTTTACATTACATACAACTCTTATACATATCTTATTATCCTACAGAATTGTTTAAAAATATTGAACTTTGAGTTAATCAATTCGAGCTATTCAATTTAATATTTTATTTAAATTTTATTTAAATTAATATTTAATATTATTTTTATATTATTTATTATTATTTATATATTTCTATTACATTTATTTTCATTTATTTTATTTGCATTTCGATTCAAAAAAAGTAAGGAATTATAAACTTGAAAAACACGGATTGGGTTGCGTCATACATATGAAAGAATATAGAATAATGATGTATTTGGCGAATCAAATACCATGGTCTAATAAGGAACCTTTCGGATTAGTTTAGTTGATAATTTTTGAAAGATTTCTTCGAAAAAGGTTTCATTAACTCCTCATTTATGTCGAGTAGACCTTGTTGTTGCGAGAACAGATATGCAATAGAAAGTTTGAAACTTCTTAATCTTTTCATTCAATTTTATCTGAAGACACAAAAGTGTAAAAATCCGAAAGCTCTTTTTTGTAGTTGTAATTATAATGCCAAAAAATCAAGTGAAACTTCTATTTACCTACTTACTTTGCTTTGATTTGTTATTTTATGGAATGTGGCTTTATTCTTGTTTTCTTTATTTTTGCTAGGAATTCTCTTGTTAAGACCCTATGAATCAATTGAAACTTCAGATTCATATCAGAACCGCGATGATTCAATAAAACCTTCAAACTAAGTCCAAATTTGAGTTCGAGTCGAGTTAATTTTTACAACTTGAATAGACCAAATAAATTGAATAAAAAATTATACATATATCCCTTAGCTTCTTATCAACTTTTTAAAGAGGTTATTGTCAATTTTAAAAATGTGTAAATTGATCACTCTCGACAAAAATTTAAAAAAATCAAAGAAATGTTACTTTTTCTAAAACTTTATAAAATATTAAAAAGTTCATGAAAAGATTTAAAATTATATAAAAATCAAATTATAAACAAATTACTTTTTCCAAAATAATGAAGTAGATGCCTTGAACATGTAAATTGTTAAATCAAGTTATCATACAAAATATCTTGCTTTTTTTTAATAGTCTAAATGTAATTATAAGATAATATCTGTTCATACATATTTTTAAAGACAAAGCAATTTGAACCCGTGTCACCTAAGATGAACATCATCCGCTTTTTCACTAGGACACTTGTTGGGTTCAAAATATCTTGCTTTCTCTTATTTTAATTTGGAATTTAGTCATATTATCAAGGCTTAAGGGTCATTTTTGCCCCTGTAGTAGTCCCAATTTATCGATTTCACCCCTATGGGTATTTTTGCATTAATTTAGCCCCTAAAATAGTCAAATTGCATCACTATTTGCCCCTTGACTGACAGAAGTCAACGTTGACCGTTACGGTGCTGATGTGGCAGTTTATGATGCTGACGTGTAGTCTACTTGTGAAGATGATGTGGCAGAGGGGCAAAATTGATTTTTCAAGCGGGTTCGATGGCAAAATTGATTTTCTAGTTGAGTACGAGGACAAAATTATTTTTTTAGGCAAAAAATATGAGTAAAATACTAAAATATTAAAATAACAAAAATTAATAAAAAAAATTTAAAAATATGTTGTTATTATTATATGACTAAAAATAAAATAATTAAAAATATCTAAAAATAAGTAAAAATTATAAAATTAAAATATAATAAGTTAATAAATTATAAATTATTTAATAATTAAATTTTGAAAAATTTATAAAGTATAAAAAAATATATAAAAACCTTCATCAAAATAATTTAGACGATTTTGGTTTTCTTCTCTTCAAAGAACATAAGGAATAAGAACCCGTGGAGTGGTCTCAGTGGTAAAGTATGACGTATTTCATCCAGGTGACCCGGGTTCGAGCACCATGTGTGCACGGTGTGTATGCGTTATTAAAGGGCTAAAAAAATGAACATATACTACCTTGTAATCACACCAACATATTCAAAAAAAAAGAATGTAAGGAAGAAAGAATCCTAAAATTTTCAATTAGGGTTTAAGATTTAAGGCTTGCAATTTAGAGTTTGAGATTTTTAGGGTTTAAAATTTAAAAATTAGGATTAGAGTGTAGAATTTATTTTCAAGTTTTGAATTTTGAATAATTTATAATTTAATAGCTTCTGATATTTTAATTTTATAATTTTTACTTATTTTTAGATTTTTTTAATTTTTGTTATTTTTTAGCCATATATTAATAAAATATTTTTAAATGTTTATTAATTTTTACATCATTTTAGTATTTTTAATATTTTCTTAAATTCGTATTTTTACCTAAAAATCAATTTTGTCATCGTACTCAACAAGAAAATTAATTTTACCCTCAAACTACGTTAGAAAATCAATTTCCCCCTCTTCCACGTCATCATCACACGTAGACTGCCACGCCATCACATGTGGACTGCCATGTTAGCACCGTTGATCGTCATGTCAGCACCGTTGACCTCCACGTCAGCACCGTAATGGTCAACGTTTGCTTCCTTCAGTCAAGGGGTAAACGATGATGCAATTCGACTACTTTAGGGACTAAATTGAAGCGAAAATACCATAAAGACGAAATTGATAAATTGGGACTACTACATGGGCAAAAGTGACCCTTAAGCCTATTATCAATAAATTTTTAATTCGATCTATTGTTTTTAATTTAACTCAATCAAGTTCATTTGAGTCGATTAAAAAAATACATATTAAATTCAAACGATGAAAATAAGGGATAAACTACACAATTGGTCATCAAATATCACAAATTGGTCACCATCGTTAGACTTTGTTTGCATTCTAGTCACTCAACATAAATTTTATTTTCATTTTAGTCACCCCTGTTAAATTTTATTTTCTCTGTTTTTCGTTTCAGTCACTCATCTTAGACTTTATTTTCATTTAGTCACTAACCTTAAACTTTATAATTATTTTAGTCACTCACATTAAATTGAGTATAACTAGAGTCTTACGTGCATAATCTAAATTTGGAAAAAAAAATTGGGGCTTCTCATGTTAATAGATCCAATGATATTGTTAATCTTACTAGATTTTCTGAAAAGAAATATGTTTAGTGTTATGGTCAATGACGGAGATAGGACTAGACAATGGGAGGGACAGAGTTACTGAACTTTAAAATTAACATGGACCTACTAAGTATTCAATCCAAAATTAAAAGAGACCAAGTTTATTTTAAAACTATTCAAATTGACATGGACTAAAATTGTTAGTAGACAAAAAATTTGAAGGGTACGTGTCCCTCTCGTTATTAAGGTTGCTTTGTCCCTGGTTATGGTTGTAAAACCCTGAAATCGAGATATTTATAACTAAGAATCATATGACACAATTGAATTGTGCTACATGTGATTTTGTTTAAGGTATTGATATGAGGGATAAGATGATAACTTTTACCTCGAAAAAATCTCATGAAGTAAAGATATGATCAAAAGACAAGAAGGCATGTGAGACTACTAATGAAGAACAGAAAAAACTAAACAAAAAGCTGATCTTTCTAAGGAAACTACTAGTAAAGTAAGCTCCACAAAGAAGAAAAGTTGATTTTTGAGTTTAAAATTTTACTTGACGCGGAAATCATGTTATTGCGTGTGAAAAATATTTTAATTACTCATTCGGGTAAAAAAAATCCGCGTGAGACTCCCGTTATACCCGATTTAATATGAGTGATGAAAATGAAAATAAAGTTCAAGTTGAGTAACTAAAATAAAAATAAAGTTTACAAAAATTAACATGAATGCCTGAAATGAAAATAAAATCTAACGTGATTGACTATAATGAAAATAACGTTTAAAGGCGGTGACCAATTTGCAATTTTATTTTATTTTTAGTGACCAAAATGAAAATTTGTGAAAGTTGGGACTAACTATGTAGTTTACTCTAAAATAAGACTCATTTACTTGGAATTTCAGTCCATTAAAGGCTGATCATGAGAACGGTCATTCCCTCCTGATTTACGCACTTCACAAAATTAAAGGGGGGACTAATGAACATTAGATGGATGAGATTAATTATTTTTTTTTTCTAAGTGATAATCTTCATGTATCATATTTTTAATCTCATCCATTCATTTTACCCATCCAATGATTATGGATTAGTGTAAGCTCACCCTAATTTAAACATTATCTTCAAAGAAGGCTTAATATATATATATATAAGTGTCTAAACTATGGATCTTTTTAACTTTACGCGTCTAAAGTATTTTTGGTAAAAATAGTTGCCTAATGTTTAATTTCGTTAATTTTAGATGCATGATAGTAACTTTTGTTAAAAAGATCGTTAACCAATTAAAATTTGACACGTGATAAATTTTATTGTGCCCCTGAGACTAACGGTTTTAAGTGATGACATGGCAGGAACACGTGTCATTTTTCTATGCTGCCACATGACCTTTTTTCCTCAAAAAATATTTAAAGCCAGAGGGCTCTAAAATAATTTAACCTTTTTCAAGATTAAATCTGACTTAAAATAGAGGGTATGAGAACAATTTTACACTTTTTCCTTTTTAGATTAAATTTTATCACCTCTTCTTCTCCCACTTTCACCATCACTGCTGTCGCCGGTTTCTTCCACCAGTGACATTCTCCGATCGAAATAACCCCGACTAACCTCCCTAGTTTAGTGCTAAACTCGATTGATTCATCTGATGGTCAGAGAATGCCAAGGTAAATGCATTCAAAAGTGTGCTCATAGCAGCAAAACAGATCCTCCTTATGCAACCTGAAGTCAAAACTGAAAAAAAGGGATTTCTGAGAATTTCTGAAATGGATGCTTATCACTGGCATAAGATTGATGTTGTTTCTGGTTCTTAACTTCCTTCTCTGATCTTTCCAATCCTTTTTTACATATACTTATTAATGGGTTTTTCCTTTTTCCTTTTAAATAAAAAAAAGAAAGAATTGCAGCTCTTGAATTGGGCACTTATGGTTTCCATATCTTCAAACCTGGAAAACTCGTTTATTATCGAAATTTTTACTTTTAAACGTTTTTGTTGTTCTTTATTGTTTTCCCTCTTATGGGTTTGTTTCTTATTATAATTGGATGATAAACTTAGGTATGGCAAATTGCTTCTACTTACCACTTGTTTCACACGACTGCTCTTTTTGCTGCTCCTACTACCAAACGCCCCCACATTGTTAGTTCCCCTTTCCCCTTTTGTTTATGTTATCCTCCTTGGTTTCCTGGGGAATTATTTGGTTATTATTGTTGAAAAATTATTTTGTTGCTTTATTGAATAGTTTTATTGTTTTAGTTTTAAGAGAGTAATCAAACAATGTCCTGGATTTTATTGCCTGATGACCAGTTATCAATGGGTTAAGAGTTCTCTTTTGTTCTGTTTCAGTTTAGAAGCCTTTTGACTGCTGGAATTCTCTGTTTCTCTGAATTTTATATATTTTCCTCAGAAGTTTTCATTTGATGAATGCTTCGTTTGAAAACAATGGATTTGGTGAAAGGGAAGTTACAGGTCTCAGACTTGGATTGATTGATATTTGCTGAGATTCTGTATTTTGGGTTACTTTCCTTGATGAAAATCATACTTTTAATGGTTTCAAACTTACGTTTTTGCTGGTTTATGCATGTGTTTGGCTATTCTCCAGTATAAGCAATGTATTTAACAGTTTAAAATTTGCATATCTTAAGGTTTCTCTTTTATGTTTTCATTGTACTTCTTTAATTTAGAATTTTTTGGTATATAAAATGGCTGATGCTGGAACAATATATTGTAAAACCAGGGAGGTTAGTCGAGATTATTTTGGTCGAAGAATGCCACTGGTGGGAGAAACCGGCGGCAGTAGTGACGGTGAAAGTGGGAGAAGAAGACGTGATATTTAATCTAAAAGAAAAGGGTAAAATTGTTCTCATACCCTTTATTTTAAGTCATATTTAGTCTAAAAAGGATTAAATTATTTCAAAGTTCTCTAACTTTGAATTTTTTCTGGGAAAAATGCAATTTACAGTATAAAAAAATGACAGTGTCTCTTCCACGTCTTCACTTAACACTATTATTCTCAGAAGGCACAATAAAACGCGAAAGTAAAGTATGGGGTATATTGAACGCTTAAAAAATATCGACTCTACATTGACAAAAATGACAAAGTATAGAAAGTATTCGTGCCATTATCTCAAAAAATATATAAATATTTATTTTTATATTAGATCTAAAAAAAATTGGCAAGGCCTTAATAGCTTCTCCTTTTATAACAGCCCATTAGTCTTTGTGTCTCAAAACTAAATTTAATTATGGCCCAAAACATCATAAAGCTAAGGGTAAATTTTACCGGAAGTCTTTTTGGTTTGGATTGTGCTTTATTTTAATCATCCATTTTGAAAAAAAAAGTTATTATTGTCACTTATATTTTTTAATTTATTTTATTTGATCACTATGCCGTTAACACCCGTTAGTTTAATGACGAAACACGTTAGTCAAAAAGGTTAATTTCTAATTCGACTCCTGAACTTTAAACAAAATATCAATTTAACCCCTAAACTCTCTCAATCTCACTTTTATCCCACAAGTTTTAATCTGACCCACCACTTTCCATTTAACAATCATTTCACTGTATATGAAGCTTTGAATTCGTACAATAATTCCCTAACCTAGTAATGTCAAAATGATTAATAGGGTTGGTTAAATTTCTTACATAACAGGTGAACCGAAGGTATAATTATTACCGTGAACAAATGCAGACGGTGGTGAACTCATTTGATCTGGTGATGGGTTTCAGTATAGCAGTGCCTTTTACTGCACTTGCTAAGAAGACAATGTTTAGGCATTTCAAGTGTTTGAAAGATGTGATTTTAGCACAGTTGCAGCAAAGCTGTGAGGTACTGGATGAGAAAAATGCAGCTGAAAACTTCGGCATAACAAAAGGAGAGACACCGAAGTTAAAGTTGTTGGAGCAAAGCTTGAGATAGAAAAGAGCGTTCCAGCTAATGAGGATGATGGAACAAGAAGCTTAGAGACCACAAAGGAGCTTGCCTGAACATTCTGTTAACATTTTGAGAGCTTGGCTTTTCGTTCATTTTCTTTACCGTACGAATTCAAAGCTTCATATACAGTGAAATAATTGTTAAATGGAAAGTGGTGGGTTAAATTAGAAATTGTGAGATAAAAGTAAAGTTGAGAGAGTTTAGGGGTTAAATTAATATTTTATTTAAAATTTAAGGGTTAAATTAGAAATTAACCCTTTTGACTAAGTGTTAATAGTACAGTGACCAAAATAAAACAAATCAAAAACGTATTTAACAAGAATAATTTTTAAAAAAATAAATGACCAAAATAAAACATAATCCAAATAAAAGGACCTCCTAAAGCTAATCGTAGCCTTTGTAATTGTGATGTATGCAAGTGGATGAAGTGGCGGCCTCCTGCAAACGCCACGCAATTTACAAATAACACGTGCCACTTGGTCTTTCAACCATTTGCGAGACGCGGGCCAAAAAAACAAGAGAGACCGGAGATGCAATAAAATATGAACGCAAGGGAAGCGGATCACAATTGACAGTCTCAAAACCGGTAGAAATCATCAAATTGTTGTTAATTCACGATGGAAAGGAAAACTGCACCGGAAGAAGGAAAACAGTCGACGGAGACGACGACGGAGCAGAGTCACCATCAGCCTCCGAATATCTCACCCATGTATCCAGTGACGCACGATGCTTACGGTGGCGGGATGTACGGGACCGATCAGGGACAGGCGAAGAGACCTGAAGGCCCGCCGGCCAGCGAGACCCAAAGTGCTGATGGACCGGATGAGGGCAGGAATGAGCCCAAGCACAAACCACCACCGTCATCGGGTGATCGAGATATCGATATCACCGGCCAATCTTATATCCAGTAAAATCGTCACCGCCGCCGCTTTATAACTTTAGTTTCTGTAGGATTTTCCCCTTTTCTATGGCTCGTGAAATAATTAAAGGGTATGCTTTTCAATTTTCATGATTTGGTTTCTGTTTTTCCAGTCTTTCAGTTATAATAGAAAATGCTACGATATATGTCGTGAAAAATCCAAAGCCTGTTTAATACTTAGATTAGTGTTAAGAACATGAATGTTTGATTATGGCATGAAGACTAATGCTAAGTCGAGGCTATACTCTATAGAAGAAATGACTCAAAAAGCTATCCTGAAATAGATGCGGATTCAAAAATATATTCATAAATATTTCAAGTTTATGAATGCACGTAAAATCTCAAAATTTCAGTATTAGATATATTTAATAAATATTAATTCATTAAATTAATTACAAATGTGTAAACTTCATCCAAGAAAAATAAAGCCAGTATACATTTTTTTTGAACTTTAGGTGCCTAACCTTTTTTTTTTTTATAAAAATAAGTGCTTAAAGTTTTCAAAGTTAGAATTTTAGGTGTCCGGCTGTTAAAAAATCGTTAACCATTTAAAACGTACACGTGGCATAAAATATTATTTTTTTAATTTTTTAAATTAAAAATTATTTAAAAAAAAACTAAAATTTATAAAATTATTTAAATCAGTCCCTAAATCCTTAAATTCAAAATCTCTAAATCTTCATTGTTATCGCCGCTGGTCGACGTCTCTGACCCTACCATTTCGATCATCGAATTCAGCCGACTGTTTCTCCTCACTCCTGTCGTCGGAAACTGACGAACGATGTGCGAATCGAACGGTTCATGTTCGACGTAAAATAATCGTTCGATTCGCACACCGTTCGTCAATTTTTGACAACAAGATGAGAGAAAACGGTCGGTTGAGCCCGGCGACCGAAAGAGTAGAGCCGACGGTGGCAACGATGAATATTTGAGGATTTTGAATTTAGGAATTTAGGGACTATTTTAAAAAAATTTAAAAATTTAAGTTTTTTTGTAAAATTTTAAATTACTAAAAATATATATATATAATTTAAAGAAAATAAAAATGACATGAGTCGTGTTTTAAATGAATAACGGTTTTTTTATATTTTTTTAACAGTCGGCACCTAAAATTTCAACTTTGGAAATTTTGGTCACCTATTTTTACAAAAAAAAATATTTTAGGCACCTAAAGTTTAAAAGAAGTATACTTTGGGCACCTATTTTTCCTTTAAGCCAAAAATAAACTTGAGAATACGACAAAGATGAAGAATCGGTTGGAAAAACATTTTTTTATAAAATTTAATTCTAATTCTAAATCTTACCTAAAAGGGAGAGAAAATGAATAAAAAGATTTTTAAAAAAATGAATTCTTTTGGTGGGTCTATAACTCATAACCTAAAAAGAATAAGAAAATAAAGATGAACAGCTTGGCCAACCGACTAAATGTATTTATTCAAATAAAAAAATCTTTCTAAAACTCGATTTTGTAAAAAAAATCATTTTTGGGTGTTTTTAGCTCAAAATGGAATTCTTGAATTGAAGAGGTTGAAACTTACCTTTATTAAATTCAAGAAAAATTAAAAGAGAAAAGGGGAATGGATATATTTGATCAGCCAAATGTGTCCAAACCTAAATTCAATCATCCAACTTGAAAAGTTACATTTTGGGTCTCTGGTACTCATTGGGCCGGTTTTGAACACTCTAGGGTAAATTACAATGGAGGTTACTCAATTATGAGTAAGATTAAATTGAGTCATCCAACTTGAAAAGTTACATTTTGGGCACTCGGTTATGGGTAAGGTTACATTTGGGTCACCCAATTATTAAATGTTACACTTGGGTCACTCAATTATGGGTAAGGTTACCTTTGGGTCACCCTTTATATTTAAAAAATGTATATCAATTTATGTATTAGATTGACTAATGATTTCAAATGAAGTACTCTAGTGTTAACAAGGGTATACAAGTGATAGAGAAGAGAAAAAAATGATGAAATTGATGTATGTTTTTTAAATATGAAGGGTGACCCAAATGTATCCTTACCTATAATTGAGTGACCCAAATGTCACCTTTAATAATTGGGTGACCTAAATGTAACCTTATCCATAATTGAGTGACTCAAGTGTAACTTTTAATAATTGAGTGACACAAATGTAATTTTATTCATAATCAAGTGACATATGTTGTAGTTTACCCTTAATAATATATCTTACACATGATAAGAATAGTGTTATCTCTTTGTCATGAGAAATTAGTAGATGGACTCGGTTCATCACGTTATCTATGGTCCATCCAATTTTATTCATCTATTTCAGTGTAACTTTCAAGTAATTATCCCTTATTTAATTACATGTAGAAAAGAGGTACAGATTTACCTTAAAAAATAGCATAAAAAATTATTATTGGATGAGACTATAAATGACATGGTGAGCCAAGTTCATCTAATAATTTTTCCTTTGTCACGGTGTTATGGACAAAGTTAGACTGACAAAAGTTTTGGTCGATTTAAAAATCATAAAATTATAAAGTTAATATTCTTTAACAGAATAAATTTATGATCTATTTTTTAAAAAAAATTATGAAATTATAAATAATATACAAACACAATTTAATTTTTTTAGGTGAATGTGTATATTATATTACAAATACAAAGCAAAGTACTTACAATAATCGATACAAAATATAAGGATTATAGCAAGGTTCCAATTTAGACAAATGAAACTAACGGTTCGCCCCTTATTGTTAACTTGCTTCCCTCGAGACTCTAACTGCACAATCTCCGTAACTTTCTGTACAATATCCATTTTTGTTTTTCATTCCCCTGAAATTGTCTTTATTTCGCTCCCTTCGTATTACATATATATAACTATTTCAAGCCAACTTAAAGATTATAGACGGCAAAGATTTACCTCTCAATCTACTGCTGACTCCAGTTTAAGCCATCCTTTAGGTTTTTAACCGTTTGATTGGTATCATTTAAATAATTAAATATTCATAATGAAAAAAAATTAAAAGTATGATAGTTATATTGATTACAACCTCATAGTTAAGGGGCCACTTGAGTAGTTTACCCAAAATGATAAAATAAAAAATAGGGTAAAGTACACAAATGGTCACTAAACTATTCCTATAAAAATAAAATGGTCATTAAACTTTAAAAAATTATATAATGGTCATTAACTTTAGTTTTTGTTATAAAATAGTCACTGGGCCATTAACTGTAGTTAACTGGGAGATGTGGCAGTTATTTAAATTTATATAATAACATATTTAATACTCAATATTTACACATCCAATCAATTTAGACTTCAATAATGAGGGTTAAATTAGGAATAAATTGATTAAATGTGTCAATGTGGAGAATTAAGTGTTATATTATTTAAATTTATGTAACTGTCACGTCAGCCAATTTATGATAGTTAACGGATCAATGACCATTTTATAATAAAAATTAAAGTTTAATGTCCATTATGTAACATTTGAAAGTTTGATGACCATTTTATTTTTATAGATAGTTTAGTGACCATTTGTGTACTTTACCCTAAAAATACTAAAATGGAAAAAAAGAAAATGACGGGTGATGTGAAAACAAGTGGCGAATCGAGCGAGGCATAAGGGATCATGGGAACTGCTGACGTGTATGATTAAATCGTGGGATCCAACCTTCAGAGTCGCCGGTGAACAGAACAGCCTGAGCCAGCCACCGATCTCAATCATCTCTCCCCCACTTCACACAGCCTTCTTCTTCTGTTCTTTTAAGTTGCAGCGTTGTTTAGAACAAGTCCTGTGGCCGCCAAATGAATCCCAAACGCAAAGATTCTGCCGATATTTTCTGTCTCACATTGCCGTTGGCCGCCCATTTCTCTAGCTTTTCAACTCCCACTCCTTCCAAATCCAGTTTCCTTGTATAACAAAACTCTCATTATTTTTTCAATTGAAGTATATATATTTTGGCTTTCCTTTTCTAGACTCGTTCATGGCGTTTTCTTAATCTATGGCAACGAATCACAGAGGATTCGCAACTCAGTTTGAGCTCAGTCTCCCCAAGCTATATGCCTCCGATGGATTGGCCCCGACTGAAAAACGGATAATGTGTTATCATCGTGTTCAGCTCACTACGTTGAGTCGAATCAGTTGCTGCTGCTACGGCACCCTGCTCCCAATCCGGAGAGCCAACGGTTCAGACTGTAGCAATGAGAAGAAGGGGGAGAACCGGCCGTTCGAAGCCAATAATAGCCTTCACAGTGTCCGAGTTCTGGCCTCTCTTGGAACGCCGTTTGCTTCGGCTAAGTACGTCAGTTCTTTTAGCATTATTAAGAATGTATTTCTTTTTAGCTAAACATCGGATAAGTGATTTGCTATTTGCTAATTTAGGCATTGTATTTTGTGAATAGGATTTTGAATATTTTGTTTTCCGGCTCTTAAGTTGATTCGTTTGTTCCTTTCTTTTATTGATTTTTATGCAAAAACTTAAAATGTTGTGTGCACTGCCAATTAGCTTGTAATGTGATGTTGATCCCATATTATGCTTGTTACAGATCTCGGATTTCTTCCAAACAACAAAAGTTCTATCCTCAGTTTACTCCTCGAAATTCTGGTCCTCAGTCTCCCGATACTCCACCGACAAGAGGTAAAACAGGAAGCTCATTACACTGTTGAATCTTATTTTGAAATTCTCTATGTGCTTGTATATATATATATATATATTTAAGGTTTCTGATATGGTTTAGATTAACGTGGCTTATAAAGGATATGGTTATTCTCTTGTTTCCTCATTGTAGACACTGGTATTGCAAATGAGAGGGACTGGGGCATTAGCTTGTTAAATGAGAATGTTTATGAGTCTGGAACAAATGAAGATGGAAGTACTTGGTATCGAGAAAGTGGAGAAGACCTTGGTGAGAATGGATACTGGTGTAGATGGACAAGGATGGGTGGTAAATCCCATGATGGATCTTCTGAATGGGTGGAAACGGTATAATATTTTTCTTATTATATGACAATCTGATGTATGAGTTTTGTTCATCTTACAGTTGCAATTGAGCGGAAACTCCTAGTTTTCTTTCAAATATCAACGAACATGAACTTGCAAATTGCGATTGTAAATTAAAGAAATTAGGTACAATGTTTGGAGAACTCTTGGGAGAAACTTCTTTCTGTTTTCGAACTTGGACGAATATTTCTAAAAGTGCATTTGCTAATATTTCCAAAAATCTCAAAGTTATTCATGTTGAATGTGAATTTTGCTACTCAGATAGCCTGCTATGTTATCAATGCCTAGCATCTATTCCTTCGTTAATTGGTCAATTTTTCTGGTGGGATTATTTGAATTATGTGTTTGTTATTATTATAATGTGCAAGAAAAATTACTCAAATTCAGTTATAATATTCATTCTCTGGTGCTTTGCAACAAAGATAGATGGATCAGCTTACTTCTGTGTTTATTTTTGTTTATTCTGGGAGTGGGCTCCCAAGGTGTTTGTATAAAGAATCATCTTTCTGTGTGACCATGTAACTCAAGAAAGATTTGCGTTGTAGGTCGAGATGTGAGCATCCAAAACTTTAAATCTTTTCTTAAAGATTTTGAGTGTGGAATCTCACTACTACTAGCAAACTGTAATGTTTTTTTTTTTTCTGTTTCTGTTACTTAACATGTATTTATAATCCCAATAAGTATTATCCGTGGTAGATGTAGTTAATTTGATTGATTAATTGATATCCCTGACAGTGGTGGGAGAAAAGTGACTGGAGTGGATACAAAGAGCTAGGTACTTTTACTTGCATTTTCTTTGTTTTATTCTATAACATAATTGTGGCAATTAATTTCAAATGGTTTACTCTTGCTGAAATGACTTTGAAATCATCCGGGCATGGATTTGAGTTACTTTTAATAGAGGTTATATTTCATAGGTGTTGAGAAATCAGGAAGAAATGCTGAAGGAGATTCATGGTGGGAAACTTGGCAAGAATTGCTTCATCAAGATGAATGGAGGTATTTATTTCCACATCATTCACCTGATCAGGGAACACTTTAGTTTTGTCAATTGTCATATTGTAACAAATAGGATCTTTCCAGTTTACCACACTTGCAATTCTTCATCAATGCAATCATTACTGCTTGTTTAAAACTGCAGCAGTTTAGCAAGGATAGAGAAAAGTGCTCAGAAGCAAGCTAAAAAAGGTAGTGAAAATGCTGGTTGGTATGAGAAATGGTGAGTCACATATCAATGCATGAAATTCGTGATATTAGATTTTATTTTTATTATGCATTTGTATTATCAATACTTCCTGTCGATGGTAGGTGGGAAAAGTATGATGCTAAAGGGTGGACTGAGAAAGGGGCACATAAGTATGGTAGGCTGAATGAACAGTCATGGTGGGAAAAGTGGGGAGAGCATTATGATGGATCTGGGTCTGTTCTCAAATGGTAATTTTCAATTAGCCTATTATGCAGAACCACTCTATACTAGCGGACTACTAGATTTTGAATTAATTTAGATGTTCAAGTTCATGGTCATGGTCTCTTTTGGCACAAATTACCATCTTCAGTTAGTCGTACAAGAAAAACAACCATATCATGCCATGTTTTATCTGGAATAATTGTCCTTAGATTGATGTAATTTCATCAGCCTTTCGTTTTATCTTCTCATATGAAACACTAATATTGTGATTATAAGCTTTTCTTCTCTTATATTTTTCTATTTGGCCCGGCCTTCCCATCCCAAGGGTTTTTCTGTGGTTATAATAAATTTTCTATTTTGATAATAATCAGGACAGACAAATGGGCTGAGACTGAAGTGGAATCTAAATGGGGAGATAAGTGGGAAGAGAAGTTCTTTGAGGGTATTGGTGCACGTCAAGGGGAGACATGGCATGTATCTCCGAGTGGTCAACGTATGTATAGCCATTTATGTTATATGCTTTGTGATGCATAATTTGACAAAGGTTTTACGTAATATCTTGTAGAGTTGGATAAGTAGCCACATTGTTAACTTTATTGGCTCATGCCCGAGTGCAAGCTTGTTAGCTACTCCTTAAGAGGAAAAAATATAGGTGTTTCCCAAAAGTTTGCACTTAGCATGACGATCATAGCAGTAGGCCAAAACCTGTTTCTGTTTGCGCAATGAAAATAAATATTTTCGAGCATCTCTCCGGGCACCTGAAACTTGACTTGTAACAGCCAAAGTATAATGCAGAGTTGAATTGGTTTGTTAAAATGTTTTGAGTTGTGACAAGATTTCTAGGAAGACTATTTAGTTTTGCAATGTAACTAGTATTCATCCATGGACGAGAGAGACTGGAATTTATGCATAGGTATTTAACAAGTGTTGTTTTTGCCTTTAATAGGAAGCAAAGGCCTATTGGTTCAATATTGTTCCCTTTCATGTCATTGACAATGATCCCTATAATAGTTCACATATTTTTGCATCTCTTGGTATAGAAGTGGCCTAAGGCCTAAGGGATTTTATTCTTGACTCAATCATTACGGTATTTTGTATATGCCTTTGTTGCTCATCATCTTTATTCATTTAACTTTTGTAACCTAGACATTCTGGTCTCACAGGCTGGTCAAGAACGTGGGGCGAGGAGCATTTTGGAAACGGGTATGGAACAGTTACTGAAACCCTTAAACTATCTCTTTCATGTTAGCTTAAAATTCCCATGTGTTTACAGCACATATTTCTTGTGCTAAATTGCATTCTGATTAATAATTGGACCGTGTTTATTTATTTGTTTGTTTATCATCTCCATGTCTCTTCTCTTCGATGCAATTCGACACAGGAGAAGCTAAAACTCCCTTTGTCTGGTAAACAGGAAAGTTCACAAATATGGGAAGAGCACAGCTGGTGAAAGCTGGGATTTAGTTGTTGATGAGGAGTCATATTATGAGTAAGAACATTCGCTTTTGACCTAGTTAAAAATTGCTCTTCATATATACGGGTCAATATTTGATGATTGACGGCGTATAATTCAATACACTATCAATAAACCAGATGATGATGCCATGTCATTATACATATAATCTATTTCAATGATGGTGCATAAAATTATACACAGATGCATCAAATGTAAATGTATGTATGTATGTATGTATGTATTTCTTGACAAGTTTTCATATTTTTCTGAAGGGCTGAACCTCATTACGGATGGGCAGATGTGGTGGGCAACTCGAGCCAGTTGCTATCGATCAAACCTCGGGAAAGGCCACCGGG
The DNA here is from genome assembly GCA_019671005.1 of Hibiscus mutabilis. Taxonomy (NCBI): domain Eukaryota; kingdom Viridiplantae; phylum Streptophyta; class Magnoliopsida; order Malvales; family Malvaceae; genus Hibiscus; species Hibiscus mutabilis. The sequence continues at coordinate 37,761,343 of CM033739.1, forward strand.
TGTCTTCCCCAAGCTTGATTTTGGGTCTTCGCTTCCTCAAGGTGATGACTAGTCTCCCACTTCAAATGGTGGAGTTGGAGGAGGCTGCTTTCTTTTTTTGGTAAACTTTCGTTTAGGTGGTTTTAAATCAGTTAACTACTATTAGTTGAACTTGAAACATGTTTAGAGAAACATTTTGGGTTTATTGGTTGATTTATAAATCATTCTTTAAAATGGTTAGTCCATCCCACGGTTGGGTGATTGTGGTAAAGTTTCAAAAAAGTAAATAAATAAATAACCCTTTTTCTGTAACAAAAACAAAGAGAAAGGCCTTTGAATTTTGGTATCAGAAAATTATGTTGGATATAGAGGCGTGCAAGGAAGTTTTGGCAACAAGGAATACGTATCGATCGATACCTATCACCTACTATTTTTCGATGATAGTTACATCTTCAGAGTGAACGGCTGATCATGTAAATCACAACTTTTGCTTAGTCCATACGGGATGTGATAGCATAATTTTAGCCATCAAACTCATTCTGAAACCGGGTACATATTTGGCTTAAAAAATGGAGTTGTTTCAGCCAACTGCTTGATAGAATTCAAGGTAAGACACAATAATAGTATCACTGGATGTTGGAATCTACAGCAGTCCCCTTCGGTTAGATGCAGACGACAGAAGACAAATTACTTAAGGTGGGGCTTTTTGAGTTTTCAACATTATGGAAATAGGATTCCCATGGGAATGATTCAGTAATCTGGTTATCACCTTCTGTTGGACCATTCTAGACAGAGTTTCCAATGGAAACAACTTTGGGAACTTGGCTTGCCACCAAAACTAATCCTATTTCCTATGGAAAATCTGTAATGACTTCCTTGTGGAAGTTGCAAACTGGATAAACAGTGTCTCCGGTCGCTATAATTTCGGCTGCAAGATCCTAGAAACGACGAAACATCTTTTTTCGAGACTATGACTTAGCTCCGGCTGTGTATGGTTTGGTCTGGTCCTTTCCTTTTCTCTTCAAATTGATCAATTCCAACCTGAAATCCTGAATCCAGCCGAGCTATCCCCATAGTTGAGACCTTACCGTGTTTGTTTTATAAATCCTCTTTGCACTTCCTCCATAGGGAAGTCAATCCCATGTTCTTCTGCCTTGCTAGAAGTGTCCCACAGTGTACTAAAGTCTGAACTTCAATTCAGAGTGATACAGATCACACTGATTGATACCATATTTTCATTTAACAACATTATGAAATAGTGGAGCAATCTTTAAAGCTTTCATTAGTTCTGATTTTGTGTATCTGATAGCATTTGTTGCTATGTCTACATTTCAATATACCGTTAAAACCTGGATTTATCTTATAAATCATTCTCTTAAATATAAATATGGATTATACCCATAACAGAATATCAATTGAGCATGTTCACTGATGTGTGTGGAATGTTTCACATCGGGTATAAAATGAAAATGGAACAATTTGATTATTTGACTATATCTTGCTTTAATATATTTTCTAATATGAATGTTACAAAAGGGTTTGGAATGGTTTTTCAATCTTAGCTACAATAACCACTATAAAATTCTGATATTTATTTAAAAATTACTAAAAAAAGTTAATAGTGCGTAGCGGCGTGGATCACCCGTTCATTCCAAAATTTGTTTTTGAAGAAAATTAATCAAACGAAAAATGCTTCACACATCATCCAAACCAAGCATAGTAAACAATTTTCGAAAAAGTTTTTTTAGAAAATGTATTCATTGTTCAAAAATTATTTTCAAAATATGTTTCCAATTAAACAAATCAACTCTAACAAAACACTGAAACAATTTACATAAAACTTTTATCAAACCTCAAACACCTAAACTCAGTAAAGATAGGAAAGAACCCCTAAAATTCAGTAACAACCATAGCTGTATTTCAACCTTCCGTTCTTTCCCATGCCTTGGGATTTTGGTTTGAGAGTACTTTGTTATGAAGCGTCATCTAAAGAAAGAGAAAATTCCTTCTTTCACCTGCTGTCTATTTGTATGCCTCATTATCAGTAGAATGCTCCCGGAAGCTAAAACTCAAACCACAAATAAAACATAAAACTAGTGATAATTTCAGGGGTTTGATAGACAGGATGATATTTGGCATTATCATCAACAAAACTATTAATTTGCCTGCAGCGAAAGGAGACAAGGAATTTCAAGAATGAATTTGTCAGGAACTTATTATGTTTAGTCCGAAAGAATCTCTTCCAACTCAGGTTCATCGGAGATGACTGCATCATAATCCGAACCTCTTCCGTTATATAGGTGCTTCTCTTGAGGCCAAATTTGATCGTCGTCGTCGTCGTCATCCAGATCAGGCCATTTTGGATCATCGTTATCATCATAATCATTCCGATCATCACTTGCCGAAACCTCTTTTCTTGATGAAGCATCCGATTTCCCATTTTTCTTGTCTCTTGAATCTGCATTTGCCTTTTCCCTGGCCTCTGAATCTTCACATATACAAGCAGATGGATTCTCATGAAACTCACCCCTGCCTGGCCTGACCTCCTTTGGTTCCCCCATAAAGCCTCTCTGAAAAGTACGAATTCGAGAGGCAAATGCTTCCCATGTCATGTTGTTTCTGTTCAATAATAACCGATATAGTTTTTTAGCGTTTGGACGAATAGTGGGTTTATGTCCGAAATATTTCCTGTAATAAAACAAACAAAGAGAAAAGTTAGCCAGCATTTATAGTTATGGAATGGAAAAATTGGAAGCGGGCTTGTTTACCTTCGCCCAGCTAATATCCGAGCCATGTTACCATTGTTGTTGGTGACAAACACATCACTCTCATCACAAACAATAAAGTCAAGCGCAGCCATTCGAGAAGAGAACGAGGAGAAAGGCGCTAATTCTTCCTTTGTGGCAATGGTATCTTTAGAGTAGAAGTTTGGGAAGAGTGATTTTAAGAGTCTCAAAGTTTCCTCCCCTCCATACACTTCACCAGAAGCCACGTAGATATGAACGTCACTGTCATATCCAAGAGCTCTCAGCATCAGACCAACTTCCTCTGGGGTAAGTGGGCATTTCCCTTGCCTCCTTTGCCGGTCACGATTGTTTTTCTGTAAACCAATAAATAGATCCATACAGCATTTACTTTCCGAATTGCAAGTTCTTTGCCAGTAAAAAGCTAAGACTAAGGACGCATAAAACTATTAAGAGTAAGAAACTTGAGCCTTACACGTAAAGTCTTCCACCTCTTTCGTATCGCACCTAGTTCATTCCTTTCCTTTTCACCTCCACCATAATCACATCCTGAGAATGCAAGCATATCAGGCTCAAACCTGTAACAAAAATGTTTTGCTGCATCAATAACCATAAAAGCTATTGCTTGAAAATAATGATGCATATATTCATTGCTGTATGTGGATTGTGGACACATCTATGATGATGATTGAAGGTATATCTTTAAAACATGCAAGATATTTTCATTGTAACATCAGATATTTGATCTTTCATCAAACAGTCATGCTGCCACTGTATCCGTATCATTCTTGTATAGTTAGTTAAGTTAATTCTTGTATCGGTATCATGCATGCAGGTTAAGCAGTTTCAAACCTTAAGTCCTATACGGTTCAGGTGTACTTGTGCACACGGCTAATAAGCTTGATAGATATACAGGACCAAATATAAAGATACATGCCTCAAGTGCAAAGCAATATAACGCTTGCTCATCATCCTCATTCGATGAACAAGTGTTTTGCCCATTTCTAGAATAGGGTCAGCAAACTTCAGAGCATGGTAGTTAACTCGGCATCTTAACTTCTGCAGATCCATATCCAATTTGTTTGCAAGTCTGTAATCAAACTTGTTGAGCTGAACTGCATGCTTCACATAACAAGAAAGTGTCATTAGTGAAACCAACCAATATTAGATAGTTCCAAAGGACGAGAGTAATATCAACTCCCCTTAATTTGATTATTAGATAGAATATAGTGAAGTAATGGTTTAAACAAAAACATTTTGTGACTTGAGATGAAACAAATGTCAACAGAAATATAAAATCCATCCAGTACTAAATCTAGGAAGACAAGGGGAGAAAAGATATGAATCCAAATGCAAACAAATTTTCAATAAAACTTATTAGCAACCAGAAAGTTCTCTGTGTTGGTTTTTTAGACACCTTTTGCTTCCAATATGATAAGACTACTTATAAAGGATCTAGTGAAAGCTCACTCAGATATGCCACCATGGTTCAAAGGTAATCAAGGAAAGGTTTGTCATTATGGGTGCAAAAGTTTCCATGCATCGCCATTTTTTAACCTTTTAGCTACCATTCTTTTAATTATTCTCAGATTCTATATGAAATACTGAAAGATGGCCTACTGCTCAATAATTCATCATCAAAATGCTATCCACCTCCAGGAACCAGCAAACCAACTTCAGCTTACAAGCATGGTTAGCATTCAGCAACATATTTTTTAATTTTTCCATAGGAAAATAATTAGGATGTGAAGGGGCAAAAGGCACCAGAAAATAAAGAAATCCAAAAGTTGGCATGAAAAATATAGAGAATATGGAACTTACATGCCTTTTCAAAATAACTGGCAATACACGATTTTGGTAACATCTTTCACTACATTTCCTTGGAACACGCATGGTGTATGGAGTCCAACTCTTCCCTCCCCTTTTAGGCAGCTGCTTTATGATTTTGACATCTTTTGACAAAGATGATATGAACCGGTCAACATCAAAGATCTCTGAGAAGTTACTGGACATGGAGAAAGTAGAAATTGTCACAAAACATAATGACAACTTGTACATAACTTCTTCTCTTTAATATCAATGGCCAAATGATATTACGAATTCAAATGGCAAATATCTTTCATCCCATTACACACCTGGCATCCTTCCAAAAGGATTTTTGGTCCAACTTTGGAACAACAAGAGTAGCATTCAGAATGCGAGCAGCAACAACAGCATCTGTAATCTGTGACATGCGTTACTAGTAAGCTTGAACTCAAAATGGCATCAATAGAGCAATAAAACAATGATCCAATCCTTGTGGTAATGAGACATTGATGGTGAGCCAGTAACAGAAAGCTCAAACTAGGGTTCTAAAGGACCAATAGCTTTAAGCATGTCCGTAAATCACTAAAGTTTCAATCATCTTGAATAAACAGAAATCAATGCCCTGAGATTTTGTTTGACTCACAGCCCATTAACATTATTTTCTGTTTAAACAGTATACATTGCCAATTAAGCCAATCATTCAAGCAGACACATCATCCTAAAACTTCACCCCATATATATTAACTTGCAATTACAAACAAACCAGTACATAATTCCACACCGATCAATCAAGAAAATAATCAAAAGCATGTCTTCTTGAGTTCTGTCATTGCAAGCTCTATAAGAATTTAGCAAGAGAAACATGTATCTTACTGGCTGGCTTGCAGCTTCTCATAGTAAATGATGTCAAACCCAAAATCAAGGCAGTAAAATGCTATAAGACATCATTCCGGCAGACAAAATAACTCTACTGAGAAGTAGCTATCAGAATTACCCCAGTTCTTTGTTGGTTCAAGCCTCCACTAGTGGCAATAGCCAGATATCGAGTGGGATGCGAAACAGCTTCAGCTTCTGCAATACAATAAATGCATTAATGCTTCTTGTTGCATTAAGTATGTCTGCAATTTCATCATTGTCCAAAGCAAGGTAATAAAAACCCTGAATCATCTCAATCTTTTTATCAATATCGCTAGACTAGATTTGACTTTACCCAAATCTACCGTCATTGACCCTAAAGTTTCTGCATAAAGATGTACAATTGAATTAATCAGTCAAACTAGAGAAAAAAATGAGTATACAGTTACACACTTGCAAATTTGGCGCTGGCATTACTGCATCCATAAAAGAATTTAGCATTTCTCGAACTCCATATATCACGGTCTAATTTTCCTCCGTTACTCTGATTCTCAAAAACAATATCAGAAATTAGTCAATTGTTAGCATCCAACGGAATCTAAAGCAAAACGCACAATCACTAAAATTATAAATAAAAAATAATAATAATACAAGAAAAGAATGAAGCCTAACCGGAACATGGAAAACTGAATCTCCACCGGTAGCAAGATCCTCAACGACTGCGTTAAACTACACCAAAGGAAAACAGATTCAAGTTAAAACAAAAATCAGACATAAATTCAATGCGAACTTGAAACCACGGAGAAATCAAGCGAGGAATTACAGAGCTCTGGTGATGGCGAAGGTGAAGGTGCTGCGATTCGTTAGGAGAAGGAGCGAGAAACGAAAGGAAAGCGAATAGGATTAGAATAACACCGGAGATGGCCGATACCAGATTAACCAGAGATCGGAGGCGACTGTTGTGAGAAAGGTTTCGCCGCCGTGGCAAAGCCATAGCACCAGTTCTGGTGGCGCCGCCGCCTTTTCAATCTCTTCCTTCCAAGCAAAAACTATAAGTGGAGAGAGTGTGAGAAACCGATTGATCGCTATGTCTCTCTCTCTCTCTCTCTCTCTCTCTCTGCTACTACTCCGCCATAAGTTGAAAATTCATATAATAATAATAATAATAAGGCATTAACCGATAAGGACAATAAGAAATAATAGAAAACAACAAATAAAGCAGCAAGAGAGATGAAATTAGGAATGGAGAGGAGTAAAAAAGCATGAGCAAAACCACCTCGAGACGAAAGGAATCAGGCAGGACTGAATCACTGATCTGGCTTTTCCTCACTTTCATTTCTTTTTTTAAAAGAATTTCTCTTCTTACTTGTGTTTTACTCATTTACTGTCATACTATTCATTACCAGTAGGGAAAAACAAACAAACAGATTATGATTTTATAACACTCTTCAGTCTCTCAGTGGAAAAAACATATATTCATTTAAAATACACAAATCTAAATAGCTTCGCTTTATTTATAAATAAATATTATTTTATAATTATTTTTAAACTATTTAAAAATAAATAAATAAAGTAAAGGTTTAACCGTAAAATTTGTTTAAATTATATTTTTATATAAATATTTAATTATATTTTTAATCTAAATAAACATCTAACATTATATTATGTAATTATTAAAAGATTTTTCCGCCAACGATTGTTAAAAAAAATTATCATTCAATCATTATATGATACGTGATATATTGATTAATTTTCAATTAACTTTGTTTTTAAAAAATAAGAAATCATTAACTTTTTAAAAAAACTAAAAAAACTAATATATTTTTTAAAAAGCCCAAGTTCCTAAATCTCTCCTTTTACGATTATCGTACATTACGTCATCGTTGTTGCAATGAGGTTTCTTCCTCTTGACATATGAGTTGCAAGGTTTAGTTTGTCAATCGTCCATCCGTTATTTATCGTTTGATTGATTGAAGATTTTACTTTGTGGTTTGTTTGACCGCTCGTTCGTCAATTTCTAACGTTGTAAGGTTAGAGTTATAGATCGTGGGGTTGACGAAAGAAGAGGTGACTAGTGGTGGTCGAATTATCAGTCTGAGAAAAGAAATTTAGGGTTCGAAAATAGGGTTTATGTGAAAGTTGAGTGTTAAGTTTATTGAATTTCTTCGAATTATGACTAAATTGATTGAATGTGTAACTATAAAGGACTAAATGTGCTATTATACAAAAAAGTTTAACAGCCACATCACCTCTTTAACGTAGGTTAACGACACAGTTATCATTTTACAACAAAACATAAAATTTAATTGACATTCTGTAACTTTTAAAAGTTTGATTCCTATTTTATTTTTCGAGTATAATTTAACGATAATTTGAATACTTTATCAAAAAAATATTGTTGATGTACATAGACAAAATTATCGCCTACAACTAAAATGAATTTTAAAAATTGTTCTATAAATGCACGAAGTTATTCTAAAATTATTGTATGTACATAGACAATATTACTATAGGAAAATTCTACAACGTTGGACGAGCATTGCTAAACACCACTAATGATAAATACCGCAAAAACATTATTAAATTAATTAATAAAAATTAAAATCTCAAAAATTAAACATATAATTATAAATTATTTAAAATAAAATATTAATTAAATTGTTTTTCACATATATAATTTTTGTTAATCTTTTTTAAAAAATAATTAGATCAAATACCAACCCTAAACCCTAAACAATAAACCCTAAATACTAAATTCTAAATATAATATTCAAATTTAGTGTTTAGGGTTTAGGATCTAAGGTTTGTAGTTTAGTGTTTGTGGTTTAGGGTCTAGGGTTTGTAGTTTAGTGTTTATGGTTTAGGGTTTAGGGTTTCGGTTTTATGGTTTCGAGTTTTGGGTTTTTATTTTTTAAATTAACTAAGGTTGGTATTTGATCCAATTATTTTTAAAAAATGATTAAAAAATATTATATACATGGAAAATATTTTAATTAATATTTTATTTTAAATAATTTATAATTATATGTTTAAATAATTTATAATTATATGTTGAGTCATTTAGACTTTTAATCTTTATTATTTAATTTAATGGTGTTCAATAGTGCTCATCATTAGTGGTGTTCACTAGTGCTTGTCGAGCGTGCTAGAGTCATCCATTACTATATTATAGTAAAATTTAAAATTATTTCATAAAAAAATATATTTTATATAAATTATTGCAAAAATATTATAATCTATCATAGTAAAAATGATATTGTCTATATGGATTATTGCACAAAAATTAATATTTAAAATTTTAAACTATCTCATATTAGATATTATTATATTTACTTCCGTAAAATTTATCATTTTTTGAATGTATAAAAGTTATCATTTGAGCACATGTAAAAGAATAATATTAGAGTTTGAAACATTTAATATATATATTTAATTTTAAAATTTTAAAATATCCTAAAAATATTAAGTTTTTTATATAACTACTTTTATTTGTAAATAAATAAAATTTTAAATTAGTTTTAGTTTTTTTTTTTTTAAAAAATCTCATTAAAATCAATTCAAGACGACAGAAAAAGAAAAAAAATGCCCAATAAATGATGTATTCATTTAATTTTAATTATGAATTCACATAATTTTTAATTAAAAATATTGTTGACAACATAGTATGGTTTCACATATTTTTTGTCCTAGTTTATAGTTTACCTTGTTATATGTTTTATGATTACTTGTTTTTATGTAATTTATTTATAATGTAATTATTATTTATCTTTGTTTTATTATGATATATATGGAAAATATTTTATGCATTGACGGTTGAAATAAAAAATTTATAAACATCTTATTTTAGCAGAGATTTAGTTTAAGGTTTATGTTTAGATGTTTATAATTTAAGGGTTGTGGTTAGGATTTAGGGTTTATATGTTTATATAACTACTTTTATTTAGAAATAAATAAAATTTTAATTAGTTTTAGCTTTTAAAATATATTTTAAAAGCTCTTCATAACTTTATTAGGCCAAAATCAATACAAAATATTAGAAAGAGAAAAGAATGTCCAAAAGATAATGTACTCGTTTAATTTTAATTATGAATTCACATAATTTTTAATTAAAAATATTGTTGACGTGTCAACATATTATGATTTTACATATTTTTTGGTCTTAATTTATACTTGTTATATGTTTTATGATTATTTGTTTTTTTATGTAATTTGTTTATAATATAATTATTAATTATCTTACAAAAACGTTGCAGTGTGAGAAGGGATGTTATGGACTGGGACAGTGAACAATAATGGGGAGTGAGCTCTTTGAAAGGCAAATCCCTCCTTACCTTCACCCTTAATTAAGATTGATTGAAATTCGTTTATTTACTACATTTGGGTTAAGAGAAATCATAGGCTTTTTCAAGGAATGGACAGAGATGCAAATACCATTATTGATACAATACAAGATATAATAAAAATAAAACTATTGTTAACTTTGGAGGTCTTTGGTTTGATTCCCTCTAGCCTCTAATTCTATTTTTTCCCTCTAATTAGGTGACACGTGTCACCATTTGATTGGGAGAGAAAAATAAATTAATTAAATTAAATAAAAATAAATAAATCGTGTCATCACCTAATTAAATAATCAATTTATTTTATTAAATTAAAATTATGACTGAATTGATTAAATGTGTAAATAACGGGACTAAATGTGTAATTATACAATTTCCTTTTAACTGCCACGTCAGCCTCTCTGTTAAGTTTTAACGGCTGGTGGTTATATTGGAACCATATCAATAGTTGAGTGGTCATTTTGACAAAATTAAAAGATCGGTGGTCATTTCGACACTAACCTTAAAGATCGGTGGTCTCTCGTATAGTTTACCCTTTATAATTTACCTTGTTATATGTTTTATGATCATTTGTTTTTATGTAATTTATTTATAATGTAATTATTAATTATCTTTTTTTATTATGATATGTGAAAAATATTTTATGTACTGGCGGAGAAAATAAAAAAAATTACAAGTGTCGTATTTTAAGATTTAGAGATTTAGTTTGAGGTATAGGTTTAAATGTTTTATAACTTGAAGGTTGTGGTTAGAATTTAGGCGTTAGGGTTTAGGCCTTAGGGTAATATAGTTAGGTATTTGATATTTATTTATTTTCTAAATTTAAATTAGGGTAAACATCAAATGTCACTGAACTACGACCCCTGACTCGAAAATACCATCAAACTTTAAAAAGCTACAAATTTAACACTGAACTTTAATTTTTAACTCGAAAATGTCACTCCGTCGTTAATTCTTAACGTCCCCGTTAAGTCGTTTTGACTTAACGGGAACGTTAAGAGTTAACGACGGAGTGACATTTTCGAGTTAAAAATTAAAGTTCAGTGTTAAATTTGTAGCTTTTTAAAGTTCAGTAACATTTTCGAGTCAGGGGCCATAGATCAATTGTATCTAATGTAGCTTACTCTTTAAATTATTTTCAAATACGTGTCACTCATATATTTTATTTTTCCTTGGGATTTTTCCTCATGAGATAATATAACTCATTTGTGGTTTACACCAACTTAACTACTTAACCAAAAAACCTCAAATAGTTGAAGAAACCTGAGAGACCAAACCCGATCCGAAACGACAAACCCGCTCCATTACAGGTTATCCTCTGAGTGCTATTCCACGCTCTTCCGGTGAATGAAAAATCATAAAAGCAGACTGCAAATTTCGATTTCACGCCAACCAAGAAACCCTCATCTTTCGAAACTGCACTTCCCTCTTTTTACTTCATACGTCGTGTTTAATGCCCGAACTGTAAACGAACACAGAACAAATTAAACTTCGTTTTCGTATTCATTGTGAGATAAGATGAATTCCTTGACTGTGAAGCCCTCGTCTTTTGTACTGCAATCTTCTTTCAATGTTTTCTCATCGTATAATTACACTAAACAATCCCTTCCTTCGGTTCGATTCCCTCTGAAGATTAAAAGCGACAGGAGATTGGGTTTGAGAGTTAAAGCTTATGGTTCTTCCAAGAACGATGATGGGTCTATGCCCAACGGTGATTCCAAGCCTCCTAATGGCAGTCTGGTATTTTTCTCTGTTCTCTCTTTCATGGGTGTTGTGCATGTGGGTTTTTAGTGTACCTTTTTTTCTCTTGTTTATGAAGAAAAATCAGCAGCCTAAGACCAGGCGAGAGATTCTATTGGAGTATGTGAAAAATGTGCAGCCGGAGTTCATGGAATTGTTCATGAAACGAGCTCCTCAGCAGGTTTCGTTTTTTTCCCGCTAAGGGTTGTAACTTGTAATTTCTTAGTGCCTGGAAATGAAATGAAACTGAAAATTGAGAGGATAAAAATTCCCAGGTTGTTGAAGCAATGCGGCAAACAGTGACGAACATGATTGGAACACTGCCCCCGCAATTCTTTTCTGTGACAGTCACCACTGTAAGAATATTATGATTGTAGATGTTATTTGTTTCGATTTTGACTAGGATTTTTAGTGTTGTTGAACTATGCGGTTGTTGGTTTATACAATCATTGTGAGATCTAGGGGTACGCAAAACTTAATTTGACTAGAAAAAACCAAATTATTCCACTTGAATCAATCCGAAAATACTCATCTGAACTTGATTCGTAATTTCATAGACTCAACTCGAAAAAATTTCAAATAAAGTTTGAGCTATAAAATAAAAATTCAAATAACTCAAAATTTTTAGTAATTAGTGGATTAGTTTTTAAGTTCGAGTCGAATCTCTCAATTCTACCTGATATGTGTATTCTTATAGAAAACTGTTTAAATTGAGACTGATTAGTACTATAACATAATAAATGTTTATAATTAAATTTAAACATAATCCCGAGCAACTCGACTTGACTCATCTAGAAAGAAAATTCAAATAAGGTTTGAGACTTTGAGTTATACAATAAGATTCTTCAACTCGACTAACTTGAAATTTTTTAACTCGATTCGATTGAATGCCCACCCTAGTGAGATTTTGCAGCACTAATGTATAATGTTATGATTGCTAGATATGTGTTTAAGAATGCATAATATGTTCTTCGTTTTGTTTTGATCATGTTTGCTAGTGTTATTGAACTTGACCTGTTGTTGGTTTAGACAATCATTTGGATTTCTTTGCTTTTCTCCTTTAGGTTGCCGAAAATCTTGCACAACTCATGTACAGTGTTTTGATGACTGGATATATGTTTAAGAATGCACAATACCGATTGGAATTGCAACAAAGTTTAGAGCAGGCTGCTCTTCCTGAGGTGCAGGAGAAAAAGGTATGCGTTTCCCCCCTTTTGCATTGCATCTTGAAAGAAACCAAGATGGTAGCTGTTATCTTGAGAGGCTGCCGCTATTGCTTTGCCACGGAATACATACCCAAAAAGTTATGGCTCGCACATCACATCATCGTGATTGTGGTTTGTTCTGGAACCGTGTATGATATGAGAAACAGATACAGTTAGATGGCACATAGCATGATGCATTTCATTTTAGTGATATAACTGCATTGGTCGATTTGTGCCTGTTCAAAGCATACCCGTTGTGAGTAATTTCTGTTCTTTAAGCCATTGAATCCTATCGAGTTATCTTTGCTGTCTTTTACTCCAGAGAGATATTTTGCTCGGTTTGATGCTCTAATGTAAACCTGAGGGCCACTTCTTAGTTTAGCTTTGTCTGAAGTGATCAACATCGCATGATTTGGTTTCCTGTATTTCTTGTTAAAAAGTTTGGTGACAATTACTGATTGAGCTCTTTGATTTCCTGCACGCCGCTCTCTATTTAATTTTCACCATGTTGACTGAACTGTTTAATGGCAATGCCATTTATTTGAATGAACTCTTAATTCTTAAATGTCCAAATATTTATCAATGGCGCTAAAGGGCTTCATCTTTACAGGATGTTCCAGATTATGCACCTGGCACGCAAAAGAATGTGTCTGGTGAAGTTATCAGGTGGAATAATGTTTCTGGCCCGGAGAAAATAGATGCTAAAAAGTACATTGAGTTACTTGAAGCAGAGATCGATGAACTAAATCGTCAAGTTGGCAGAAATTCTGCAACTGGTCCAAATGAACTGTTAGAATATCTCAAGTCTCTCGAGCCCCAAAATTTGAAGGTAAATAAAGCTATTTATAATTTCATTGCATTGGTTCTAGCTGACAGTTGATTCTATGGTCCCGTTTGCATTTTGATTACGACTAGAACTTATTGAATACTTGTTGCATTACATATGCATTGCAATTGTTCTTTGTACTTGCTTCAAATGAGATTTATCTACATATGTATTAACTCAAATTACATTTTTTGTAGGAGTTGACAAGTAGTGCTGGAGAGGATGTCGTGTTTGCAATGAATACGTTCATTAAGCGTCTTTTAGCTGTTTCGGACCCGAACCAAATGAAGGTTACCGTTACGTTACTTTGATAGTTTTGGCTTCATGGTTTAAATTTTCATTCATATGAAGAAATCAGTTGGAGTTCTTCTTCCTCTTTGTTTTGGAGAATGAGAATCCGAATTCCACTTTTTGATTTGGGAGATAAATGCACCTTGTGAAGAAATGTGTAATCCATAGTACAATTTCATTTGATTTTTGAAAGAGGCATCCTTATAACTTACCCATGTTTTGTGTTACAGACAAGTGTAACTGAGACGAGTGCACCGGAACTAGCCAAGCTTCTTTATTGGCTCATGGTGGTTGGATACAGCATTCGGAACATTGAAGTCCGATTTGACATGGAAAGAGTACTTGACACCCCGCCAAAGTTTGCCGAGTTGCCTCCAGGAGAAGATATTTAGATGCTGGTAAGTCTCAACTGCTAAATGCTAATATACTCGATAGCAAATCTGGTGCACATTGACATGCTATTATTTATGTGGAGAAGCAGAGGGCTAATTAAGAGTGATTTGCTGCTGGAGAAAACATGGTGCATGCCTTGCATGCTTGGCTTCTATATTATCCAAAATTTATGATGAACCAAAATAGAGCTAAATTTTGGGTTTCGACAGACATGGATACATTGCTGCAAATGGTTCTTCCAAAAGTTTCAATATTTCATCTGTTACAAGTCAAAAAATATCAAATTCAATCGCAAAGGTTTCTATCTGTTAAAACCGTGGAATGTCTATTGCGGTCAGCATCCAAATTATCCATTACCTTGCAGGGTATTCTTCTGCCTCCGATGATTGCACGTAATCGAAGCCTTGCAGTCTGCCCCAAAATCTTTGGCTGCATTGTAAGGTGAGAAGAATCATGCCTTGTCATCTCACGTTCGTTGCAAGCACATTTGAAAACTGATTGGATATTCATGTTGCCCTTCTCCTTACGGCTGTTAACATGCTCTACCGAGCGGGAACACCATTTTCTAATCTGCAAAACTGTCAACAAACTATTCAAGGAAATCTGCATAAGCTCATTCCATAAAGTCTTGAGTATTTTGGCCTGTTACATGGTTCTAGTTGAATCAATCATCGTACAATCCTAACCAGGCATTCATCGGTGAAAATCGAGAACCGATGTCAAGAAATTGTACAGCAGCAAAAGCACATCACGAAGACTAAAAGTGTTCAAGAGTAACTATATTTGTCAACCTTGTTCTCGGCACATGACGTTATTATGAATAATGAAAGAAACAGAAACTTTAGCGAAGGAATCGTAGGTACATAATGCACTTTCAAAAGAATATAAAACCCTATCAAAAGAAAGGAGGTTGCTCAGACATGGTGAAAGAATTAGAGCATCCCCAGGGAAAAAAGATGTAGAATCCCTTTCTCTCAAACAGTTAGATTGCTGAAAGAATGATGCATAAACAGAAAACAGTGTATTCAACTGCAAAACTTCGGGACATGCTATCTTAGGGTGTGGTTAAAATGAGGCCAATATAAATTTTTATAAAAAGTGATAAAAATTTAGGGTGTGGTTAAAATGAGGCCAATATAAATTTTTATAAAAAGTGATAAAAATTTATGCAGGATTGGGTAAGAATTTGTGTAACTATATAAATTCTTACCAATTGGGTAAGAATTTGTCTAGATTTTGTCTTAGTAAGAATTTGTGTAAATATACAAATTCTTATATTATAACCTAAATTCTTACTATTTTAGTAAGAATTTGTGTAGTTTCACAAATTCTTATTAACTTAATAAGAATTTGTGTAGGATCGTCTTATTTTAGCCGTACTTTAAGGTGACTTAAAGCAGTATCTCCCCAAAACTTTACTTGTTACTTTTTCCAAACTTAATGCCATATTATCTAGAGAGACAGGAAGCATAGCTTTTCACTTGCTCTTTTAGGAAGGTATTGTACAACAATGCACCTTCTAAACTTGCATGATCTAGAAGACTTGGCTTCATTTCATGCATATTGTCACGGGGCTAGATTTTGACTCTAGCTGATCCGTGCGGCCTTAGACGCCTTCGACGCAAATCAGTCGATTCCTACGCCTAAGTCAGCCTTCAACCAGCCTTGTGAGTACTCCGCTCGACAACGGCCCGACCAAAGACTCGGTCTCGATGGATCTCGTCACTGACACCACTTGTGTCGCGGGGCTATACCTTTGCCAGACGAATCGTGCCGGACCTTAGTCGCTTTCTCGGTTGAAACGTCGACTAAGTCACCATGAAGTACCTTGACACGGTCTTAGGTGAAGATCTCTCGACAAACACCTAACTCAACCAGGATTCTCGCTCCGGAAGATCGAACACTCCTCGAAGCCCTCGAACGAAAGATCGTTCTAAGCGAAAGCTAATCAAAGAATAACGGAAAGAGATTGGCAGCTAGAACAACGAAGAACACCCAAGAACAACAAAGAACAATAGAAAGAGTTTTAGAGTAAATGCTTCTTGTATTACTCAAGTGAAGTGAACTGAATGAAGTGATTTACAAGTGAGGAGGGAGCCTCTATTTATAGTTGAACTCCCCTACATCCAACGGCTCGATTTTAAATTACATCGACGGTCGAGATTGATCTTATCTTATCTTATCTGATCAAATCTCAAATTCAAATCTCTAATTATCACAAACATTATCTATACATTATATTCAAATAAATGGATAATGCTTTGACCAATTTACCCTCATGAATCCTCCATGGATTTGGCTAAGTCTTGTGGGCTTGCGGGCTCTTTAGCATTCTTCAAGTGCGGGCCAAGTGTGATGGTCTTGGCAAGCCCGTTACACGCGCAAACTCTCTTTGGGTGATTCTTGCGCCAATGCCTCGGTCCCAAAGGTTCGGTCCACGCCTTCCTCCAAGTCTTTGGGCCAAGTCTAATGATCTTGGCAAGCTCGTTACACCGCACAACCCTTCTTTAGTTTGGTTCTTGCGCTAACGCCTCGGTCCCAAAGGTATGGTCCTCGCCATTCTCCGAGTGCTGGGCCACATTTGACACGCCCGTTGCATTGCGCACAACCTCCCTATTTGTTGCTCGCGCTAATGTCTCGGTCCAAAAAGTTTGGTCCGTGACAATATTATGCTCATGGGCGGAGCATATGAGCATTTGGGTGTCAGACTGTCGGTTGACCTAAATATTATTTTAAAAAATCTTTTTTACTCTTAAATCTATATTATAAAATTTATATTTTAAAATAACACATCTTAAAAAAATTATTGACATCCCTAAAAAAATAACTCCACTTACACTTAAAAAGTTATTTTATAAATCTTATAATAATAATAATAATAATAATTAAAAAATATTTTATCTTTTGATAATGAAAAACCTAACCCCCACCCTTTCCACTCAAAACTTTTCATTTTTACAATCTCCGCCCCTCTCTTCAAAATTCACTTTCTAAAAATTTTATCTCAGTAACCTACGAACCCCATCACTTTTCAGAATTCTCTCTTTCTAAAAACTTCACGATCCCTAGTCCCCACCTTCCATTTACCAATAAATTAGTGTTTTTAAATTCACAATATTTAATTATTTCTGAGAAGAAGCATGGATCAAATTTTGTTCTAACATCAAGGTAGAGGCATCAAGTTAATTAAATTTATTTGTTGTTTTTAATTTCATAATATTGTATTATTAGGGAATTAGGCTGTGTTGTTGTGGATTAACTTTGAAATTTAAGCGTAAATTCGTTGAATTTCAATCATTTTTAAATGTTTAATTATATTTTTCAGTCGATTTATCGTAAAAAAACTGAAATTAGTCCATAGACCAGTAATATTATTATTAATTTTCCTAGTTGCAGATGACTTTTATTATTTTAGAGTTGAGTTGTGTTAAAAAGTAGACGTTAAAACTGTCCAAAATAACAATCAAATGCTTCATGTGCCAAATTATTTATATTTAGATAAATTGTGATTCTTAATAACTAAATTTGTAAAGATCCTACACATGTCTACGGCCCAAATTTCTTGTTGTCGATATGTACTTTATGTGCTGAAATTTAGTTGAAAATTTTTGTTTATGATCATGTTTGATAAACAGTTTTTGAGCTAAAATTAGAGGTTTAAAATATTTTTAAGGGTTTGACCAATTAAATAGACAATTGTAATAGCAGATTAAGATAAAACTTCTTATTTTGAAAAAGTTTTTAAAAGGAACTTTTTAAGTTAGAGGTTTAGATAAAAAATTATAAAGACTATTTTGTCCTTGATAATTATAAAAATATTTCTCTAAATAACATAAATTTGATTAACTAATAAAATTTTTCATAAATAAGAAATTAATATATAAATTAATAAATACATAAAAATTTAATAATTAATAAAATTATATTCAAAATATAATTTTATAGATAAGAAATTAATATATACATCTAAATTTAATAATTATTAAAATTATATTAAAAAGATAATTTTATAAATAAAAAATTAACATGTACATCCTCATATATGCTCAGTAATGATATTACAAAATTAATATTATAATCTAATTAATATTAATAGATACAAAATATTAATAACTAATAAATTATTCAAACAAATATTAAATATAATCATATCCTTATATATCATTTTGCTTGTTCAAATAATTAAACAGCTATCAGTTAATTTACCAAACACTTTTAAACAATCAACTAATATAATCTACTAGTTAAATAAGCTAATGCAATCAGCTATCCTCTATCAACTAATATAATCCGCTAATTGTCAAACAAGACCTATGTATACTTATGCATATTTAAAATTATATTGTAAAAAGTTAACTAAAATATCAAATACGAAATCAATTGATGAATGATTATTTGGTTAGAAATATATTTTAATAGCATCGACAAGAAAAAAATAATTTAAGGCATCGACAATTGTAAGAAGAATGTATAAATTATTGAACTTTACTTGATATATTTAGTCAGTTACTGTTGTGATAGCTTGTAACAGTCATTATCGAATATCAGTATGTATTACTAATTTTTATTAGCTTATTTAGATATTTTGATTCAATAATTTATGAGACCCTAAAACAAAATTCCCAGCTCCACCCTGCATGAAGGTCGAAATAGTTTCCAAACAACTCTTATTCAACACCTCATCACCTTAGGACACATGCTTTTGACTATGATTGAAAGAAATAAAATCAGATCAGTGCACAAATATATAGCCTTCTCTTCCCCCTAAAAGAATGTATCTTTTCAACAGCAATCATGAAATCGGTATCAATTTTTTTCATGCATCAAGCATTGAGAACAGGGAACCGGTGTTCCGGCCACTTCGGATATGCACGTTTGTATAAACTCATACAAACAGTGTCATGTTGCTGAAGGCCCCCATTGAATATGCATTTCATTGCTCCTGATGAAGAAAAGATTAACAAAAGTTAGTGCTCAATCTTTCTACTCAAAGACTGGTGCCGGAACACAGGTATATATGATAAAGATGGCCAAATAGCTACATATTGTATTATTCGTCAGCAATCACGTACCATGGGTACCAACAGGTTCCTTCACTCGACCACGACGACCGCACTTGGTCCACACTTCTACTGGCTGCAACAACATCCAAATTAAGATTGTGAATTATAATTTAGGTAACAGTAACATTTATTTTATAGCTTGTAAAGATTATCCCACCTTAAACCATCTCACATCCTCTGGATTATGGAACATATACCGTACCGTCGCCTTTAACTTGGATACCCGTTGAGGATAACTGCATCAAGATATAATCCAAATCAACAAATACAAACTACAAAAACCATTCCCATTAAATATAAAGCAGTAGAATCCTAGTACAAGAAACAATATCTTAACAAATTCAATAAATTCCATCACCAAAAAAAGAATCCATACCCAGTTAATATAATCTTCTTTAAAATTATTCTATCAGGGTCAACACTTCTCAAGGAACCAACAGCAGCAACTACAGGTGTACCTGCTCCTGCTGCACCCTTGAGAACTATCAAAGGGAGAGGCGGGAAAGAAATAGGGGCATATATTGATGCTATTGAAAAACGCCCCGCATGGAGAAACCTTTCCATCTTGTGCTTGTCTGAATTAATATTGTCGGTCGAAAATATTGGCCTGAAAATAACCAGATAGAGATTTCAGAATTTAGGTAAAGTGTCTAAAACAGTAGTAAGGTATAAAGAGGCAATTACCTAGCAACAAACTGGCGGAAACCAACATGAAATATGAGCTCTTCCTTAGCTTTAATAGGAGCATCATAACTATCAACCTTCTTTATACTACCAAAAAAATAATATTAGAAAAACGAAAATAAATAAGGTAAATTGACGTTACTCAACCAGGAAAGTATAAACAGAAACATATTTATGGAAGAAGATACCTGAAATGAAGCACAGACATCTTAGACTCATGTTGCAGGAGACCACATAATATAACGGGTGCTATTCTAGAGGCTGCACACAATTTTGAAGCAACATGAAGTGGTACATCCTTCATATAAAGCCTTGCATATGAACCAGCTGGTGCACAATCATCCCTGCCTTCTTGCTCAACTTTTAAGGCTTTTGCAATAACATGCTTCTGTGTTCTTGCAAAGTTATCAAATGCAAAAATTCTGGCATATTCTGGAGGTAGAGATTCCTAACAATAACCAGTTAAAACTTTTACTAACTGCATACCATTAACACAAAACATAGCTTGGTAAAATGGTATCACAATAAATTACTTTGGGGTCCCACAAGGATGTTCTAAAGGACTTGAGGCCTCTATATTTTGCAAATCGCTTTCTAGCAGGAACATCCAGTGGAGTATCTACTTCATCTGGAAATTCTGAAATAAAAATTTAAACAACGGTATATTAGCATCTACATTACAAGAGGAGCTTGCACATATGACCTCAGAACAAAAACTCTAGAACACATCCAGAAAACATAAATACCCTCATCTTCAGCATGTGCCTCTTTTATTTTTTTAATCTCATCCTCTATTTGTTCCCTTGTCATATTCTCCCCTTCCTGCATGTAGAAAAGGAACAATGCCACATGGAGCAAGTATATACAAGAAAAATATAGCTCGCACTTCCTTATAAATCAAGTAAAAATTGCATCAGGACATAAGCATCAAAGATACGCACCATCATCACTGAATCATTTTCAGTTTCTTCATCGGAGTCCCTTAAGTACAAGGAAGCTTGATCTTCCTCGAAGTCTGGATTATTGGTGCCTTCTTGACTAGGAAAGCCACTTTCTCCTCCATCCAATACCATGCCATCATCATCCTCATCCTCATCCTCATCTCCATCAACCTCCGGGCCAGAATCCTCTTCATCTGTATCATCTATGATCCAAGCAGCCTGCATGGCAGTAAGTAATCACAAAGAGATCATTATGCATAAATATGTAATGAGAAACAGAAGGGTCAGTTAAAATTGTTATAGAGTCCCAGAAACTGGCAAGAAAATCAGACCTGATACTCAGAAGTGCCTCGAGGGAGAGTTCTTTTCCTCATCCTCTTTTGCTTTTGGTTTCTATCAGCCTCAGCCATTTCTGCCTCTGTGGGCCATGTCTGTCATAATAAACAACAGTATAAATAGCACCCAACATCCGCTGGAAGAATGTGTATTTATGTGCATACAGCATATCAAGTAATTAAAAAAAACAATTAAACGCTAGTTAAGAGGATACAAAATTTGTGTGCAGGTTGGATAAAAACTCGGTATATGTTTTTTACCACAAAATTCCTTTCATTCTTTATTACATGTTTGCTGCACACAGGGCAATTACTATTACTCCAAAAAGACCACATTTGACTTCTAGTTGAAAGAAACAGTTAAATGAGATGAAACAATATTAGGAAAGTAAGTATTGAACAAGAATTAGGAGGCGAAAGGGGTAACTATGCTGATCTACATGCCAAAAAGCAAGTACCAAGGCATGATAGAGTAATAATAACAAGATTTTGTGAACAAGATATTTAAAGCTTTGATAACCAAGTTACCTGTTCTCCAGCAAGTGGATCTGGAACATTCTCAACAAGCAAAGGCTCCTGGCTTAATGGATCAGGAGATAGTGAACGAATGACCTGGAATCAGAAAAGCAGAAATTAGAAGTTAATTACCCACCTCATTGCTACCTGGTACACAAAATAATGGCTTTTCTTGCTTCTGAAATAGCGGTTTCACTTAAAACAAAAGTACCTCAACATCATGAATGTCATCAAAATCCATAGCATTATGATCTTTTCTAGCATTTAAAGGGAAAGGATCCTTCATAATTTCAATTTTACTCAACTGAAAATCGCCCGCACCAGACACATGAACCTAACATAAAAAGGGTGTAAGAAGCCACCACCAGATAAACACGTAAAGCAATAGCTTAGAGAGTTATAATTACCAGCTGGTTCACTGAGAGGCTGTGGGCACGTGTATAACCAGTGAGAAGAAGAGTACACTTTTCTGGACTAAAGTCATCTGGAACCATATCAACCTAAAACATAGAAGTTCATACGTGGTTAAGTATTTTAGGGTTTAAGCAGAAATAAGTAATCTAAAACAAAATTAAAGAAAAGTAAAAGGATGACAACAACCCATCCCCAAGAGGGTCTGTCCAACCTATTACTCTTTTAACTTTTTTATAGATGAACATCTACAAGACTTAGATTGCCAAAATGTCTTTGTTAAAGTTTCCTAATCATTTATGCTACCCTTAACAAGGTATGAATTCAACAAAAGAAATTACAAGATCTTAGAAATACCTTTTGTGCAAAGAGATAAGGCCGTTGATTTCTCCAATGAGGAGCTGTGAGCCTTTGCTCCTTGAAAAGCCACATGAACTGCAATCAACATATCAGTGGAGAGTATTAGAAGCGGAAAAGAATGTAAATAAATGGAGCACAATCAATATGCAAATCCATCTCAACCTAATTAATTCACACATATATAAGCTAAACCCAAAAAGGGAAACTCATGGCAGAGAAAATCACCTTGTGCAAGTCACCTTTCGTATCTGCATGATAAAACTTACAATCCTCTGGAAATTCAGCAGTGAGATTAGAAGTAACAATCTTTTTTGCATCATTTCGCCTTTTAAGCTCAGTAGGCAGATCCTGGAAGAAAAGCCCCAACCTCAATACTTTCTTTCTTAGTAAAATCACAAGCATACAAACCATATAAAGTCATGAACAGAGAACATACACGAATGAAAACGACGGTGCTTGGTAAACCTAGAGACCTGAACACTGAAAGGCAGTGACTTCCAAATGAATCAATATAGTCACATGTGGTTTCTTCAGCAGCTGATGCCACAAAAGCAATCAAATCTGAAACCTACAATTCAAAAGGCAATAACCATTGAAGGGAACAAAATAAAACAAAGAGGGGTGATAAATGAGGTCAATACAAAATATCATGACAATTTTTACCTTGGCCATTTCCATACACGATAAAAGATCCCCATGAGGAGCTTGCAGCACCTAAAACAAATAACTTAAAGATTAATAGGTCCGCATGTTTTTGCACTTAGGATCATGGTTTAAACAGGGTACTTTTTACAAGAATATTACACTGAACCTCAGAAAAAGATAAAATGATATCGACCATAAAGTTGACAAATCAAAGAGAAGTAAATCCTGAAACATAATAACTAACAGCTTTCTTGATCAAATAACATGAAAAAAGGGTAGTGGTGCATACAGTTGCTCGTAGTTTGTACTCTGAAGAAGCAACTGTTGATGACAAAGCTCCAGTAACTTCTGTTGATAGCAATCTCAAAATGTCTTCAGCAAGTGAACTTACATTCACTGATGCAGAAAGAGGGAAAAGAAGCTGTGGAAAAAAGAAACCGATAGGATTTTAGGGGGGGGGGAGATACCTACTCAAAGCAGCAATATGGGAAAAATTATTTTATACAAAAAACTTACAATGACAAGAGGAGGGCTGGTTGATCCACTTGAAGCCCTTTTCTCTTTCAAAATAGCTGCCTTCTTCTGCTCTCTTAGCTACAAAATCAAATAGCAACTTCCAGTGTGAGATAAAAAAAGCATAACAAATACTCAAATTTATCATCACTCACCATCTTGTTTCGCTGATGCCGAGCAGCTCGGGCTCCCTGCGCTACATTTCGGCTCGGTTTTGCAATCCGGTTCTTATCTAAATCACAAAAGGATTCAAATAACTATTCAGAAGAAAGACAAAATGCTTAATACGAAAAATAAAATCATAATTAACAAAAAAAGAAACTAATATAATTAGAACCATTGAAGACAAATAGAAAGGAGCAACCTTTTTGGGGGATTTTGTGAATGTTCCGAGAAGATTTAGAGGAGAAACGGGTTTTGTGAGGCTTATTGACTTGAGAACGAGATCCTCCCATGGCGAGCTACCCAGAGTTTCAAATAGCGGTGGTGTAGAGGTGTCGCCGGCCTCTATGACTATGAGACCGAGAAACAAGCAGTAGGATGGAAATCAGAAAATCAAATATAGCAGAGTGATGCAGAGGCAACGAGCATTCCAGTAGAAACCTTCAGTTTTAGGGTTTAAAAAATTGGCGGCGGCGGCGGGGATTATGAAGAATAGAGGGTATTTCTAAAGTGAAGAATTTAGGATAAACCACGTGAATAACCATCTAGTTATGGGTAAATTCTAATGATCTATTAATTTTGTTAATTAGATCATTTAACTATGAAAATGATAAGTTTAATATAAAAATAAGTATCTGAATTATATCTCTTTTTAATTTTAAGTGCCTAATTTTTTTTTGCTAAAAATAGGTGCTCAATGTTTCACTTCGTTACTTTTAGTTGTCTGACTGTTAACGGTCATTTAAAAAATATATGTTATCCAACCAAATCATGACACATGATTTTGTTTCTAGTTTTTTTTTTGTTTTTTATTTCTTTTAATTTAATTTTAAAAAAATTCTATATTTTTCAAAATCTATAAAATAACCTCAAATTCTCATATCTGACCACTATCGTCGTCGTAGATCATGCTGCCGACGATAAAATAAAGCATCATCTTATCGTCGTAAGCCCCACACGTCGTTCGTCTTTCGGTCAGTCACCGTTCGTCACTCATTGTTCCTTTCACGAACAACATTCCTTTGACGTTAGGCATGCTATTAGTCAATTTTCGACGACATAAGGATGAGGTAAATGGTCACGAGGTTCGGCGACGGACGACAACGACTAAAATTAAGATTTAGGACTTAAGGCTTTAAAGGTTTAAGAATTTGAAACTATTTTAAGAATTTTTAAAACTCTTAAAAAATTTCTAATATTTTTTCAAAAATAGAATAAATATGCCCATGTCATGTTTTGATTGGTTAAAGAAAATTTTTAAACAGTCGTTAACGATCAGTGTAACCCTCTAAACCCGCCTATGCGAAGCGCCTAATTTTTAATGTATGTCACAAAAATCAAAAGAAAAATTATTAAAATACATTAAAATTGTAAAATAAATTTTCTGTTAAACAATATTAAAATTTCGTTTATACATAACTGAAAATCAGATTCAATCATATAATAAAATGTGACATACACGCCCCCTAATACACAGGTACCGTACTCCACGTGTAACGCCAAAGGAACTCCCAAACTGATATTGTTCATAGATCCATGATCAGATTCCTTTAACCTATCTACCCTCAAATCGAACACCAAAAGTAATTTCCCCATAATTGGAGAATGGTCCTAGGCCAGAAGGCGTAGGAGGCCTAACTGGAGGCTGGTCCTAGGCTCGAAAGCGTATGAGGCCTAATTGGAGACTGGTCCTAGGCTCGAAAGCGTAGGAGGCCTAACTAGAGGCACAAAGCCTATCTGGAGGAACAAAGCCTAATTGGAAGCACACAACCTATCTAGAGGCACAAAGCCTAACAGAAGGCCAACTTGATCAGAGCTGCCTATAAGACTTCAAAATATATTCTCAATAATACCCCATAAAATATTATTTTAGCCAGTGGACATGAAATCATCGGAAATCAGATATCGAACTTTCATTTTATAAAACAATCATTCTTTTGAAGCGAAACATATAGTCACGGTAATGTATCATAATATATATTTTATAGATTCTGGTTATTTCAACCTCCAGGTGGGGTGATTCATTAATCTGCCCCAGATTGGGTTAAGTCGATAATTTGCGATACTAATGATTGATAACAATTTACCCGACTTCCAATGCCATTTCACTAAACACATCTCATCAATGCATTACTTCCCAAGCATTCAAAATTGGTACACCTTATCTGTGTTCATTATTTAGTTCCAGCTGCATTGTACATCTGAACAGACCACTGTCCTATATCATCTTAGAACAAGCCTAGAAAGTTTGAACATGTATTTATGTAATATTTTTCCGTTATTATTACAGTGTCAAGAATAATTGATTTATATGTTCACGCCTCAAACCTGCAAGGGTATTACGATCATTTGTAGTATATCAAAATTTTCTTGATTTTCTAATCTTCCGCTTATATTTAGTCAGGGGGTATTTCAATCATTAACGCACTTGATGTTAATTTAGCCATCTTGGTCTTTTCGGTTCATCCAACCCATCCATTTATTTTAAGACTCAATGACATATCTGTCATTTCAATTAATTTAGAAATTTAAAACCCGATGACATATTGGTCATTTTCTAATTAAACCAAATTCGTAATATTAATCCTCTCACTCATCTCAGTCATTAATATAAATCATGTATTTCCTGACAATTTGATTATCCAACATACAAAAGTTTCCCATAAATTTCCCCTCAGGGATTTATTCAGGATTCAAGGGAATCCAAGTATTTTCATCAATAGGGGTTTGAATATTATTACCAAGATTTAATCAAGTAGTTCGGAAAATTTCGGATAAATCAGTTTGTTTTTCTTAAATCACAAGTGAAATTGCTTCCGCTCCAAGAACAGAAGACTGTGTTGGTTGTAAGAGATGCGAATCCACTTGTCCAACGGATTTCTTGAGCGTTCGAGTTTATTTATGGCATGAAACAACTCGAAGTATGGGTCTAGCTTATTGATACGTTCCAGAAAAGAAAACTCTACTTGAATACATTTTGAATCCATTTTATTTTTTTTACTGAAAAAACCCGTGCTAAAAAAAAATCTTTCTGAGCACGGGTTTTTCTGGTCCAAGCGTATCTTGTCTTTACCACGAATTATTTCCCTTGGTTAACAATAATTGTAGTTTTACCAATATCTGCAGGTTCTTTAATTTTCTTTCTTCCTCATAGAGGAAATAAGTTAATTAAGTGGTATACTATGTGTATATGCATATTCGAACTCCTTCTAACAACCTATGCATTTTGTTATCATTTCCGATTGGACGATCCATTAATCCAGCTGGCGGAAGATTATAAATGGATAAATTTTTTTGATTTTTACTGGAGATTGCTTTTCATACTTTTTTCATCATACCTAACCTAATTGCCAGGAAGAATTTGTTATTTTTTTACAAATTTGATGTTGATAAATCCACAGATCTAGAAATTCATTTCGGACACTTGAACCTTCTCAAACTGTTTCTTTTTAAGAACCAAAAAGATTTGTGCAAAAACAATAGATGCCAAGAAGAACAAAAGGCCTTGGACGCGTTGTGGATCTTGAAGTACTATTTCTGCATCCCCCTGACCAAATCCACCCACATTAGGATTAATTGTTAATGGTTGATCGAGTTTGATAGATTCACCCTCTCAAACAAGAAGTTCTGGTCCTGGGGGAATAATATCAACCACTTGATGTCCACCAATGCATCCGTTATGGTTATTTATTACACTTTTTTTTTCTTTTCGTATGATTTTGCTTACTATACCATTGCCGTAGCATTATAAATTGTATTGTTACTTTTGTTCTCGTCGGGATAAATCTGTCCCCTTCCCCCTGTTTCCGCCTACGTATATGGGATATTTTAAGAAATGAACATCCTTATTACTAGCGGTGCGGGAAAGAATAGGAAAGGTGATTTCACTATATTTTTGACCAGAACAAGACCTATCACAAGAATATTTTTCTTAGTGGGCGGTAGTTCGAAAAAGACAGATTGCCTATCTTTTCTTTGATCTCAGGCGAAATACGATTAGGAGGGGCTAACTCAAACCCCTCCGGTAAAATAAGAACAAAGCACCCACATTCAAAGCCCCTTTCTTACCATTAGCAAGAACTTGTTTTGATTGCATATCATAAGGAATTCTAACAACCGCTTCAAATACTGATGATCGGGAAATATCGCTTGTGGAACCTCAATATCCACGGGTTTATTAGCTAAATGGCAATTAGCACATACAATACGCCCAGTTGCTTCTCGTGGATTTTCATACCCTTCCATTTCAGTTCCAAGGGTAATTTAGTTATTTCATGCATCAAGGGTACTTTAGTCATTTCTTAAGTCCAAGCAATATGAAATTTACTCCTTAATAATAGTCATCCAAAAATTGTATATTAATCGCCCTATTAATTACTACCGAACTCGTGGATCAATAAGATTCCTCAATTTATTATTTGAGTACTTGAATTGTAATAATTATCATTCCTTTATTTTCAAGGTTATGCCTTAATCGGAAATCAATGGCATACTCAAAATGATTTCATACGTTAGTCATATACCAACTTGTATCATCAAGCATACTAGAGGTAGTAATGTATTACTTGGACTTAGGCTATACCGGTTGCTTCAGGATACTCCATTTGAACATTCTTGAGCTCGAATTCGACATCCTTCAACCTCTCAAATTAAAGACGTATCAAAACCGGTTTGGTTCGAACGCCGACAAAGGTCCTCCAAGCGTCGGTTCGTTGATCGACAACCAAAGTTCAATTCGCCGTGTTGTGGGGGAGACAACGGTGGCCACCAAACCACCAACGGACAAGGGCGGTGGTCGAAAACAAAAGATTTCTGAATGATTTCGAAACCCTAAATGGCGACTCTTCCCCCTTAGTTTCCTGGCGAACGACGCGATGACTGGGCGCGTAATCTTGGGGGTTTTGATCGGAGCGGTGAGGGGAAGCCAAAGGTACATGCGGTGCACGGCACGACGTGGCGGTGAAGGCTGTCTAAGCGGTGGCCGAAGGTTGGGTGAGGGGTGTTGATATCTGGGGGGTTTTGATTCGAACAAGGGAAAGAAAAATGGGAAATTGGAATGCCTGATCTGGTTTTATTGATTTCAAAAAGGCACTAAGGTATAGCTTAATAAAATTTTGGGGCAGCCATTTCACTAAGAGCACTTGGCTCAGATGGCTGGGTATCCGGCCTAAACACAAAGGGCTGTGGGTTCAAGCCCTACAGCCAACAACCCCTAACATTTTTTTGTGTTACAATCAGACACCTAAAACTAACGAAATAAAACGTTAGTCACCTATTTTTACTCAAAAAATAGACACCTAAAATTGAAATGAAGTATAGTTTGGGCACTTATTTGTACACTAAGCCTAAATGATATATCATAAATCAAAATTATGACTAAAGTGATAGATTGTGTAAGTAACAAAGATCATATGTGTAATTATATAATTTTAGGTTAACTGTCGGTACCTTTCTCATCAGGTTTTAGCTAGAGATGATAACGGAACAAGGCAGAGCGGTTTTTTGGTTGCCTTGTCTTGATATGATCTATTAACTCTTAAACCCGATCCCGATTTAAATATCAATTTACATGTCCTACCACGCCTCGTCCCGATGTATCAACACCTAAATTCGGTCTCGAAAATTTTAAAAAAATTTAACCTTCATCAGCGACAAAAAGTTAGATTTGACCAACCCACCATCATAATCAACAAATATGGATTTTAAGGAAATGTACACCTATATAAAAAATTAAATAGAACTAATTAATTCACACACATGAAAAAAATAGCGGAATGAAACATATTGTTAATGACTTTTTTGTCAAAGAAGTTCGTAACCAAAGTAAAAGAACAGTGATAGTTTAGTGACTAATGTTATAATTTAACCAAAGAAAATAGTTAACCCTAAACTTTTGTTTTGTAAGATACCCCTTTAATTTTCTTCTGTGTTTCTTCGTTATCGTACAAGAGTGGAAGCCGTGACTGCATAACTGATTCTCTGTGCCTTGGGTTTGTTTTTTTATCTCCTTCTTGTAGATTTCGATCTTGGTTTTGCAATACAGAGGAGACTAAACGTTGTCTAAACCTACAACAATTAAATAAATTATAAGGCAACACTTCAATCTAAATATGGAATTCAATTTCTTTATTTATTTGCTGTTAAGTTTTTTCGATTTGCACGCGGTTAGGTATTTTAGGGTTTGTTTGATTTTGTATGGGTTTCAATTGCAGCGTTGGAGTGTAGAGAATACTGCTGGTTCAAGGTTACTGAAAGTTCAAAAAATATTTGCTTTACTCCTCTAAAAAATGTCATCGTTAAGGAATGCCGTCAGCAGACGGGCTCACAAGGAACGAGCTCAACCGTGAGTCTCGACTTTTTCCTTTATTATAGTCATCATTCTACATAGCTTTCTTCGGCTTTCAAATTGATAGCCTCTCTTTATGGTGTATTTCCTTGTTTTTTGTTAGGTCCTCGAGGAAAAAATTTGGTCTTCTTGAGAAACACAAGGATTATGTCGTCCGTGCGAAAGCATTCCACAAGAAGGAAGAGACCTTACGGGTAATTTTATTTGTTTATGCACCCAATTCCTTGCTTCTTAGATTGTAATAGGAGTGCTGGCTATAATTTCATAATTATATAATTTCTTCCTTTGTTCTCATTGTGT
>CM033739.1:38429437-38614717 GCA_019671005.1 Hibiscus mutabilis
ACATTCAAGATGATGACATAGCATGGAGGGTCCCATGGCTCTGTAAAGTTAATTATTTTCTATACAGATTGTGGTGACTTCAACAAGCTAATGATGTTGGGATTGCATGGAGGGATCGCTTGTGCCCCGCTTTTAGTATCTCGGCAGTTCGGATCACGACAGTTCATTCCCAATACCGCGGATTAAGCCAAACTGAATTTCTTTTCAAAGGGGAGTTCAAAGGAAAAATTCGCACCATCATGAGGGCCTGGGATCATTGTTACCGGATCAGGGTGGAAGGAGATACCGAGCACATGACTACCCCAGATTACGACTTTTGGAGACATTTGAGGGTTAATAATGTGATTCCTGAATCTGATCAAGGACCAGCAAAGTGTCACTCAAGAGCTTACAAGGGTGGTACCGTCCGGCCGACATCTTAAGGAGTGAACTCAAGAAGTTAAAAGGAAAATGGACATTCAACAGACCCAACATGCGAGCGAGCTCTATAAGGCAAGCTTAGAAGTTGATGAGCGAGACGGGATCATTAGGCAATTGAAGAAATTGAATGCAGATTTAAGCGACAAAAATACTCTTTATCAAAAAGATGCCCTCATGTTACAAGCAAAAATACAAAAGGCCGGTCGGAGTCAGTTCGTAGATGTGGAAAGAGAAAGAATGAACGGCATCCGTTTGATGGAAGAAGAACGAGAAATTAACAAAAGAGCGATCGAGAAAGAGATTGAAAGCTGCCGTTTGGCTATGGAGGAAGAAAAACGGTCCGCCAAGAAGGCCATTGATCAAGAGAAAGAAAGATTCAGACAAGAAATCAACAAGGGAAAACAAGCTGTCTATCATGAGAGAGAAAGTGTCGCCGTATAGAAAAGAAAATCCATGAATAGCCGAAACAGACTGTTAGAAATGCAGAAACTGTACGATGACACTATTCAAAGGTTGGAACAAAGCCAAAGTCAAAATGATGAATTAAAAGGAAAAGTGGCGGAAGCCGAACACTCACTTCGAATGTACTGCCGCAAGAATAACTTCGCTGAGCTGCAGGAAAGAGAACGAGAGGTGGGTGTGTTACAAGCACGGATTGGGTCCCTCGAAGCAATTGTGGAGGATTACAAGGAGAGAATTAATGTGTTCGAGGAAGCTGCAGCCGGAGGGGACACCTATAGGCAGAAGAGATTACGCGACGCTCTCGAATGGTGCAGATGTAGACCAAGATTACGCAAACCTAATGGTGGACATACAGCGAGTCGCCAGACATGTAAATGATTTAGCTGTCGAGGCTGAAACACTCCGACCTTTTATAGCCCCGGGAATGGAAGAAGCTCCTAGGTTCCTCAAGCTGCTCAAGGCAATTGGAAAGTTAGGAGATAGAGCTGAGTCTATCTATAGGACTCGTGTTTATAATTAGATCTTTTGTACTAGGGATATTTACTTTGTAACACGAATTTTGTTGTAATCAAGACCCTTTAATTCATGTGGAAGTAGTTCAAAAGGGTGATTACCAAATGAATCAAGACCTTTGTCTCGCATGCATTCTTGCATTTGCATCATAACATTCGCATCATTGTACATGCATTTATTTTTTGCAACCATATTAACAATATGAATATTGTGGCATTATATGTAGTTAACCCGCAATCATACATCACCTATACTTTACCCGGCTACAAAGAAAGCTCATGGAAGAAAGAATAATCAGTCTAGAAAGAGGGCAAAGAGAGCTCGAGTCAAGGCTTGAAGAGGCCTGAGAGAAGCCTTAGTGATCGGATTGCGCAATACAAACATCTATAGTATCTGACATAACTACATTGCTGGCAAAAAGTCTTGGAAAACGAGTAGAAGGAGAAAATGTTCCAGAGCCAGAAGGTACCCCGGCTCACTTCAAGGTTCAACCAACTGCACCAAACCAAGCTAGAAAGGTGTATATTGACCTGCGGAAATGTCTTCCAGCTTTCAAATAGGGCACCCGAGACCCAACCCTCGATCATCAAGCACTTTATGAAGAAGAAGTGCCGGACCTAAACATGGTCGAAAGGATCGGAGAGAGGTAGAAAAAAAGTGGGAAGAAAGATTTCGCCTCATGGAAGAAAAATTTAAAGCGTTACAATCAAATGAAGAATCAGGAAATGACGCTAGTGACCTAAGTCTGGTGTCTGATCTTATCTTGCCGCCAAAATTTAAAACGCCAGAGTTCGATAAATATGATGGAACCACATGTCCTTCTGCACACATAACGATGTATTGTAGAAAAATGGCGGCTTACCATAAAGACGAAAAGCTGCTGATCCATTGTTTCCAGGATAGTCTAACTGGAGCGGCGTTACGTTGGTACACTCAGTTGGGCAAGGCAAATGTCAAGACATGGAAAGATTTGTCTAAAGCATTTTCCGAACAATACAAACATGTAACAGACATGATCCCTAGCAGAATTATGTTAGAAAATATGGGGCAAAAGTCCAATGAAAGCTCATGACAATATGCCCAAAGGTGGAGAGAAGTGGCCGCCCAAATCCAGCCACCTATCCCGGAGCATGAAATCACGCCATTATTTGTCAATACTCTGAAAGGGGCACTCTTTGACCGCCTCATTAATAACACAACACAGTGTTTTGCCGACTTGATCAGGACTGGGGAGTCTCTCGAACTGGCAATTAAGAGCGGCAGAATTGATGGTGGGGAAGGGTCTCGAAAGTACAACAAGAGAAATGAAGTAAACACCACCAGCACCTATACCGCCCCGAAGAACTTCACAGTCTCACAGCAACAAGCACCTGTGGGAAAAACACAAAATTCAAATCAAAGAGATGAGAGAGTCACCAGAAAAGAGAAAGAGAAGAGAACTTTCACCCCCTACCTGTTTCATACTCAGAGCTTTATTCCCAGTTGTATGAAGCAGACCTAGTCCAGCCGTACATCGTTACTCCTGTCAATCCACCCTTCCCGCCTTGGTATAATCCAAGCGCACATTGCGACTATCACGGCGGTACCCCTGGACATCCCACTGAGAACTGTCTTGCCTTCAAAAAGCTTGTGCAGAATTTAATCGATTCTGGGATATTGAAGTTTGAAGAGCCAAGCGTAGCCAACAACCCGCTGCCCAATCATGAGAGCAGAGGAGTTAATGTCATAGAAGAATGCTTTACTAGGAGGATAAAGGATGACGTGTCAGAAATCAAGTCTCCTTTACGGTGGGTATTTCAATAATTATGCATGGCTCGTGTGATCAACAAAGGCATGATAATAAGGCAGAAGGAATGTGGAAAGTATTGCGAATTCCATCAGACTAAAGGGCATGATATCCAAGAATGTGTCGAGTTCAAGAAATTGGTGCAGAAGTTGATGAATGAAAAACAAATTGAATTCTTTGAGGAGCCCATGGGGAAGGGATCGGACGTACACACATGATGATAGCCCCAAAGTTAGATACGGGAAGGATAGACCTTTTGTCATCTCTCCCAGAACAGGGAATGCATGTGTCTCCCAAAGAGAAACCAGCAAAATAAGTCCCAAGATCATCATTTCAGCACCATCTCCATTCCCATTCAAAGATATGCGACAAATTCCCTGGAATTATGCCGTGAATGTGACCATGCCGTAAAAAATCGAGAACACGAACAGGTGAAAGAGCCTACACTCAAAAGACCAACAAAGCCCGAACGATGTGAACGTTGGTGAGGCAGGCCATTTCACAAGGAGCGCGCCGATGTTATTCCTCCGAGGCTTTGAAAGCGGCTGAAAAGATAGGGGAAGAGTACAAAGAGCTTAGCCCTACGCAGATATTTTTGGAGAAGAACCTCCCCAAAAGATAAATGAACCGAGAATCGAGGCCCGGGCCAAAGAATTTCTAAAGTTCTTGAGACATAGCGAGTACAAATGTAGTGGGAACAATTACGAAAACAACCGCCAGATCACAAGTCTTGGAGTTACTCTTGAGTTCGTGAGAAGCATCGGGAGACGCTATTAAAAGTGCTTTGAATCAAACTTTTGTGCCCCAAGACATTTCTCAGATCAAACCCGACATGATAGTAGGGCATATTATCGCCTATAATCATATCACGTTCAGTGATGATGAGGTCCCGGAGGGAGGAATGGGATCAACCAAAGCCCTTAACATCACTACTCACTGCAAAGGGTATGTATTACCAGGCGTACTGATCGACAATGGGTCAGCATTGAATGTCTTGCCTATGGTAACCCTGCAAAAATTGCCAATAGATGAACCTAAAGCCCTGCCACAACTCGGTAAGAGCCTTTGATGGTACACAAAAAGGAACAATGGGGAAAATTGAGGTGCCCCTATTGATCGGACCAACCGAATATGTGATCGATTTTGTGGTGATGGATATAAAACCATCTTATAGCTGCTTGTTGGGAAGACCGTGGATCCACTCCGCAGGAGTTGTCCCATCATCATTGCATCAAAAATTAAAATTTGTAGTTGAAGGCAAATTGGTCACAGTAGAGGCAGAGCATGAATTTGTTGCTTCGGTGACATCAGATACCCCCTACATTCAAAATGATGAAGATGCTGCGGAATGCTCGTTCCGAGCATTGGAACTAGTAAATGCCATATTCGTTTTAGAAAGAAGTCGGATCCCCTACCCCAGGTTATCTAATTGTACCAAGATGACCGTCCGCAGAAACTTCGGGGAGGAGCCAAAATAGGAAAAGGGTGGGGAAGAAATTACAAGGAAACCCGAGACCCAAGAATATGACAAACAAGAAGGATCGTTTGGATTTGGGTTACCAACCAAGTGTCCAATGAAGAAAGAGGAATATAAGAGGAAGGATGAGCAAAGAAAAGCCAGATCTAAAGGAGAAGACATTCCGTGGAGGTCGATGTCCTTTCCTAGTTTGAAAGCCACTTTCATCTCCGGAGGGTTCTATCAGCCAGGTCAAGATATTGGAGAGGCAATGAAGAAAAATGATGAACTTAACCAGGAGGAAATACTCAGTAAATCATTTGAAGGGATATACATCAACATGATAGCTGAAAAGGACCGAGGTAGCAAAATGTTGACCAACATCCGCCCTTGCCATCCCGGGGAAACACTCGATAACTGGAGCTGCATTGATCTACCTGTAGTTTTTAGGAATAGATCAGAGTAATGCTCCGAATCAACCTTTTGTTTTTTCCCATAGACAATGGGGATCTCTTGTATGGGGCACCTATGTTAACTTTTTGATTGAAATGAAAATATCCCCACTTTCTTAAAAATGACCAAAGTCTCATTTATTCCATTCATGCATTCTTCATATTCATTCCCTTCATGTAAAGCCGTCTCTTTCCCAATACAATTCATTCTCATTTAATGCAGGTCGCTCATGATTGACGATATGAATGATACCGGATCCAATCATGGAGTAAATTTCGAATGCCCTGAGGTCTCAGAGGAAATTGAGGAAGGATATGATGAAATAGAAATTGAGGTCCCGGAAGAGTTAAAGAGAATGGTGGACGACGAAGAAAGGCAGATTATGCCCCACCAAGAAGAAACAGAAATTGTCAACTTGGGGACTGAAGAAGCGAGAAAAGAAATAAAAATAGGAACGACTATTTCCTCAAAAACCAAGCATGAACTGATAGCCCTACTTCAGGAATTCAAGGATGTCTTCGCCTGGACTTATCAAGATATGCCGGGGTTGAATACCGATATAGTGGTGCACAAATTGCCAACAAAATTGGAGTGCAAACCAGTACAGCAAAAACTTCGGAGAATGAGGCCAGATATGTTGTTAAAAATCCGAGAAGAAGTGAAAAAGCAATTTGATGCTGGATTCTTGGAAGTAGCCAAATACCCCGAGTGGGTTGCAAACATTGTACCAGTACCAAAGAAAGACGGGAAAGTTCGTATGTGTGTAGATTATAGAGATCTGAATCGAGCTAGCCCTAAAGACAACTTTCTTTTGCCACATATTGACACGCTGGTTGACAACACCGCAGGACACTCACGGTTTTCCTTCATGGACGGCTTCTCAGGGTACAACCAGATAAAGATGGATCCTAACGACATGGAGAAAACCACATTCATAACCATGTTGGGTACTTTTTGTTATCAAGTGATGCCATTTGGACTAAAGAACGCAGGGGCAACATACCAAAGAGCAATGGTGACTCTCTTCCATGACATGATGCACAAAGAAATAGAAGTATACGTGGATGATATGATTGCCAAATCCCGAACAGAGGAAGAGCACCTACAGAATTTGAGAAAACTATTCCAAAGACTACGGAAGTACCAACTGAGGCTCAATCCTGCCAAGTGTACCTTCGCCGTTACTTCTGGAAAACTCTTAGGGTTCGTAGTAAGCAGAAGAGGGATTGAGATTGATCCGGATAAAGTGAAAGCCATCCAGGACCTTTCACCACCCCGCACGCAGAAGGAAGTCCGCGGTTTCCTGGGGAGGCTGAATTATATCTCTCGTTTCATTTCCCAATTAACCAATCAATGCGACC
Organism: Hibiscus mutabilis; assembly: GCA_019671005.1. Taxonomy (NCBI): domain Eukaryota; kingdom Viridiplantae; phylum Streptophyta; class Magnoliopsida; order Malvales; family Malvaceae; genus Hibiscus; species Hibiscus mutabilis. The sequence goes on from CM033739.1 coordinate 38,435,889, forward strand.
CGGTCTTCAGACTTCTTAGAAAAAATAATCCTGGCATATGGGATGAAGAATGTCAAAAAGCCCTGGAAAAGATCAAAAAGTACCTGACAAATGCTCCAATTTTAGTCGCACCAGTACCTGGTCGACCACTAATTCTCTACTTAACAGTCTTCGAGAATTCAATGAGATCTGTACTAGGGCAACACGACGAGTCAAGAAAAAAGGAGCAAGCCATCTATTACCTAAGCAGGAAATTCAATGATTGCGAAACACGGTACCTGCCAGTGCAGAAGCTGTGTTGTGCTCTAGTTTGGGCTACCAAGCGGCTCAGGCAGTACATGTTATACCATACTACCTGGTTGATATCCAAGCTAGACCCACTGAAGTTCTTAATGGAAGCGCCAGCACTAACGGGAAGGATGGCCCGATGGCAGATGCTCTTATCCGAATTCGATATCGTATATGTTAATCAGAAAGCTGTAAAGGGGAGTGCCGTAGTAGATTTCCTGGCTAGTCGTGCTTCGGATGACTATGAGGCATTGAACTTTAGTTTCCCAGACGAAGACTTGATGTGCATTACAACCGAATAAGAGATTTCAGATGATAAGTCATGGAAACTTTACTTCGATGGAGCCTCCAACGCCCTCGGACATGGGATAGGGGCAGTGCTAATTTCACCTGAGGATGTCTATTATCCGTTCACCAGCAGATTGGAATTCTTCTGCACAAACAATATAGCTGAATACGAAGCTTGCATCATGGGACTGAACTCAGCCATCGAGAGAAAGGTTAAGGAACTTCGAGTGTTCGGAGATTCGTCCTTAGTCATTTACCAATTGCGCTGGGAGTGGCAAACCAGAGACCCGAAGTTGGTCAAATATCACGAATTGATCCAAGAGCTCGTCAAAGAGTTCGAAAAGGTCAGCTTCAATTACCTGCCCGAGAAGAAAATCGGATGGCGATGCATTGGCAACCTTGGCATCCATGTTTAAAACAAACACTGGGCGAGAATGAAGCCCATTGAGATGCGACGTTTGAAAAGCCTGCTCATTGTTGTAATATACAGAAAAGAGATTGACGGAAATCCATGGTACTATGACATCCCGCAATATGTCAAGCTTCGAAAGTATCCGAAGGGGCAAACGACAATGACAATGAAAGCGCTCGAAAAAATGGCAACAAAATATGTCCTAGATGGGGAAATCCTATATAGGAGAAGTCATGATCAAACATTACTGAGATGTGTGGATGCCCGGGAGGCGAAAGAAATCTTAGCTGAAGTACATGACGGGATCTGTGGAACGCACGCCAACGGGCTGTCCATAGCCTGGAAAATTATGAGATACGGTTATTTCTGGTTGACCATGGAGGGAGATTGCATCGATTACGCCAGGAAATGCCACAAATGCCAAATTTACGCTGACAAGATTCATGCACCCCCATCGCCTCTACACACCATGAATTCTCCGTGGCCTTTCGCAACATGGGGCATGGACGTCATCGGGCAGATCCATCCGAAAGCCTCCAATGGGCACCATTTTATTTTGGTCGCCATAGACTACTTCACTAAATGGGTAGAGGCAGCGTCTTACGCCAATATCACCAAGACTACAGTTTGTAAGTTCTTAAAGAAAGAAATTATTTGTCGATACAGATTACCAGAGAGGATCATCACCGACAACGCTTCCAATCTGAACAACAAAATGATGAAGGACGTGTGCACTCAATTCAAGATAACTCACCATAATTCCCACGATCTATCGTCCTAAAATGAATGGAGCAAAGGGAAGCAACAAACAAGAATATAAAGAAGATCATAGCAAAGACTACGGATACCTACGAGGGATTGGCATGAGAAGTTGCCTTTTGCCCTTTTCGCCTATAGGACGTCCATTCGCACATCAACAGGGCAACACCCTACTCCTTGGTGTATGGTACCGGCAAAGATTCCCAATTGAGGTAGAGATTTCGTCCCTCCGGGTCTTAAACGAAGTAAAACTAGAAGAAGCTGAATGGGTGCAGGCCAGACTCGACCAGCTAAATCTCATTGACGAAAAAAAACTAAAGGCCATTTGTCATGGTCAAATGTACCAAAAGCGGATGGTGCAGGCTTACAACAAAAAGGTGCGCCCAAGAGAATTCAAAGAAGGGGATCTGGTACTCAAGAGAATCCTCCCTATCCAGAAAGATTCTCGAGGAAAATGGATGCCCAATTGGGAAGGACCGTACGTCATAAAAAAGGCCTTATCAGGAGGAGCCCTGATCCTAACAGAAATGGACGGGGACGAGCTGAAAAATCTCGTAAATTCTGATGCCGTCAAGAAATACTATCTAAAAAAATGGAGAGCTCAGGACGAAAACCCGAAACCGGGCGTCTTGAAGCAAAGGAATGACTCGAGTTGAAAACCCGCAAAGGGCGGCTCGGGTAAGTTGAAAAGTTGAATATCCGAAGAGAAGGGCATCTTCATGAACATTGTGAAGAGAAGGCTTCAGCAAAAAAATTATACACCGTTGAGGTCATGTATCATTCATATCGAAGATAATGAGGATCTTGTATTTTCATACTTAACTCATGTGTGTCATACCTTTCTTTTAAGATATCTCAAGCCCTTAATCGTAATAAACCCGTGTTTTTGAGCATCCATTCCTGGCCTTCTTGTCAATTTCAGTCAAATAAGATAACATAGGCTTATAATGAAACAAGAGATTTCGGAGCATTACTATGATTTAACCTTGAAAATGCAGATGATCAAAGAAAACGATGTTAACTCCGTCCTCCAGTTCCCTACATAATGGCTAGGGAAGGTGAGAAGCTTTAAACAACTAGGTATGATGACCAATGGCACATGTCCTATCTATCCAAGGAAGGCACACAAGATAACAAAAGAGATCTCTTGGGTGAAAACCAGAAGGGCACAAAAAAAAGCTCTTTAAAGTGAAAACCCGAAAGGGCACTTTAAAATTCCAAATCATAATTGGAGAAAAAGAAAGGTTGAGATGGTTGAACCTGGCAGTGAAGTGGGGTATCGATGCCCGTAAGAAAAGAGAAAACGGACGTCAAGATCAAATAAGGACCAAAACAAGCCCACCCAGAGATTGACTCTCATGCATCATGAATAGTCAAACATCACTAGAATTAGGAGCATGTCAATTCATTCATTTGTCATAGCATTTTTGTTTTCGTCTCAGACAGGTATCTGCAGATCCAAAGAGACATCGAAGGCCATCACGGTGTGAATCCCAAATGAGAAGACAATGTTTTTACATACAAAAGACACATGTTTTCAAGCTCTAGAGAGAGGTTCTATATAGGAAGAATCCTTCTCTCTGAGGTTTCAGAAGCTGAAAGTTCTATATAGGAAGGACTGACAGCTCCAGGGTGAAGACTCGCAGTTCTATATAGGAAGGACTCCCAGTCAAAGCAATTCACCCATGACACGCAAGATTATATAGGAAATCTGTTGTGTCGAAAGCGAAAGAGTTCTATATAGGAAGGGCTCCGAGCTTTATTATCTTAGAGTAAAAGGTTCTATATAGGAAGAACACCGTAGCTCGAGATTCCAGATGCCAAAAAGTTCTATATAGGAAGGACTGATGGCTTCAAGGTGAAGACTCGCATTTCTATATAGGAAGAACTCCCACCAAAGCAATTCACCTATGACACAGGGTTATATAGGAAACTGTTGTGTCGAAAAGCAAAGAGTCTTATATAGGAAAGGCTCGAGCTTCATTGTCTTAGAGTGAAAGGTTCTATATAGGAAGAACCTGTAGCTCTCGAGATTTCAGACGCCAAAAAGTTCTATATAGGAAGGATCATGGCTCAGGGGTTTGAAGACTAGCAGTTCTATATAGGAGGAACTCCCGGTCGGAAGAATCCATCGATGTGACGAAAGGTTTTATATAGGAGAAACCAGCGTTGAAGGCGAAGAGTTCTATATAGGAAGGACTCCAAGCTACACCGTCTCAGAATGAAAGGTTCTATATAGGAGGGACTCATAACTCGAGGCTTCAGAGTGAAGGGTTCTATGTCGAAAGAGCCTATAACTCCAAGATCGGAAGGTGACGAAGCTCTATATAGGAAGAACTTACGAGCCTGAAGATTCAGCCAAGGAAGAGCGGAGATGTCCAAAAGAATTCGTTTTTCCAAGGCTACAAACAGGGAAGTCTGATAAAAATGAGTGCTTATGAATCTTTGCTTTGTTTCCCATTCCATGAGAACAAGCAAAGAGGGGCAACTGTAATCACTCATTTTCACTTGTAAATATATTAATATTGCATGTATATTTATTATATGAATGTTACTAATATAAGGTGGTGTGTGCATGTATAAGCTATGTATACGTATTAGGGGTGTATGTATGTCGCGTATGTATCTAGAGTATGAGCGTATTTGATTAATATATAGATGTTATGTTAATTATATGTATGATTATACGTACGTATACTAGAATATTATATTAATTAATGATTGTATAATATAAGTATACATTTTTGTATATACATGTATTGCTGTTATAATTATATTATTATTAATATTATTGGGCTGGTAAAATGAAAAAATTAAATATATATTAAACCCAAATAAAAATGAAGTCCAAGTCCAATTACAAGTTCAACTACAAGGCCCGTTTGGCCCAAATCTGAATCTCATTTAATTACAATGTGCAGGTAACTGTGGGCCGTTGGATCAAGATCTGATCCAACGGCCACGATGCAACCAGGAGGTCAAAAATATCTGCCAGGCGCGTGTTCCACACGTATGGACCGTTCGAGTGCCACGCGCGCGTGTGGTCCACGCGCGGACGCTTTAATATCCCACGCGCGCGTAAGATCGACGCGTTCTGACTCCTCGACTGCAGAGCTCCACGTGGCAAAATCTGAAGCCGTCTCATCAAATCGAGGCTTCATCCAGGCCGATCGTTCTTCAAGCCATCTCGACCGTTAGATCAGATCTGATCTAACGGCCGAAAACGCGTCTGGCCGCTGGCAGAATGTCCATATCGCCACCGCGCCAATATTCAGTCCCCGTGTTCAGATTATGCCAAAGACAACAAGCAAAGTGTCAGTTCAGATCTGAAAAAAGGAAGATGCAACTTGCAACCAAAAAACAAAGGCAATAATATATATGAAACGGGAACTTTTGTAATGGGGAATGAAAAAAAGACAGTCCAGTGGTAAATTTTTGTCTCTTTTTCTTTCTTGTTTTCTTTACATGCATATATGAAGAAAAAAAACAGAAATAAAAGAGGAGAGTAGTCTTACCGGCGTCGTTTGTGGGTCTTCCCTTCCTCAGTGATAAGCCTTTCGGCTTCTACAAGCCAGATCTGGTGAACTAAATGGAGGGGAAGGCCCCCCTGGTAGTTATATTTTAGGTTTAAAACTCTCTTTTTTGGTTCGTATTTCCTAGATCTAGGGCGAATAGAGGTATATCCTCTGAATCCAACCTAGGATTCGTATTGAGGACGACAAGGGGGTTGTTTTGGTCTATTTTGGAGGCTCGTCGGCGCCGGTTAGCGGCGGCCGGCGGCGAAGAATACGGCGGCCGGCCGCCGGATTCTGGGTTTTACAAGAACAAATGAGAGAAAAAGAAGAACCTAAGCTATATTAAAACTGAAGAAATGAAACGAATGGCCAAAAATTTGGTTTCAGCCTTAAAGGGGGGCTTTTATAGTTGTTTTTATTTTGCTAAATGGGTAAATTACACACTTAATCCCACCGCGTTTTCAATATTTTCATTTTTGTCTTGCCGCATGGTATAATCACAATCCCAGTCCCCCTGATATTTCAAAAGGTTATAATCTAGTCCCTAAATTACACCGAATCAGTTTCTGAATGGTAAAATTACGCCCTTAACCATCCCGCGTTTTGAATTTTTCACTTTGAGTCTGCCCCTTGGTCTAATTACAATTCTGGTCCTTTTAGGTTTTGTTTGTTTCGCAATTTCGTCCCTAAATTACATATTATTGCTCTTTAATTTCCGCCACTGACTTTTGTTTTTCTTTCATTTCAGTCCTGTATTCTTTGTAAATACTAATGTTCGTATTATAATTGTATATGTTGATGTATTCTATCATTTTATTTTATTTTATGTCCCTCGTATATGACTCGTATTTTATGTCTACATATATATGTGTATTAAGATTATAATGGTCATGCGTCTTTTATCCGGTTATTCATATTAAGCATGTTATGTTTTAGTTGATTCGTACATGGTGTATTTTGTATTTTATATGTGTGTGCTTTACATTTTTTTTTATTTGCATGTTAATATATTTACCCTTTTATACGATATGTTGACCCGTATATGTTGAAATATGTTTTATTACCAAGTATGCATTTTTTTAATATTTGTTCGTCTATATGTACTTATTCCTCCTTTGTTATTTTGACATATTATAGTTGTTTTTATCTATTATTTAGAATAATATGTATATATGCATGTTTTAGTCTAGAATATCATCTATGTTAGATTAATATTCTGTTATGACAATATTTATTACATTTAAACATTTTGTCATGTTTTATATTTTTTGCCATTAAGATTGCATATCGAGATATAACTTGTTAATGCGGAGTCCTTTTATCCGAGCGTAAACGGGGCCAGTATCAAGCGTAGTGATAGTGGTTGGGCGTTTATTCTCGGATAACGGGACCCTTAAAATTTATTCGCAATTATGACCGAATTTTAAAATAATCGTCACTTTAATCCGGAAAATCCAATATTAATAAAGCGGTAATTATTAAAGTACCAATTTTGGGCGGTGTGGGGGTGCTAATCCTTCTCCATCCGTAACCGACTCCCGAACCCTGTCTTTTTGAATCTCTGGTTTTATGGTGTCCGGCCTACCTAAGTGGCCGGTGGCGACTCCATTTTTTAATACGGTTTATTTTAAAACCCCATGGAATAAATATTTTATATCAAAAAAATCACAAACACCTTTGAAAAGCCACGTTTTTATTTTAGCGATACAAAATAAAAAAAAGGGGACATCGCTACACTAACCCTAGTGATTGTCGCCGCCAGTGCCTCTGCCGCCGTTCTTGTCGCCGCCTCTGCTCACCCACCGTCACCACATCCATTCGCCGACAAACAACCGAAACCCTAAATTAAACCCTTAATCAGCCCTAAAATAAACCTTAAATCCATTCCAACCAAACCCTAAATAATAAAAACACACACTCTGCCAACCCCATACTCATTATGTCACATTCATCAACTGCCCATACCCTATCAATCCCATGAAATTCGCCCCAAATCTGTCTTTTTAGTTCGAAAAAGAGAGAAATTAAGGGAGCTTGTGAGATCAAAACTCTTGTAATCAAAAATATTTGTAAGCCTTTAAATCGAAACCAAAAACCATTTCTTTAGTTTCAAAAATCAAGGTCTTTTTTGGTTTTTATTTTCGTTTCGAATCAAAACAAAAAGGGGGAAATCAAAGCTTACTGGCTTCGAGGTTGCTGCCGTTCCTTCTTCTCCATTGTGAGGACTTTGCGCCGGTGAGCGGCGTTTGACAGTGGTGAGAGCGGCGACCTGATATGTTTGAGAGGAAAGGATAAAATAAAGTTTTAGGGTTTATTATTTCTATTTCGAATGAAAAATGAACCAATACCCTTTATTTTGAACTAGCTCACGAAACGGCGTCGTTTCAGACGCTCCAACCAGCGGTGACCCGGTAACCCGGGGAGGATCCGCGTTTTTTTTCAATGGGTTAATTGCGACAGTAGTCCATGGTTTCTTTCCCACTCTAGCTTTTGTCTGTGGTTTAATCTCAATTTCGGTCCCTATGCTTTATTCCCGCATCCATTTTTGTCTCTTTTTTATTTTAATATTGCATCCTTAATTTTGCATCTTTGCATCATAAAATATGTTCATCCTTAATTTTTCTTTGGGTTTTATATCTAATAATAAGCCTAGTTATTATACATACACAATTAATATAATAATAATACCCTAATAAAATTAAAAAATAATTAAATAATAAAAAAGGCAGGTGAAAATTTAGTGACAACATGGAGAAAAACATCCTTATGAAAGGATTAAATTAAGAAATTTAGTTTTAAGAAAAATATCCTTATGAAAGGATCAAATTAAGAAATTTGATTTTAAGAAAAATATCTTTCAAAATGACGCCCCAATTCTATCCGTCTTGACATCAAGAGAAATCCATCAAAGGTGATGGCTCGAAAATTCAAAATCTTGATTTGAAACTGTCATATTTTCTTCTTTTCTTCTTTTCTCTTTTTTTCTTTTTTTATTTTCTTTCCTTTTTTCTTTTTTCTTTTCTTTCTTTTTTTTATTTTTCCCTTTTCCCTTATTTTTCCTTTTTTCCTTCTTTTTTCTTTTTTTTCTTTCTTTTTCTCTTTTTTTCTTTTTTTCTTTTTTTTCTTTTCCTCTCTTCTAACACTCAAGTGTGTGTCTTCTTAATCAGTGCAAAGGTGCACAAAGTCCTTGTTGAAGTCATTTTCTTGAAAAATACTTTTCAATTTACTATGATAAAGATGATGCATGAACATATTTTATGATGCAAAGATGCAAAATTTTCTTTTTCTTCATCTTTTTTCTTCTTTTCTTCGGGGTAGGTAGGCTTCATCTTGTGACTACAACCATTCATCATCCTTATACCCCGATAAAATTTGCCTTTAAAACTTTATCGTCCCTTCTCTGTTTGAACCTTCCAAACAAGTGACCTCGGTCGATATCAACTCTTCGCTTCAGAAAAAATCCTTTGACTTTTTATTAGTCAAATCCTCTCTTCTCTGTATCGTTTTTTGTCTCTTCTTATTTGAACTCCCATACGCATGAGATCTTCGTTGTTTTATGGGCAATGATGCCCCACTCGACTTGGATTCTTGTGAGCAAAAGATCTTGATTTTCAACGGACAATGATGCCCCGCTCAATTTTGATTCAACTCGTTCCTTGTTTTTGACCCAACATACGAAGTCTTCATCTATCTTAACATTAGGGCTGGCAAAATGCCCCCACGCCCTGAGCTCATTCTTTGATCCAATCTTCTTGAAGTATCTTTGCGAAAATCGACTCTCTGTCACTATACTTGAATTCTCATCAAATAAAAAAATTAGTTATTTTAAAAATAAAACTAGGTGAAAATCCCAAACATTTTGAAAACTAGTGTTTGTTTAGGAAAAATGCCAAACATCTTTAAAAATTGATGTTTAGACGAAATGGTAAGGAGAAAAATACCAAACATTTTTGAAAAATGAATGTTTAAAGTAAACGATAAGTATTAAATGAATTAAAATTCGAAAACTGTCAAAATTTTTTGAAAAATTAAAGTTTGGAAGAAATAATAAAGATTAAAAGAATCGACAAAAATGTCAATTAATGCTCAATCCTAAAATAACAAATGCATTAGAAAATTTGTCTATTTAGAAAATCTTGCATATTTTGGCGATATAAGCATATGTATAGTCTCTCCTAGTCCACTTAGGCTTTCGAGAGGAACGTTTCCCATACCTATTTTCTAGCCCATTTAAACTGGCTTTCTTAATCTGTAACGACCCAGGTTTTGGGTTAACAAATCGGGTCTTGGACCGAGTATTGGGCCTACAGTTCATGGCCCAATTAAAAATGTATAATTGGGCTTAGGGGTAAATATGGAAAAAAAAATAAAAAGAAATAAAAAAGGAAAAAAGGTTGTTTGAATTTTAAATAGTAAGTGGGTGGCTGGAAAGAGGGAAGGGGAATGATGGAAGAAAGAGAAAATAAAAAAGATGGGAATGGTGGGAGAGAGAGAAGAGAGAAAAAGTTTGGGGTGAGAATTTCAAACTCTGATCTACAGAGATCTAGCCATCCGATCGCGACACCACCGCCATTGTGTTTATCTCGTCGAGACGAGTTTGCTGGTACCAGCATCACTGCCGTCAGAGTTGCCATCAGAGGAGGTGAGAGAGAAAAAGTTTTGGGTTAGGCTGTTCAAGGGGGTTAGAGGGCTCGAATCAAGAAATTGAGGACACCACCTAGTTCACGGGCTCGAGAATAGTCGGGCGATGAAGTTTGGTCACTGGAGGCCGCTAGAGCCGCCGTCACGCGCCGCCACTGCACGTGGGCGTGGTCTAGCACCAAGGGGACCGAGCCACCCGAGTGGACTCTACCTAACTCGGCCGAGTCAGGCCGAGCTGACTCAACCCAAGCCCAGCCGCGCCTAGCCGAGCCAAGTCGTACCGCACCGTCCATCACCGACCGCCGTTGTATGCCGTCGTCTGTCGTTGATCGTTGACCGCCATTGACCGTTAATTGCTGTTGACCGTTAACTGCCGTTGACCGACATTGACCTTTTTTGGGGACCCTATCCTTGGGTTTCTCGACGTTCTGGATCCAATGACGCAGTATGTTTTGCCAAATTCAAACTCGGTAAGCTATTTTTATGTGTTTGACCCTTCGCTTGGCTTAGAAGGTGTTTAGAGTTTAAGAGTTTTCTTAATTGTTGATATGTGAGGATTGATTATCAGACCAAGTGGTGTTTTGGAAAGCTAGGGTGAGGATTTTAGCGATGTCGGCACAAGGTTAGTACACCTTGAACTCCGAAATACTTCATGAGCATCATAAGTGTAATTGCCTTGCATGTTAGTGGTTGCAAAATAGGAGATGAGTAATACGCATGCGTCGGTACTGTTATTGCAAGGCTTGATAACTATTATGATACTTGATAAGCTTGAGAATGTTGAGACTATCATGAACTGTAGAGATCGTATAAGATTGTTCGAATATCCGTATGATTATCTGATTGTATGACTGGTTGCTTGACTGATTTATGATGATTCCTCGTGTATTACCTGAATATAATAACATGTTCGATTAAGTGATTTTAATGCACTAGAAACAAACTATAATGTCTCTCATAAGCTTTAGGAGTAGAATAGGGCATCATAATTAATATCGGCTTGTACTCGATAATCACTTATGGAATCGGTAATTAATACTATTTGGCCTAAAGGTTAGTTGATGATGGAAATTGACGAATATGTTTAACAAGTGGTTATTACTATAATAGACGAGAATATGTTAATTGATAGGAATAAATTGTATTACTCTTCCATAAAACGTAACAACTCGGTAATGCTTGATTGGTTGTAATAGCAACAATAGGGACCCATGGTGGGTCGTTTGATGGTTGTGTGCCAGGTAGGGCACTTGTATGGATCCGTGGCAGATCATGTATGGTTACGTGTCAGGTAGGGCACTTGTTTAGTTATGAGTCTTTGTTTGGTGGGATTCGAATACCCAATGAGTGGGTGTTGCAACACATGAAGGCCACCCGATGTGAGATTCTGGGTGATGATATTTGCTCGATGAAAGATTCTGAGCCCCGCTCGATGAGAGATTCTGAGCGAAGACTCGATGAGAGATTTTGAGTATACCGCTCGATGTGAGATTCCGAGTAGCTCGATGAGAGATTCTGAACATGGGTGGGTCTCCAGTGTCGAATGAAATTGGGCCTCACTCCTGATTTGTTTATCTTTATGTTGATGTATTGTTGAGGTGTTGTTGTGCTATGACATGTGTTTAGGCGATTATGGTAGCGCCACATGTTTATTTGTCTTTCCTTATTGCTCGTACTTGCTTGCATGCTTACGTTTATGATTAGCATAAAGTACAGTAGAGTAGGTGTGTACCACTGAGCTTTGTATGCTCAGTGCTCGAAATCGTTATTTTCGTGCGTAGGTTGACCGTTGGATCGTGGGATCGTGAAGCACTGTCAAACCTGGATTCTAGCATGTGGTGGTCATCAGAGTACGGTATTTGAGTCTAGTAGGCTATGTATTCATAGGACCTTACATGTGGAGTCTGTAATTATTATTTTAAAATTGTATTATTTAAATTGTACCTTCAAACGCCTTAAATTTAAACTGGAGCTCTTACGTAATATTTTATTTACATATATATATATATATATTGATCGTTGGTTTTAAATGCTTTTGCAACTTGATGGGTTGATCCTGTTTGAAAAGAAAATTTTATGGTTTGGGCTTGAGGTCCAAATGTGACATCCAGGTCGAGGGCGTTACATAATCTCACCACTCACTATGCCCCATCCTTCCCTTATTTGGGTGTCGATCAGGCACTTTGAGGTTAGGCGTTCCTTGAAGAAAGGTTAACCCTTATAGGCTGGATGTAATCTGAAGACAGACTTATCAAACTTAGATATCCACATATGATCTGAATGGTCTTTGTAGGCTTATAATGTAGGTTATGGTTCACTGTTATGAAAGAAATGATACATAGGCCCAAATAAGTGTTTAAGGGTGATGAAACCAAGGATCGTTTCTTCTAGTTAAAATATCCTCTCTGCACTTGTTGATCGGAATGTGCTCAAATGGAAAAACTTCTTTGATTTATTTCTTGGATCGCTCTAGACTACCCATTTCTGGGTTTCCACCCCAGAGTTCATTTCCTTTTTTGTAGCTTTGGAATGTGTAGTTTGCATCTTGAATGAATGTCGATGCACTTCTTATTCACATGTAATCGAGTCTTTTCTTGTTATCATTTTTTGCACTTTCTGATGGTGCTTTCAATCTTCATTGTTTCAAACTTCTTGTTGGCACACTTTCAATCTAGTTTAGCCGATCCTTTTGAGCAAAATTTTTTCTTACTGGCTTATTCTGATACTTTTCTTGGTCTTCGTGTTTAGGACATTGATTCTCATTTCTTGCGCTTATTCATGGAGCACCATCTTTTTAATGCGGTCAAAACTGGGCAATTTAAATTTGTGAACAAAATCTTCATCCTCTTTGCCCCCAGTGTGGGGATGATCCTTGGTTTGGGTTCAAATGAAAAGAAACGAACAAGCTCAAAAGGGGACAACAAATGGATATTTTTTATTATTTGCGAAGGGAAGTGAAGGAATGCCATTCGTCATCCCATACATGGATATCAAAATAGTCTTCAGGGGGTAGAAGTTTAGGGTCAACACTCGATTCAAGGATCATAAACAACAATTGCCTGAGAAGAAAATTTCCTAAAATAGGAACTGCCCATTATCTACACACTTGTTTTGTTCCTCTATCGGCCTAAATGAACTTGCGGATACTTGCATTCGCAATGACCCAATAAAAATGGTATGTACATGTGTGTGTTTTTTCATAAATATGTGTATAGGCTTATGAGAGAAAAAAACTATCCCGTAACAATGAATGAGAAGTATAGAAAACAAATAATACAAGAATACTTTCTGAATAACGAAATGAAAATTTTGTTACGACAAAAATAATTATATTCTAAAAAATATGACTTAGCTTATAACTTTCTTTTGCATTTTTCCCAAATGCACATAGATCAACGGATTTGAATTGCCTTTACTGGTAGCCGTTTGCTCCGGGCTAGTTGTACCATTCCTCTGGGTACAATCAGTTTATACCAATTATGAAATTGGATTCTTCCAAAGGATTTATTTTCCTTTGACCATTCGTAAAATGGGTTTTTGGTGAAAATTTAATTTACATCTTTCTTTATAGATTTCTTTTGCATTTTTCCCAAATGCATAGGGATCAATAGTTTTGAGTTGCCTTTACCGGTAGTCGTTTGCTCTGGGCTAGTTGTACTATTCCCCTGAGTACAATCAGTTTATACCAATTATGAAATTGGATTTTTCCAAAGGATTTATTTTCCTTTGACCATTCGTAAAAACGGATTTTTGATGGATACTTGAATTATCCTTTGTCTTAAACTTTACTGTGTTTAAGCACGTTATGCCAACATTTCTATTGGACTTGTTAAACTCTATTGAGCTTTTTTTTTAGCACAAAAATACGCAATAAATCTTAAAATCTTTTTTTTCTTTAATCCTTAAGAAATGATAGAATTAATGAATTCTCTTGCTTTCAGAAAAACAATCCTTTGAGAAAAAACCTCCTTAAGAATTATGAAAAACATTCTTAAGGCTGGTAGAATTAAAACATCTTTAAAAATTTCTGAGAGAAGAAATGATCCTTAAGAAATGACGAGATTGAAAAATTTTGTTTTTTGAGAAAATCAATTGAGAAATTCTTCTTCCCCATTTTGAAAAAGAAAAAAAATCTTAAGAAAGGAAAGAATTGAGAAATCCATTTGTTTTTTAACAATATCCTTATGAAAGGATTGAATTGAGAAATATTTTGAAAAATGTCCTTATGAAATGACTAAATTAAAGGCTCATATTAAAAGATGTCCTTGTGAAAGGATCGAAGAAGAAACTCCTATTATTATTTTTAAATAATATACTTATGAAAGGACTGAACAAGTGTATTTGTGAAAGGATTGAGAAAACCTTGCTTAGGAAATATTTATTCTCATGGGAGTATGGAAAAAAAGCTCAAAAATGTCCTTGTGAAGGGACCAGATCTAAAAAACTTGTTAAAACAAATTTAAATGTTCATTTTTTTAAAAATCGCCCTTATGAAAGGAATATATTTAGAAATTTAGTTGATTGTGAAGGGACTAGATCTAAAAAACTTGTTAAAACAAATTTAAATGTTCATTTTTTTAAAAATCGCCCTTATGAAAGGAATGGATTTAGAAATTTAGTTGAAAGGATATAAAAAATCATTCTTGAAAATTTTCCTTATGCAAATGGATTTGCCTTTTCTTAAAAATAATATGTGAAAGAATTTATTTTTGTAAGTGATTTTATGCAAATGAGATGCACGTGCTTGTTTTCGAGGTGATGCAAAGATGCAACTGCTACAAATACTTTACGAAAGATATATGTTATGATGCTTGAGCATGTCAGGTGGTGCGGTGTATAAAGAATGATTAACAACAATAAACAAATGTAAGGATGAATGCAAATAAAGGTGTCAATTCCATATGTGATCACTCTAGAACAACTTTCATCGAACATAAGAAGGTTCTCGTCACAAAAAGAAAACATGTTTTTCTGCATGTAAGCTTCCATTGTAGCTCTTGATCCTTTTGTCGCTTCAAGCATGTAGAAGACTCGTAATCCCTTTTCTACCTTCACAATTTTTTAAGAACAATAATATCCGATAGGAAAGATTAAAATTTTTAAGAAAAAAAATTTCCTTGTGGAAGGGTTGAATTAAAAAATCGATTTTAAGAAAAATATTCTTAAGGAAATTGAAATAAAAAATTTAAGGGAAAATGTATCCTTAAGGAAGGATTCAATTTTAAGAAAAAAACCGTGGAAAAGTTGAAATAAAGGGTTTTAAGAAAAATGCCTTCATGGATGAGTTAAATTAAAAAATCGGTTTTCAAAGAAAGTACCCTTACGAATAGGTAAAATTCAAAATTTTAAGAAAAATATCATTTTGAGAGTGTTAAATTAAAAATTCAGTTTAAAGAAAATACCCATATAAAAGGGTTAAATTTAAAAACTTGATTTTTAAGAAAAATACCCTTACAAAAGGGTTAAATTAAAAACTCAATTTTAAGAAGAAACACCCTTATGAAAGGGTTAAATTAAAAGTTCGGTTTTTTTAGACAATACCCTTATAGAAGGGTTAAATTAAAAATTCAAATTTTTTAAATACCCTTACGAAAGGGTTAAATTGAAATTTTTGATTTTTAAGAAAAATGACATCTCTTTTAGAAACTATTGAAAAAGCCTTAATTTTCTGCAGTTAGCATTCTCGCTGGCTCGATCACTTCTGGCACGGATGTCGATCCTACATGTTTTCGTCTTTTGTCCTGAGACACTTTCTATTCATGGTGAAAGTTTTCTAATTTGAATGATTAGTTTGAAAATCAACCCTTTATATCATGTCATGTGAATGCAAAATGATATGCAGAAAAAAAACGGGTTAGTAAAATTGAATGCAATTAATAATCAATAAATAAATGCAAGAAAACAAGAGAAATTCAAAGCATGGAATAAGCCTAACCATATGTCATCTAATATTCTAGGCTGTCCGCATGGCTCTAGGGGGTGTGCTTTCTATGTTTTCTACATGCAGTTTTGGTTCTAAAAGGTACCTGAATTGTCCTTGTTGTCCCCTACTAAGGGTAGCAAGGCCCTCGATTATCACCCATTATAGGCTCATTTTAACCGGGTTCAATTCAGGGGACCCATTCCTCTATGCCCCTACGGGGAAATGATATTCCCACGAAAACATAGAGTAGTAGAGCCCCGAAGGTACTTGCTAGGCCCATACGAAGGAACAATATCCCCTCGAAAGCAATAGCATTTTTCCCTCACTTAGACAGACGGGCTTATATGTCCAATTTTAAATGCGTTAAAATAAACTTGCAATTATAAACAAATATTAGTTTAATCGTCACTTTAACCCGTAACTTCTGATATTAGTAAAGCGGTAAATTTTTTTGGCTTAACTCATTTTTGTTTTAAAAAAAACAAAATCAGTCCCCAATGGAGTCGCCATGCTGTAGTGACTATTTTTTGGTAGGCGTCGAAGGCCGCTACGAAAATAATAAATTATTAATATTAAAATGGGGGAGTCCCGCTTTTATTTGAAAAGTTATAAAAAAATGATTTAAAAAAACTTGTTATTTTTGGAAAACATGGAGTCGCCACCGGTCACTTGGATAAGGTAGACCGGAAACCGAAAACAAAAACCAGAGACTCCTTTTTAAAAACTTGGGTTCGAGAGTTGATTACGGATGGAGAATGATTAGCACCCCCACGCCGCCCAAAATTGATACCAAATAATTACCGCTTTATTAATATCAAATTTAACGGGTTAAAGTGACGATTAAATTAAAATTCAATTACATGTGCGAGTAAATTTTAAGGGCTCTAATGTTCGAGGGATAAAAGAAAACTATCATCTACGTCATAGACTGGTAGCCAAGTTTACCATCGAAAAAAGAGCATCGCATTGACAATTAAATATATCGAATATGCAACTTAAAAAACATAATAAATCATACATAAATATAAATAAAAACATGAACATAGAAAAAACATATATTAATAAATAAACATATACATCATGATATTTAAATCATGTCTTAAATCTAATACAAAAAACATACTAATATTACAAAAAAACTATATATCATCCTACTTCTAAACTAATAAAATAAATATAAAAATAAGGATCGAATTTTACCCTCTCGAAGTTCGAATGAAAAACTTCGACCGACCCCCTCTAAAATCTCCGTGCAACCTCGTTATAGCCCCAAAAATTTTAACTAGATCAGACCCAAAGAGGACCCCGATCGAATGCTGGATCGAACCAGCCGGGGCCGAGGGCATTGCCTTAAACCCCGGCCAGCCTTGTTCGGCCGGCCATGGCTCCCAAATATTTTGGGGAGCCGATTGGCTTGATTTTTGTGTGTGATTTTGGCCTGCCTCCCCATGCCTTTATATAGGCAAATGGGTGCCACGCATTTGTTTTTCTTTTTCTTTTTACTTTTTAATATTTTTATTTTTTTAATTTTTTTATTTTATATTACTAATATTACTAATAATATTACAACCCGGACAAAAAATGAATGATGACAACTAGGATCAAAGCATTGTGGAATCTAAGTGGTGCTACTGCCCTTATAGATCTTGATAATGATTATTACTTGGTCCGCTTTGCTCAAGCCGATGATTGTACAAGGGTACTAATGGGGGGTCCCTGGGTTATCTATGAAAGCTACCTAACTGTCCAACTGTGGAGTCAGACATTCTCAACAGCGGCGGATCACCCTGGTAAGATTGTTGTTTGGGTGCGTTTGCCAGGATTACCATACTGATATATTTCAGATAATTGTGGGGACAGTGGGGAAAATTGTTAGGATCGACTACAACACAAAAGAAGGTAGGCGCGGGCGATTTGCTCGTTTAGCTATAGTCGTTGATTGCACTTACCTCTTCCTTCAAGCTTGATCATTGATGGAATTCGGCAGCGCATTGAGTATGATGAACTCCCTATGATTTGTTATACCTGCAGAAAACATGGTCATACTGTGGAGACTTGTAAACCAGCGGATGAGACAAATGATGCAAATATGAGCAATGGTATTATAGATATGACAGAACCCACAGAACGATATGGTCCTTGGATTCAAGAGGTGCATCGTAAGAACATGAAAACAAATGGTACAAAAATCTTAGACAAAGCTCCTAATGCAGGGCGTGGTGCAACTGGTACGAGGATGGGGAGATTTGATGCCATCCGTGTTGAGGAGGCAGATAAGGCTGCGAATGCAAATCCAGTGCAGGTTATCCCAAAGAAGAACCCGATTCTTTATTAGACAGAGAAATTTCTAAGGCCAATAAGCATGATCAAGATTGCAGTGTTAGTGAGCAAGCTAAAAATGTTAGCAATAGCACAGAATTGAGGAGGGGATCTGGATCGAAATCTAAGAAAAACAAGGGTACTCTGGCTGTGTGTATAGAGAATAAGGTGGTTGCGCCTATTGGTGGTAGGAATAAAATTGGAAATGGAACTGTTGTATCCACAGGAGTGGTGGTGTCGGCACCAGTTACCCTTGATTTAACTAAACATTCTACGGTGATGGTGGAAGATCATACACAAGGAAAGGTGGATTCGTTAGGGAGGGGTAAAGGTACTGTTTTAGTTTTTTCGGGGCCTCACATTGCGAGGCGATTATCGAAGATCAAAGAGGTGGTTCGTATGGGTCCGTACCCTCCGCAAAAGAAACATCAAGATTCAAAGGAGAACAGCAATCCGAATGTGGTTGATCTTGGGAACTAGATTAGTGAAATATGACAGAAATTATTAACCGATTCAACTTCACATACACAAGAAGCAGCGAGAGTTGTGGATACTAGTGAAGGTGATAATATAGGTATTCAATGGCGGGATAATACCGCCTTTGACGGTGAGGAACTCCCACGATAATGGGTTTTTCCGCCTATCTCCATTATTTGTTTAATGTTTGAAGTATTATATTGGAATGTACAGGGTACCCTTGACCCTGAATTTAATCGATATTTGAAGCTTCATGTAAGATCGCAAGATCCTAACATTGTCGTGCTTATGGAGACAAGAGTGAGTGGGAAAACTGCTGACAGAATTACTGCTCGCCATGGTTTTCCTTTTTCCTATCCTGTGGAGGTTAATGGTTTTTTGAGAGGCATTTGGGTCCTTTGGCGGGACACAGTTGATCTTGATGTGCTAGCGGTGTCCAGCCAATTTATTCATTCTATTTGTACATCTCCGCAATCTGGGTCCTCGACTTTCTTCACCTTTGTTTATGCAAGTTCAGATAAACAGCAAAGGAATAGGTTTTGGGACCAATTATCTGCTCTGAATCAGAATAATGTTACACCCTAGGTGCTTGGAGGGGACTTTAATGCGATTTAGTCTTCGACAGAAAGATTTGGGGCTCTGACAGAAGGGATAGGGTTTGTTAGAAGTTTGGTGATTTTATTCAACATTTTAATTTATTCGATTTGGGTTGACAAGGACCGTAGTTCACATGGAAGATGGGTTCTCTTCTCCAACGTCATGGTGTGACAAATGACCAAGTTCGGTGGTTCTCCATCTAGCTCGCTTAGGCTCGGATCAAAGACCTCTTCTTTTGATCTCGAACCCAGCTGCGAAGCAACATAAGGAATTTTTCTTCAAATACTTGGCTGCTTGGCAAAGTGACCCTAGCTTTGAGCGTGTGGTGGAAGAGGCATGGCTTTCGGGTGAGTCAATGGTAGATAAAATGGCTATGTTAAAGAGTTGGCGAATCATTGGAAAAAAGAAACTTTTGGACATATCCAAACTCTTAAGGTTAAACTTTTGGCTCGCATAAAGGGTATTGAATGGGTTTCTGAGTTCTAGACTAACACTAGCCTTCACGATCTTGAAAATGAGCTAAAGTGTGAACTTGATATGGTGCTACAGCAAGAAGAAAGTATGTGGTTTCAACATTCTCGATATGAATGGATTCAAAATGGAGATCGTAATACCAAATACTACCACTGCGCGACAAAGTTGAGGAAACTGCAATATATATTTCTATGATGAAGCTTGTGGACGGTCATTGGGGTGCTGATCTTGACCAAATTCGTGAGGGTGTTGTACGGGTTTTTAAGCTACTTTTCACTTCATCACCGGACAGTCTTTCTACCTGGAATATTAGAGGCTATTTTGCTCATATTAATCCAGAAGATGCACGAACTTTGTCCAAATTTGTGACGGATGATGAAGCTCGCTCTGCTATTTTTGAAATCGATCCCCTCAAAGCCCCGGGTGTGGATGGTCTATATGCTATGTTCTTCCAACAAAACTGTTATGTGATGAGTCAGAGTGTTATTGATTTTATTCAGGATTGTTTCCGTAGTGATCAGACGCTGGTAGTTTTTAACAGTACTATTGTGGTCTTAATTTCGAAAGTCCAGTCTCCGGGTTCTTTTGCTCAATTCAAGCCTATTAGTCTTTTTCCTGTTATTTAAAGGCTTTGTCGAAGGTTATCGTAAATAGGATAAAGCCTTTTTTGGTATCATAGATTTCCCAATCACAAGTCAGCTCCGTACCAGGGAGATGTATTATGGATAATGTGATCATTGCTTAGGAGGCGATACATTAGATGCAAAAAAAATCTGTGCATAAGGGTATTATGGCTATTATGATAGACCTTGAGAAAGCCTATGATAGGTTTGAGTGGTCATTCATAGCGGACACGCTTAAGGATTTTGGGATTCCTCAAGATCTTCAAAGGCTGATCATGGAGTGTATCACGTCGGTTTCAACTCAAATTTTATGGAATGACAAGTTGACTACTACTTTTAATCCTACGAGGGGTATTCGACAAGGGGACCCTCTGTTGCTGTATATATTTTTGCTCTGCATGGAACGCCTGTCACAAGCTATTAGTTTAAAAATTGAACACGGTGAGTGGACAAAAATTCGTTTGAGTAAAAATGGTCCGAGTTTTTCCCATCTGTTCTTTGCAGATGATATTGTCCTATTCGATGAGGCGACAATTTAGCAAATGGAAGTTATCTGAGGGGTTTGGATAGATTTTGTTTTGCATTGGGCCACAAAGTTAGCGCTTCCAAGACACATCTTTTTCTCGCGCAACATGCGAGAAGGGCTATTGTTGATGGTTTTGGTTTTGTGGAAGTTTAGGATTTGGGGAAATATCTAGGTATACCGCTTTTGCACCATCATGTAACAAAGGCTACTTACGTATATTTATTGGATAAAATACGAAGTCATCTTTCATCATGGCCTGCGCGATCTTTATCTCTAACAGGTAGAATCACTTTCGCAAAGTTCGTCTTACAAGCCATCCCAACTTATACTATGCAGGCTACCTGGTTACCTGAAGGAGTTTGCACAGAAATTAAAAAAATTATTCGTAGTTTTGTTTGGGGCAGCACTGAAAACCGACATGGGATTAGTCTTGTTCGTTGGGACGAGGTACAAGCTCCGATGGATTGTGGGGTCTTGGATTTTGGGACTTAGAGAAAGTTAATCTTGCTTTTCTAATGAAATTGGGTTATCAGATGATTGTTGATGAGCAGAAACTGTGGGCTCGTGTTCTAAAAGCCAAATATAATTAGAAGGGCGCTATCCCTGATGATATCTCCGCTCAAAATTGTTCTCATTTATGGGCTAGAATCACTTATGTGTGGGATAATATCCGATCAGGGATTGTTTGAAGTGTACGGGATAGATGTTTGATGGATTTCTGGTATGATAATTGGTTGAGGAAGATTAGTCCCTTGGTGGACTCGGTCATTATGGATCCATTACCTGATCATTGTTCAGTGGTGTCTTTTACGAATGAAAACGGTGAGTGGGATGAAGAGCAATTTCGGTAGTTGTTGTGGGAGGAATGTGTGTTACGTATTTTGGCCACTATTCTTCCTATGAGCCGCCTTGGACCTGATATTATGGGATGGCAAGGTAATTCTAACCTTAACTTCACTATCAAATCGGCTTATTCCATGTTGGCAGGAAATTCGGATACAATTATGGGTAGCGTATGGAAGATTGCGTGGAAGTTGCCTATTTCTCAGCGGATTCACTCTTTTTTATGGTTAGCTATGAGGGGCAATCTGCTCACTATGCAGAAAGAAAGCGAAGACATATGAATGCTGAAGATCGATGTAGTCTTTGTAACCGTGGGTCTGAGAACGTCCTCTACGTGCTTCGGGACTGTCCGAGAGCTAAAGCCGGTTTGGTCCAGGCTAATTCAACCCAACTGCTATAACTTCCTGGGATTGCTTTCAATTTAATTTGCGAGATGGGAAATATGCTATAGATAGTCGCCATTGGCCTTCGTTGTTTGTGATTGTTGTTTGGAAACTTTGGGATAGGTGCAACAAGCTCCTATTTGATCCTGAATTTGTGGAAGCTGATGATCTGGTTATAGCTTGTAAAGATACCTTGATATGATTTTGACAGTTAAAGACCGTGCATTACATAACAAGGTCATCTCAAACGCTCTATCTCCAGCCACAAAAACATGGTCTTTACCTTTTAGGGGTTGGGTAAAACTAAACGTTGATGGAGCTATAGATCCGGGGAGTGACGCCACTGCAGTTGGGGGTTTTTTCGATAGGACATAGGGGATTGGTTGTTTGGTTACTCACGGAGCATAGGAAAATGTTCGGTGATTAGTGCTGAGCTCTGGGCTATGGTTGATGGCTTACGGCATGCCTGGAGACTTGGTTTCCGACGTATAGTGTTAGAATCCGATTGTAGAGAAGTGGTGTTGGGTGTCCAAGCTATTGGAAATGTCCGAAACAAAAATGGTTTAGTTGTTGTGGTTCAAGAGCTTATTCGTTGGGATTGAGAAGTGGAAGTGCGCCTTGTTGGCCGTGATGTTAATGTTGTAGCCGATTTGCTTGCCACTACCATGCGAGAATCACCGTTGGGGGATTTGTCGCTGGAAGCCGCACCTATTTGGATACTTGGAATTGTTCAACGGGATGCTCTGCTAGCTATGTATCCTAATGATGTGGGTTGATCTTGTTGCCTATGTTTGTGAGGCATTGGTCTTTTATTTAAATTTTTGCTTTACCCTTTTATGTTTTAGTTATTCTTGTTAATATCGCCATATGCACTCTTTTTCTTCAATCTAGGTTTAGGGAGGTTTTTAACGAGGCATATAATAGTATTCCGTTCGATATAAATAAAAAATTGTAATAAAATATATACATGGTGAAATTAGATATAAAAAATGCAAGCATACCATAGATATACCGTAATAATAAATACTTACACATGCCATACAATATTAGATTTAATCAACTAATAAAGACAAGAAAAAAAGCATCAATAAATGATGCAACAAAGAACAATTAAATATACAAATAAAATATACTTTATTAAATAGTACAGATATAATAGTATATATAATAAAACTATATACATATACATTTCGTATTACGGAAAAGCATATACCATGCGACATATACATTGAAGAAAAAAAACATATGTAGTACATAAGTAAAGCTATATATATATATACATACCACTGTAAACTACACATATATTATATTATATTATATTATATTATATTATATTATATTATATTATATTATATCATATATGAAAACCAAAATGAGACATATATTCAAAGGGACATAAATTAATGAAAGACAAAGGGAAATGGACTAAAGGGGATTTTACCAATGGTTTATCGGACCAAATCAAAGAAAAGGATGAAATGGCGACATTTTTAAAATTTCAGGGATCGCGGAAGATAATATTCTAGGACAGAGGTCCTTAATGATGATAATTAAACCAATTTTAAAACCAGGTATAAAAGCCAAAAGAAGAAATAGATATCATTTCCCCCTTTATTCCAAAAACGGATCAAACCTTCAATCTCAAAACTCTCTGCCTTGTTCATCCTTGTTATTGAAGAATAGATGAACGCCGCCCTGGTTTTCAGAAACCGGCGGCTTCTCCACCGCGTCGTCCTCAAAAACCCAAATCAAAATCTCCCTTTTCCTTCTAAAAACACTAATCCGAACTCGGATTTTCAAAACCAAGCCTCCAACCCTTTGAAATCCTTAAAAACCAAAGCCAAAATTTCTTTTTGAAACCCTTAACAACTTAAATCTCTAAATCCTAAACTAACGTTCTAAACCTTAAAATTAACAAGCTTGAGTTTACACAACTTGTGTATTAAAATTTTTTTTTTCATAATAGGGCTTTAAATAAGACTTGACAGATCGCGAGCTACTCGAGTATGTCACGGTCAAAAATCATTTAAAATTTAACTCGATTAGGCTCAAATCAAGATCGAACTCGACTTGAGTTCTTAACAAACCGAGTTGAGCTTAAATTTTTTAGGCTCGTTAAAAATTACTCGAGCTAAAACTCGACTCGAAATCTTAACGAGCTGAGTCGAGTTCAACACTACAAAAATTTCATATTACTCGAAATCTTAACGAACTCGACTTGAGTTCTTAACAAGCCCTAAACCTAAACCCTAAACCAAAGCCAAAATTTCATCTTTTTGAAACCTTTTGAAATCCTTAAACTATACAAAAATTTGAAATTTTTATGACTAAGACCACCAATTAATCTCTGCACATAATATTATATTATCTGTGTTTATTGTGATTATGTTCGACTAAACCTGACCGTTCTCATATTACCTGTACACAGGGACGGAGCCACATGGGTTGTGGGAGGGGCAATTGCACCCAATTTGAGGGGTTAATTACATTTAAGTTTTAAGAATTTTGAAACTATTATAATTAAATATCTGTCCCTCCCAGAATTTTTTAGTTTATTATTATTTTTAGACTTATAATTTAAAATTAAGAAAATTAAACCTTGACCCAATTTGAGGGGTCAATTAACTTTTAAGATCTTTTAATTTTAAATTTTATAAAATTAAATCTAAACACCCTTAATTTTTATGGTTTAATTATTTTTTAAGGCCTTATTCGTTTAAAATTAATCAAACTGTCCCTCGTTGTTCAATCTTGGGTTCGTCCATGCATGTACATGAAAATTTATGTATAAAAAGAAAGGTATAATGTCAAAAAAATATCCTTAACGTTTGATTGAATTGTCATTTTAGCCTCTATTCTTTTTTTTTGAAGTAATTTAGCTCTTGGATCAAAATGGCCCCCTCTGCGGATGAAAATTGTTAGTCAACCAACATTAAATGGTTTGAAATGACATGACAAACCTGCATAGCAGTGCACGCTGCGATAACAATGTCACATACGTAAAAATGTTGACTTTACAGAATGAAATATCAGTAAAAAATAATTTTAAAAAATTATATAAATATTTTTTTATTCGCGTCATTCTGACAAGTCATTTCAAGTTGTTTATCGTTAGTTGACTAGAATCTTTTATGCAAGGCTATTTTAACCCAAAATAAAATGTTGAGGGCTAAAATTGCTTAAAAAATACGGGTCAAAGTGATAATTCAGTCAAACATTAGGGGCATTTTTGGCATTATGCCAAAAAGAAATGCTTTTTTCAATCATGTTGCTTTAGCTCATAACATCAATATTTGAAATTAAAGTCTGCCATTATTAGGCTTAAGATATGCTGTAAGATTCACTGATACTATAGGTTCCCTCACCTCAGCTTAGTTAGAGTTCATCCACAAATACAGGCTCATGTATTACTGCATTTACGACATTCACCATTTCATGCGAGGTAAAACCATCATCTTTCACGTAAAACAGATGCAATACTTTGCTCATTTTCCAGAACAACTCCTTGCATTGTCTCGGAACCATGCCGTTTCGCTGCAACACTAATCCATGCAGTTCTCTCATCCTTTCCTTGATCAAATGCTTCATTTCTTGATTTACACAATCTTCGGTTACTGATTCGGTACCGTGAATTATGTGCAAAGATGCTGCATTCAGTTTTCCCTCCATCCATTCCCTCTGCGCAACCATATCAGACATTAGTCACTAAATATTTCAAAACTTCCATTCAAATGAGACGGGCCGTGTTAAGGGAAGTTGTACCTTAAAGCTATTAATATCATTGAGAAGATGCCCACAGGTGCTTACATGCTTATATAGAAGATTGCATTCGTGGCTTCTATCGACATCCTCGGAAAGCCTAGGCCCGACGAAATACAGAGCCGGGAGGATAATCTGTCCTAAGGCAAACGAAACGTAACCGTTTGTCATGTATTATTTCACGGTTGGGACCGCCTTCTGGTTTAACCACTGAGCTTCCTGCAAGACAGACCTAAGCAAATCCAGCCACTGCAACATGAAACATTGTCCATATAAACACTGGTCTGATGTGAATTTTATGCATACTTAATAATGTTCTAAAATTTCAGATTTATTCAACATAAAATCCTCTGTAGAATCCTACTATTCATTGTTAATATGAAGAGTGAAATAAAGATTGCATCTTACAATCTCGGTAACAAGAGTCTTTACGTTACACCCTTGCCATGCTATTGC
Organism: Hibiscus mutabilis; assembly: GCA_019671005.1. Taxonomy (NCBI): domain Eukaryota; kingdom Viridiplantae; phylum Streptophyta; class Magnoliopsida; order Malvales; family Malvaceae; genus Hibiscus; species Hibiscus mutabilis. The sequence continues at coordinate 38,462,151 of CM033739.1, forward strand.
TTTCTCCCCGATCTCGGAAATCGTACTGTGAAGAGCTGAAAATATGATTTCAACTTCCTCGGAACAACAATGGATGTTGGTGTCTAAATCATGCCTGTGTTTCATTTTCTTATAAGCCATTACTTTGTTATAGGCAAAGACTAGTTAAGTGAACTACACAAAGCCATACAACAAAGTGAAAATATAAAAAGGAAAAGGAAAAAGAGCATACATTTCAACCAATTGTATTAGGTTTAACAGTTCATCTTCAGAACCTCCGACATCGAAGAAGTCATCGACCACAGTAGTAAGCACCCCTTTTTTAGCCCACGATATGCGAGCGTCAGATAATTCAGGAGAGCATATGGTTGCAGCTGCAGAGAACAGTAAGCCAGTTTTTGCCGGACAAACTTCGGTTTGTCCAATCCCTTCTCTCGAACCCACCTGTTTCATACGAGGGTTATCATGCAATAATTTTGAAAGCACTTCTCAATAATGTCTTACTCCCATGACCCGGGAACATGGACCACATGTAAGGAAATCATATGTTTGACCATGATCTTATTCTCCATCAGTATTCTTGTCAGTTGTCACTGCATCATGGTTTATATGTTTCGTAAACAAATTTACCTCTCTAGTTGTTCGAGTTCTTCGCGATATATAGATTGACAGGCATTGAAGTCCTCCACGGCTAGTCTTAGGAAATCTTTGTTGCCAATACTTGAAGAACTAACATACAAAGAATATAAAATAAGATGCAAATCAGTTATACAGTATCATTTATTCAAAGGAAATAAATACGAACTGAGTACCAATACGAAGATTTAAGCATGCATATATCATCTACAACATAGTTCACAATGTTTCTCCTATGCACTAAGCGCTCCAAACTTGCGTATTGGGGAAACTCAAGGGCGTCATTCACCTGAAAATTATAGAGGCAGTCATTCTCCGGTAAGTACTGTGAATCAGAACCGAAGAGAAAGGAACTTGTCAATTTCCTTCAAAACTAATTGATTATCAATTCACACACACAAAAAAGACTACCTTCTGTGTAATATTTTGAGTATGTTTATATGCATATGTAGAACCGTTGGATAATTCCCGTTTTAAGAAATGACTTGTCCATGAGACCTGTTTCTCTAGGAACCGTTGGATCATCTGTGAAGCCGTAGATAGCTCGACGACAGCATCCAAGTCCTTTAAATATCCTTCGAGCGAATTGAAGAAATGTTCTTCTGCAAATCCAATTAAGGATTCTATACCGCAGAAAAAAATAGCAATGAGGGTCCTATGCTTTGTTATCCGAACACCAATAAACATCAGCATACCTGAGGAAACATTATAACCATTTAATTGTAGCATCCGGAAAGCCATTGCGCACGTGACTGGATCCAAGAATATCTCCTCCTCCCCCTGCATCCAGCATCTGTTTGAGATGTGATCAATGAAGTTAAAGAGAAGTTTCTTTAATACATTCTTTTACAGATCGAAACATAAGATTCTGTCAGTCTATTACAATGAAAAAACCTTCCAGACACATTATATGCTATGTTACCCAGACTTAAGATCAGTGTTGGTACAAGTATGTGTCTGACATGACTAAATTTTTTTTTCAAATGTCTAAATGTGTTAATATGTTTCGAACACGAATTTTAGAAGAAAAAGTATAGTCCGAGTAACATAGATTATATTCGTTACCTATGTTTGTAAAATAACATTACCGATATATTTCATCCAATACACTTGCAATTTCTTCCCTGAAATGCCGACCAATTCCCAAACTTTCAATAGACTCTACCATACATAGTCAGAAATAAATATGAAAAGGATGAACTGTGGGAACTGAAACGAACACGATTGTTAGTAATTTAGAAGTCGATAATGTTGTAAAATACATTAGAAATTGTCAAGTAACATTGGCATGCTAACCTGCATTCTCAAACTTCGCTAAGAGTTCAGTGAGATAACAAAGACAACCGGCATTCGGAAGGTGAGAAAGAGCGGCAGCGGTTGTGGACTGGATGGTGAATTGAACAGCGATCCATTCTTTCTCTGATACTTCATGACCATTTCCCAGTCTTGGCGTTTTCCGATTCCTTCTGAAACATATGCTAAGTAGGCTTCCCTTCCCTTAGAGTTTTCTCTATGACAATAAAATCAAGTTACCGTGTCAAAGCGAATTTTTCCGCTTCTCCACAGTCGTTCAACCTTTACTAATGAAGCAATAGTTAGCCAACAAAACCAGGTTCGACAAAGGTCGGCTAAACTGACCAGCCCAACACTCTGTTTTGGCTAATGGCATGCTTGTTATTTGCCTAATTGTTGACATCACATTAACACTAAAATTGAGAAACAGAAATGACCAAAAGTATACCTTCTGAGCTCTAAATCTCTTTTATGAAATAGAGCATCTATATCTGTTGATCTCAAAGGGAGGTTCAAATTCAAATCCTTAGCATATTCAACCATACCAGAAAATATGATATCGAATCCAATCAGTGTAAGTTGATTTTCATCAGTAACCGAACCAAAATGTGACTCAATAAACGAGAGTCCTACAGAAGAAAACAACAATGTTATCTCATGAAACACTATTGGAGGGAAATGGAGCAATAGAATTGAAGAAAACATACCCTTTGTCATATGTTCTTCACCGATACCCCATCGTCTCAGTGCGAGGACACATGCCAGTGTGGAGGAAAGCGTGTCTTTGGTTAACATTGGATGGGGACGACGACAAGGACCCCAAGGACCATCAGGGAGTTGATTATCCAGCAGCCAGTTTAAACATGCAGGGAAACATGGACTGTGTGGGGAAGTGGGAGATGGGACCATTGCAACCCAAGCAGTGTCACAGGAAGAAACAGAAAGTTCAATCTCACCAAAAACCTTCTTGATCCTTTCTCTAGTATCCTTAAAGCACTGCATGATTAAGGGTGTCATCAGGGTATGGTCCGAGGGGTACTAGGGGCAGTCCCACCCCTGGAAATTTAAAATTATCATATATAGTTTATGTATGTTCTTTTGAATTTTTTTATCGATTATATAAGTTTGTACCACTAAAATTTTGTAGTTTCATCTTCTAAGTTTCTAATATAACACCCTAATTGTTTGCACCCCTACCATCAAATCTTGCTTCGGTCCTGGATATCCAGGGACGGAGGCATTAATAGCTTGGCGCCACCCCAGATTTTTTGGTATAATTATATTTTAAGTTTTTTTTTAGTTTAACTATTAATAAAATAAGGTTTTTGTCCCTCTTAATTTTTAAAATTTATAGGCTTAATAGACTCTTGCCCCTCCCCATCTCTTCTACAACGAAAAAAAAAAAAAGTGATAGATAAGAAGATGGATTGTTATTACCAAACCATTAGTACTATTGGTGTCTGCTGTTGTCTTTGCTCCTCTGTCCATGGAAACTGCTCAGATAATCCAGATTAATAAAGATGAAGATTAAGATAACAAAATCAGGGTTAAAAGAAATACACATATACACACACGTACACACACATCTATATATATATATATATATATTCACACAGACATACACACAAACACCATATATGAAAGCAGATACGGGAAGGACCTGAAATGAAAGAATTGGAGCAGCTACGAGGGTGGAAGACAGATATTTTTGAACACCTCTACTACAGGTTACCCTACCCTTCCGTCACTGAAAATTAACAAAGGAACTATCATATTATAAATGTCGAACGTAAAATCTACCCTAAATCTATAATGAACGACAACCTGAACCTTCCGACTCTTTCCGCGAAAACAGTTGACCTCAGTGTTTGTGACAATGACTTGGTGTTCGTCGACGGTAAACGAGGGAATTAAGGAATTTATGTTAGAGATTTGTTTGAGGTTATTTTGAAAATGCTAAACTATAAAATAAGTGCTCAAATTATGTCTCTTTTTTTGTAATAAGTGTCTAAAGTATTTTTTGTTTGAAATAGGTGTCTAAACTTTCATTTTGGCTGTAATAGGTGCCTAAATTATTTTTTTGCTAAAATAGGTGCCTAAACTTTTATTTTTGACTTGTTTTAAAGTCAATTTTGGCACTTTCTTGGGCATCTATTTCAACCAAAAATGAAAGTTTAGGCACCTATTTCAGCTAAAAAATACTTTAGGTACCTATTTCAGCTAAAAATGAAACTTTAGGCACATATTTCAGCCAAAAAATACTTTAGGCACCTATTACAAAAAAGAGGCATAGTTTGAGCACTTATTTTGTAGTTAAGCCTTTTGAAAAAAAATGGAACTTTTGAGGGTTTTTATTTGAGAAATTAGAATCTTTTATATTTAAAAAAAAAAGTATAACACTTGTCAAGCAACGGCCGGATAACATATATTTCTTATAGACATTAATTGTTTGACCTTAAAATATAATAAAATAAAACATTAGACACATACTTTGACAAAAAAAAAATTAGACACCTATCGTGAAAGAGGTATAGTTTGAACACTTATTTTGTAGTTAAGCCTAAATTTTTAATCAATATATATAATAAATTATTTTAATAAAGACATAACGTGATTTAATAGTAAAAATCTATTTGAGCAAGCACATTTGGTCGGTTGGTCAAGCTGCTTATCTTTGTTCTCTCATATTTTCATATGTCTCGAGTTCTAAATCTACTAGGAACACTCCCCCTTCCTTTCCATAGAGTTTCTCTTCTCCTCCCCTCTAGGTAGGATTAAGATTAGATTTAGAATTTGTCAAAAAAAAGTAAACATGTATTTAATTATATATTATAAGATTCAAACATTTATTTAAAAGTTTACTAACGTTTTTAATGTTTAATTAAAAGAATAAAGTGTATAAATGGTCATTAAACTAAGCAAAATTATATTTTTGGTCATTGAGGTTTCACAAATTATAAAAATAATCACTAAACTTATCGAACAGTTATAATATGGTCAAAGGGAGCTTCTATCAAACTATTACAAAATGATCATTAATATTTATCGAACTGTTACAAAATGATCCTTAAACTTATTGAAATTCACTATTATTTTATAATATGCAATGACTATTTTATAACATTTCAATAGATTTAATGATTATTTTGCAACTTTCAAAACTTTAATGATAAAAGGATCATTTTTATTTAATTTAGTGATTATTTGTGTATTTTACCCTAATTAATAATAATGATAAAACGAGACAAAGCGATTATTTAGTAGAATCTTTCCAAACTGTTGGAAAAAAAAGAGCATATAAAATAAGTTTATTTAATTCTTACTTGGGACGGTTTTCTTAGGCTTTATTATATAAAAAAAATTATTTTTAATAGTTATCTAAAAAAATGACACATATTTAAAGTTATTTAGAAAAATTATCTTCAAATTGTCTACATACAAGGACTTGCTTTTTATAAAACGCGAATTCGAATTTCTTTTTCTGCAAAACGCGAGTTTTACGTTGAGTAAGTTAGTAAAAAAAGAAGAAAAAAAATTCCCTCGTTTTTTAACATAGAACTCACTTTTTGTAGAAAGCTAGGTTCAAACTCGCTTTTTGTAAAAAATGAAGTCTTCTTACGTGGATGATTTGAGAGTTATTTTTTAGATAACTTTAAATATAGATTATTTTTTCTAAATAACTATTAAAATAGGTTTTTTATATAATAACGTCTTTTTCTTAGGTTTCTTTCTATATTTTGCCTATATTAAAAATATATATAAGGGCTTCTCTTTTTTGACACGTGTTAAGTTGGTTTAACAGAGATATTTTATTTCATGAAAATATACTATTTGTTAACTTATCTTTATTTTAAGATAAATATTTAAAGTTGTCAATGGTAGCTTACAAATCGATTTTGTATATATTCTCAACTCACATAGAAACAAATTAAATAATGGGAATTTATTTTATTAAACAATTTTTTTGTTTTTTTATTTATGTTTGTTTTTTCGTATTTGAAGCCAAGGTGGTTTACATGTTAAATCGCGAGTGAATATAAGATTTGTAGTATACTTGTAAAAGTTATTATTTATGACCAGCAGTATGTTGGTCAAGCAAGACGAGTCATTAGATATTTAAGCAGTGTTAATAATTACTTATAAATTTTAATTATTATACTTAAATTTTAAGTTTGTACATCTAAATCTCTGAACCTTAAATTGAGTACCTAAATTTTAAAATTAAGGCGTTTGTGGAATTAAAAATTTTCACCGTCAGTGTATTTTAAATATAAATCCTAAATTTTAAAATCTTAAATAATATGTCTATTTACTCAATCTGTTTTGGTGACGAGGCAATATCACTTGTCTGACAATGTTGATGTGGTACTATTTTATTTTTATGTTATTTTTTTAAATTATAAAAAATAAAATAAAAAATCTAATAATTATTAAAATTTAAAAACATACACGCACACAAAAGTGTTGTTGGACACACGTTGTGCATATCACTGCAGCGCCAACTAGGGGTGATAACGAGTCGAGCCTGAGCCTGACCAGGCTCAGCTCGGCTCGACTCGAAATAAACAATTTTGCTATAATTTTTTTTATAAAAGATAGGGCCTCGTTAAAAACCCTTTTGCATAACCAACACTGAAACGAAATTCAATATCAGGGAAGGGTAAAAGAGTGCCCAATTTATTTTAGTTAATTTATTTTTAGTAGATTTTCCCCTAATTTATTTTATTGCTTTTCTTTTGCTAAATAGATTGCTTTTAGTATATATGTAGCATATATATAATATATAATTATTTCGAGCCTGTTCACGAGCTTTTCGAGCCGAACTTGAGTCAACTCGACTCGGATTGTTAAGGTCATGCTCATTATCACCCAAGCCCGAGTCGAGCTCATTCGAGCAGAGCTTTGACTGAGCCGAGCCCGAGTAGATCGCGAGCCGGTCACGCTCATTATCACCCCTAGCTCCAACCATTTCTTGTGATACCCTGCAACATAAAACACCACTCAAAAGACTCGTTTAAATTGCCCTCTATGGCTCTGAGTTTTGACTGGTATTTGTGCCATTAATGTGAAGTTAAAACCTTAAAAGAGATGAGAATCTGAGTTCAAACTTTAAAAATAATATTATTAAGAATAAGAGTTACGGATTTTGAACATAAATTATAAAATGGATAGGTTCTTTATCAGGAAAAAAAAGTAAGAAGTATATTTGGAGATGCAATTGAGAAGCAAACCAATGGAGTCGGCTTCCCACTTCATTATTGTTATAATTCCATTAGGTTTTTGGAACTCTCAACCTCTGGACCGTATTTTCAGAATTTTTAGTCCTCGGATTGCACTTTTAGAATTTTCGTCTCCGAATTACTTCCGACATGATAGCTATCAAGTCTGTCTAAACCGCCAGCTGAGCCTATTACTTTACTTAATAACTGAGTCTATTCTGCTAACCCACGAGACCAGGCTAAAAAGCCTACCAACTAAAAGCTAAATTTAATCTTGTCGACCAATCAATAGCCATCACTAGACCTGATTCTATCCTATCAAACAATATTTTTTTGGCTATAAATACCCGCCGATATAAAGAAAACAGAGAAGACAGCTTCCCCTCTTTTGATCTCCCGCCAACTTTTTCCGCTTCATTCCTCACCACCGTTTTTGGCTCTCCGTCCAATTTTAGAATGGGTGAATCACCATAAACCACCACCAACCTCTTCCTTGGTCCTCATCTCCACCATTTTGTTCAGTGTCTGACACTTTTGACATCAACATTCGGTAGAACAACACAATAGAAAGTGAGAAATATATTATCTTATAAATACCTTAAAATTATTAAAAAGTATACTAATTATTGAAAATGGAGCAGTCGAGATAGATTTTTTTAGCATAATTGCATGTAGGGGTGTTCATGGTAGGTTAATCGTACCGTTTAACTTAAACGGTTGGTTAACTGTTATAGTGGTTATTAACCGTAGCCTAACCGCTAAGAAATGGTCAACCGTTAATTTTTTAAATGGTTAACCATTATAGTGGTTAATTATTAAGAAAGGGTTCGATTACAAATTAACATGTAACCTATTATAATTTTCTTTTCAATTATTCATATTTTTTTAGAATAATAAATGTATCGCTCCGATAAATATTGTATTAAAATTAAAAAATTATTTAAATAGAGAGATTTTAAACACAAACTTCATACTTAGTTATAAATACTTATAAATTAATTATTAATTATTACTTTTAACAATTCAAGTAACTAAAATCGTTTAATCTTAACGGTTACGGTTTATTTTACTCAGTCCTAGTTGCATGGAAGTAGACACAATTGAAAAAGAGAGCAGTGCATTACTGGTTGAAGTGGAAATGTTGGAGTCAATGCAAAAGGAGCAATAGAAACACACATATTGGAGTTGGAGCAGCCCCACTTGCACTTTTGTCTTTGTCTACCCCAATTTCCAAGATTAATATGGTTTTTTAGAATCAAGTTAAAAAAAAAATCAAATTCTGGATAAATTGCGATTTATTATAATTTTTATAACTATTACTCTCTCCTTCCAACTATTCTTGTCACATATTAACTTTTCACAAAATTTTAGAAAAAAATTATATAAGATGTGTAATGTAAAATAATTTAAATGATAAATTTACCCTTAAAAAGTTGACTTTTATTTTTGTTGGGAAACTAAAAAAAAATAAAAAATAAATGTACCTTGTAAAAGTCGTTGAGTTTTTCAAAGTGACAATTTAAGTGAGATAATTTTAAAACACATAAGTAACAGGTTTATTGGGACATATGAAGTAGCATCTAACACATTGATCAATTAATTTGACTTAAAACACAAGGGCTGCGGAAGTTAATCATGAAGATGACTAATGAAGGAGTTAGGAATCAATATCAGCATTAAAGTATAACTAATCATAAAAATAGGGACAAAATTTAAATAAATTAATAATTAAAAGTCTAAATAGGTAAAAACCTCATTATACTTTTTGGTAAAAGAAGTTTGGGAGAGCACTGTCTTTGAGGATAACCTTCTAAGTTCTATTCCTATTTGTTCAATTAACGCCATAATAACCGATAGTGCCAAGATTAAATGTGCTCCAATCAATCTATATCCTCCTAAATGTTAGGATAGCAAGCATATCAACTGAATTAGGACTCAATCGAAAGTTTCTTAAAATTTAACGAGTTGATAGTAAATATTTGATTAATTTCAGGCACAACTGTGATTTTATGATCCAATTTTCAATCTAGAAATTACACTTCACAATTACACCATTTAGTAAATAATTTAGGAAGAAGGCTCTTTTCCGTATTTTCCCAATAAACACTAAAAAAAGCAGTCAAAGTTGCAACGTAACAGTAACAGAACAGAAAGCAAAGAAGGAATCAAACGATTGAATCCATTTTTTATATTTTTGAAGATATTTAAAGGAACCCACACTTTCTCTGGCTTTTTCGATCCCTTTTAATCCTGCAAAAAGATCACACAAACAGAGATAGAAAGCAAGCAGAAAGCATGAGATTGCAACAGATTATGGCGGTTTCTAAGATTCTCTCATCGCATTTGCCTCGCATTCGTCGGCCCAATGCCTTTCGTCAGGTTTTCTTCTTCACTTTGCTGATTTGCTCTCCGAATTCCCATGTCTTGTTGTTTTTGTTGTTGATTAGATTTTTTGTTTTCGTCAGGTGAGTAGCGTTGCTTCTGCGCTTAAAAATTCCCCCATATTCCGAACCATGGGTCTAATCGGCGGGAAATGGGTTGAAGCTTATGATCACCACACTCTTCAGGTTTCTTTCATTTCACATAATTCTCTTTTTTATTTAGGCGTTTCCATGTCTTACATCACTTTGTGCTGTGTGTCATGCCAGGTTAATAATCCTGCCAATGGGGAACTTATAACAGAGATTCCGTTTATGGGTACACTGGAGACCAATGATGCCATTTCTGCTGCGGCTGAAGCTTTTAAATGTACCGTCATAAACACTTACTTCATGCTTTGGATCACATGCTTATGATATTATTGGCTTCTTTTGGCTTTTCTGTGACTTTTCTGATTAATGAAATGTTTGATATTAGCATGATATGATTCTATGAAGCATTTCATTTTAAACTTTGGCTTAAATAGAAAAATGTGTGGTATCAGTTGGGCCTAAATTATGTTATGCATTGATGTGATTATGTAGCTATTGGTCTGAGATTGTTGTTGGTTGGTCTTTGACATGCCGAGTTCATAGTTCAATCAGGACTGAAATCAAGTTTAACTGATTATCCTCAATTTTTTTCATAGCTTGGAGTAAACTCACTGCTGCCGACAGGAGCAAACACCTTAGAAATTGGTACTATCTTTGTCTGATCTCTTTATATGATATATATGTATTGAAATATCAAATGATGACCCATTTGAAAAGAACTATGTTTATCTGTACTATTTAACTTGAGGTATTTTGATAAACTTTTATAGCTAAAGGACACTTAGAATTTGAAGCATATGATTTTTAACCATGAAAGATGTGTTTTTAGCAAAGTTTCGTAGTACAAATGTACAATCTCCTGCATTTAGATCAAAATGTTCCAGATTTGTGGGATAGTTTTTAGCTTGGAACTTTAAATGCTTATCCTTTTTTTATTAGTATAAAGATGATTACAAGATAGTATATGTTCATAGATATTCTTAACCCTTTGACAAAGCACACACACCTTGTAGACATTGCGATTGACCCAGGTCTCCTAGGATGAACATCATTCACTTTTCCACTGGGACCACTTGTTCTGTTCCAATGCTTATCTTATTTGAATGGCTAATACCCGAAATTTAGTTATTTGGTTAGACTAAACTAGTCATTTTCCATTTATGTCCAGCTTAATGAAATATAGATAGCAGGTTTTTAGATATCAAACTTTTGTTTTTTCACTTCTTTCACATGTATTTAACAGGTATGATCGTATAATGATCCACAAGGAAGATCTTGGGAAACTAATAACATTAGAGCAAGGAAAACCTTTAAAAGAAGCCCTGGGTGAGGTAATCAAATTTATTGTTATTAAATTGAGCAACTGTCTTTGACTGTTAGCTATTCTTTGTCAATTCTGATTCTAAGACTTAAAATATAGGTTAACTATGGGGCCAGTTTTATTGAGTTCTACGCAGAGGAAGCCAAGCGGGTCTATGGAGATATAATTCCAGCTCCTCTAGGTGACCGTCGTTTGTTTGTTCTAAAGCAGGTGAGAACAAATTTTCTTGTTCATGTCCTCCATGCTGCCACTTGTACTTGATTTCTGTAGATAATGGATATTTTGTGAAGAGAATCAAATCGTATTCTCTGTTTTTCTTGTCTTTTATTGATAACAGCAGCTCCTATTTATGGTTTAAAATAGAGCCTAATCTAAGGAAAAATTACACAAAAAATCATCAACTATATCTGCACCTATTACACAAATTCAGCACCTATTTATCCAATGCTGCATATCCTGTAATTCAATCTCCTGCTTTTTTTAGTGTCTGTCCCTCTTTTCCTGCTGTTATTAAGCTGTCTTATTCTGCCAACCCCTAGAAGCCAGTTATATACAGTTATTTTGGTAAGGCTTATTCAAAGCTTTTATACATTTTTAGCGCTGAGTGCTGAAAAGGTAGTTTGAGATTTCTTATGTTCTTACTTTCCTGCAGTATTGACTGTCGTCATTTCTTTTTGGCAGCCTGTTGGTGTTGTTGGTGCAGTTACACCCTGGAACTTTCCCTTGGCAATGATCACTAGAAAGGTGTGTGCTTATATATAGAATTTTTGATCATATGATTTTCTCAGTTTGCTGAAGAACTAAAAGGTTCCTTTTCATGGCTTTATCAGGTTGGCCCTGCCCTTGCATGTGGCTGTACAGTGGTTGTAAAACCTTCTGAACTTACTCCACTCACAGCTTTAGCAGCAGCTGAACTTGCCCTTCAAGCAGGAATTCCTCCGGTACTTCTTTATGCATTTAGTACTTTTACCAAGTTTTATCATTCATCAAGTTGATATTGTTGTGTGGTAGCATGTAATGATAATTGAAAGCTTGTTCTAGAAATGCTAAATCAATGCTTGTTCAAGAAGCCAGATGTGATAGTTAACTAATGACTGAAATATCTTTGTTCTATTTGTGAACTAGAGATTTGTTTTTCATATATCTCAAATCTATTATTTATAGTTAAATTCTAAACCATAATCTAAATGCAAAATACAAAATATAACCCTACATGACAAAAAGAAGATTATTTAAGTTATAAGCTAGAATGCAAAAATAATGAAATATAGAAATACAAAAGAAGCTAAAAAATATCAAAATCCATCTATAAATCAAAATTAACCTAATTCAAAATTTTGGGGAACAAGGTCCAGGTGAGCAATCTCCTAGCTTCGTCCGTGAACTAAGTTGGCATAACTAGAGGTCTAATTGAGCCAATCAAAGCTCAAGCGGCAAGAAGCTGAAGCTTGACTTAAAACTCGAGGATTACAATTCTGTTTGAGCTTGAATTGAGATTCAAGTTTCAAGCTTAGTCGAGTTTCAAATTAAAACTTGATCTCAATTTTAAATAAACATCGACCTGCTTTAGTTCATTCAATTTTGCTTATTTACATAGTAAAAAAAAAACTTGACTTTTATGCTCAATTTCAAACTTGATTATTTGTGCTTGAGCTCGAGTCCAAATTGAAAATTTTCCAATACTATTTAAAAAAATCTCGATTTAGTTTACAACTTACTAGATTCGTCTCTTTGAAGCTTGGCCTGACAATGATTGAGCTGTATTTTAGTGTGTGTTTCCTGAGCTGGACCAAGTAACCTGCACATATAGGTGTCTTGTTTGTGTCCCGAGGCCTGTTTTAATTCACATCTAACTATTTGATGCGTGAGTAAGGTAACAAATGTGTTGCAAATACTGGTCAAAGTTCATGTAACATGATGAAACAACATAAACTATTCTTTGAATACATACTCTTGTTAATCTTGCTTTTATTTCCAGAATAATGTTGGTTTTCTAGGGAATATTCTTGGTTATTTGTTCATGTTGCTTCATTCGTTTCTTATGGGATTTTACCTTTCAATCTTGTAGGGTGTTTTAAATGTGATTATGGGGAATGCTCCTAAAATTGGTGATGCTTTACTTGCAAGTCCACAGGTCTTCTACCCTTTACATAAAAACCCAGTCGTTTTTTCACAAGATATCATGATTGATTTCCTTCTAGAAATAAATGGGTATATAATTTAGAGAATGTTATTTGTTCCTTCTTCTTATCACTTATCCAGGTTAGAAAGATCACGTTTACTGGCTCAACAGCAGTTGGGAAGAAGTTAATGGCCGGTGCTGCTGACACTGTCAAAAGGGTATGGTTTTTCTATGAAATAGATATATACACCAAATCAGTGGGTTTTGAAATTTTTCATGCAGTTGACTGCCTATATTCTGAATTCTTCTAGGTATCGCTTGAACTTGGTGGTAATGCACCCTGCATTGTATTTGATGATGCAGACATGGATGTGGCAGTTAAAGGAGCAGTAAGTTTACACAGTAGAGTAGCTTTGATATATATTGTCATCAATTGCATTCTCATCCTGGATATTCCTGAGTTCCATTTATAATTGGTTGGGGAGCTGCAGCTACCGTTCTTGATGGCGATAGCAGTTTCATGATTTTCTACCATCACTTTATATCAAGTTTCAGGCATATGATTTGTTCTTCTCATTGTACTTAAAAAAATAACTATCTGTTTTCTGTTTCCTTTTTACTTTTCTTTCTCTCCATATAGATAATCTTGTGTTACTATTTTTTTGCCTATTCATAATAGCATGTACAATTTTTTATTCTCCCCCCTCCCCAGCCGGAACAAGAGGAACTTTGGTAATTAATAGGATCGTACTTTTAGTTTCTCAATTCTCCACAGGGTTGTTCCGGAACTTATCATTGCAGTATCGGTCCATGTAGAGTGAGTGGCAAAACCGAACCTAAACCCAAAAACCACTTGAAATTCAGTCTGGTTTGAGTTGGATTGTCTGGAAGGTCATTGAATTGAAAATTTGTAACCGAAAGTTCCCAAGCACGTTAGGGCTGAAACTGTGAGAAAGGGGCCATGGTGGCCGAAGAAGATGAACGCCGGTGAACAATGAACAATAAAATATAAAAGTTAGAATTTAACGATAGAACAAAAATAGTATTTTTAACAGAGAACAACGTGTTTCTCTGTATTTTCTCTTATTCTTAATAATCAAATGTGTATGAGATAAGCCTTTAAATAGGCTGATACAGAGTTTCAATATAACTAAAATTATACTTTTATCTATAATTTAAATAATATTTATTCATAATTCAAATAAGATTTCTAATAAATCTAAACTACTGACTTAGAAATAAACTCTAATTACACATTAAATTAAACTCTTAACACTTCTCGTCAACTTACACTCCCCCTCAAGCTCTAACACTTCTTGGATAACTTACACTCCCCCTCAAGCTGGTGAGCAAACGTAGTAGAGCACCAGCTTGGATCTTGGATGTGATGCCCTACTCATATTTCTTCTGTTGTTTCTTAGAGAAAGAATCTCCCTTTTTTGGGAGTCATTGTGTTGAACAACTAGGACATAATCATGTTGTTCTTTGAACGACCATTGTAGAAAATTTGCAAACGATGTTACTGGTTTCTGCATTCTTCTTGAGATGTCTACCGACTTCACTGTTATTGGTTTCTGCACCCTCCTTAGATGTCTTACAGCTTTTCTCTGTCAGTGATGATTTTTTTCAGGTTTTTGCATCTTCTGAGATGTCTTCCACTTTTTCTCATTCACGAACTAAGTAGCTGCTTCCATTCAACAATGGTCACAGAAATCTACACTCCCCTCAAGCTGGTGGTTACACAAACTATAATTCCAGCTTGGATCTTTGATGTAGAATGCTTTAAAAAATATTATCTAGTTTTTAAGGCTAAACTAGAACCTCTTCTCCTATCTTTTATAATTGATGGCTGAGATAGAACCAGATAGTTTTTAAGGTTAAACTATAACCTTTCCCTATCTTTTACAATGGATGGCTAAGATAGAACCAAAAAGTTTTTAAGGCTAAACTATAACCTTTTCATATATCTTTTTGATTGGCTAAGATAGAACCATTAAATAGAGAACAAAATAATAAAATTAAACGAGTAGAAATTTCACCATAGATGTAAGATTCCAACGAGAGAGAAGCCAAGGAACGAGCGTGGCCTAATGACAACAAATGGAAAAAAATGATATGCATCTAAAAAAATCGGATCGTCAATTTGATTCAGATCGAGAGATGACAAAGATGGTGACGACATCGGGATCGTTGTTGGCTCATGATACCATGTGAGAAAAAGGCCATGGTGGCGAAGAAGATGAACGCCGGTGAACAATGAACAATAAAATATAAAAGTTAGAATTTAACGATAGAACAAAAATAGTATTTTTAACAGAGAACAACGTGTTTCTCTGTATTTTCTCTTATTCTTCTTAATCAAATGTGTATGAGATAAGCCTTTAAATAGGCTGATACAGAGTTTCAATATAACTAAAATTATACTTTTATCTATAATTTAAATAATATTTATTCATAATTCAAATAAGATTTCTAATAAATCTAAACTACTGACTTAGAAATAAACTCTAATTACACATTAAATTAAACTCTTAACACTTCTCGTCAACTTACACTCCCCCTCAAGCTCTAACACTTCTTGGATAACTTACAGAAACCTTATATGATCAAAGCTGAAATGACATGAGCAGAAGCAATCTGAAACAAAAAAAAAAAAGCCAAAGCAACCTGAAACCTAAAACTGACCTGACCGTGATCCATTTTTACCCACAACTGACACTCAGGCTGGTTTAAAAGCTACCAAGTTTTGTTCAGTTTTCGTGATTCATTAAAATTAACTGTAAATACACATTCTACTATCCTGTCCAACGGTACCTTTCATTTTATTCTTAACCTAATCATGCACTCTTATCTTTGTTGCACCATTTACATACCATGCGATTTGCAGCTTGCAGCAAAATTCCGTAACAGTGGACAGACTTGTGTTTGTGCGAACAGAATAATTGTGCAAGAAGGTATGGATTTAAATGTATTCAATGGAAATCTGTAAGCAATTTATTCTTTTAGCATGTTTCCCTATATTGAGAGACTTCAGGTGCATTTGGATCTAAAAAATGTTTGTGTTGTCATTTCTCCATTCTAACTATGGTTTGTTCTAGTTGATTCATTTTTTATGATTTAGAGCTCCTAAGGATCGATGATAGTCATGAAACTGCATGAATGCCTGTTGTCAATGCTGTGATAATAAATGGTCATGTTAGTATTTGCATTATATACTATGCTCATGGTGGTAAAGATCTATGTTGCTCCAATTTTTCTTTTATCTTGAAGTGTCAATTTCTGATATCACATCCAGTACATATCTAAACATGAACATGGACATATTTCTACAAATTTATGGAAATCTTTATTGAGAAAAAACCACATATCTGTGTCGAATACATATATCCGTCCAATACTCACACCTAAGTTTGAGTAACTAGTTGCAGATGTATGCCAATTTCATAGTGCAGTCGTTAAGTCGGTTGTACTATTATTTTTTTTAGATTTATTGAATCAGTTGTTTCAGGTATTTATGAGAAGTTTGCAGAGGCTTTTTCAAAAGCTGTCCAGAATCTGCAAGTTGGAGATGGCTTCACCGAAGGTGTGGCCCAGGTAGTTAGCCTATGCTATGCTTTTGGGGTTCATATATTTATTGTTGTTTCCAAATTGGTCTTAACATTTATGTGTGGTGAGAGCCTATGCGGTTTATGTTTCTCAGTCTTCAGTTTATAAGGATGATTGTTGATGAAAATTGTATCAATCTTTTTTTCTTGAGTTATTGTTTGGAAATAATAAGAGTTATAAGGATACGCAGTTATGTTGCAAGGCTAAATATCTCAGAGCTCTTTCTTTTAATTAAATCTAATCAGTGGATTTAGCTTAAAGATAATAATTGTTGTTTACTATACTTACCTATGTAGGGTCCACTAATTAATGAATCAGCGGTGCAAAAGGTTAGCTTTGCTTTCTATTTTCCAGTTTTAATCAACTACCATATTTATGATTCTTTTATTTTTAGTGAAATCTCTACTATCTTTTACCTTTGGATTTTTCTTTTTTTACAGGTTGAGAAATTCCTTCAAGATGCATTGTCAAAGGTTTGCTTTTGTCTTTTTTGTCAAACTATGCCAATTATTTTAACCTATTGTTGGGAATATGAATTTGAAGATTTGGAGTTCATTTGCTACATAAATTGCGAAAAAGATATGCTCATATAATATGTAAATTAGTTGAGATTCAGCATGATTATATATTTGAAGGGTATAAAAATGAATTTTGAATTCTTAATTCTGTATAGGAATTCCAAATTCACTACTCACTAGGCATCCAACAAATCCATGAATTTGAGAAATAATCATGAATGTTACACTTATGTGTTTATCAAACAACTTCTGCTATTTTAAAAATTTAAAGCCATCTTTTGAAATATAAGTTCTGAAATGCTACTTTAGAGAATCTACCAACTTTATTGTGTATTTGATATTTTTTTGGTGGAATTATTAGGTTTTATATGTGTGACTGTGTGTGTTTCTATGTTTTCATTGAGTGCGAATGTGTTTATTAACAACTTTTATTGGATAAAAAGTTAAAGCTGGAACATGTTTCTAGTAGTCGTCATAGTATCCTGCTCTGGATTTACTAATCAGAAGTTAAACAAGATGCATGAGACAATGAGTTGGGATATGATTTTTGAATCATTAGGAGTTGCAATTCCTCCAGATCATGCCAAAATCATCTCATTATAACAAGGAAATGCACCTGTCTTTATTAATTTTAATTTTTAACTACCCAAAGCTGCATGATTAGTTTTAATATTTGATTAAATAATAATGAAGTGTAGTGTCTCCTCAGTTCTTCCCCTACTATCTCTGCCAGTGAGGCTATGACAGCCTAAAAAATATTTTCTGTTAATACTTAATTTATCTCGTCTCTCATCATTTTTTTTAAGGGAGCGAAAGTCATTCTTGGGGGTAAAAGACATAGCCTAGGGATGACTTTCTATGAGCCCACGATTGTTACTGGTGTCAGGAGTGATATGCTATTAGCAAGGTACGTCCTGATATAAAATATATCCTTTGATGGTTGATAAAAAGCATCTTCTGTTCTCTCTGTATGTTACTGGGGACAAACTTTTTTTTATTCCGCACATCAGTCCTGATGGACTATATTAGGTGTAGAAAGTAGTGAAAACAGAAGAGAGAGTGTTCTGTTATTCAATCTCAAATAGGTTACAACATAGAACTCTTTTATAGAGTCCTTAAGAATTTATCTTTAACTAGGAATCCTAATAATAGAAGACTTCTAATCCTACTAACAGATAACTCTTAGTCTTTATCCTACTAACAGATAACTCTTAGTCTTTTACATAATTTACGAGTCTTTTACATAATATACAAGCCGTATTATCCTACACTCCCCCTCAAGCTGGAGAGTATACGTTGTATAGTCCCAGCTTGGATAAGAACTCATCAAAAACTGATTTGGGTAATGCTTTTGTAAGTACATCAGCTAGTTGTCCTTCTGTAGGGATGTATGACAAAGAAGCTATCCCATTGTTAATCTTTTCTGAAATAAAATGCTTGTCTATTTCAACATGTTTTGTTCCATCATGTTGAACTGGATTCCTAGCAATTTGAATAGCTGATTGGATATCACACAAAACCTCAAACTTATTTTCTTAGTCTATGTTTATCTCCTTCAGTAACTTAAGTAACCAAATTCCTTCGCACATTCCTAGTGCCAAAGCTCGGAATTCTGCTTTTGCACTACTTCTGGAGACAACTGATTGCTTCTTACTTCTCCAGGTCACGAGATTTCCCCAAACAAAAGTGCAGTAGCCACTGGTTGATCTCCTTTCAGTGAGTTCTCCAGCCTAGCTAGAGTCGGTGAATACTTTCACAGATCTGTCCTGTGGCTTTTTAAACAATAAATCATGTCCAAGAGTCTTCTTCAAGTACCTAAGAATTTTGTTTGCTGCTGCCATGTGTTCTTCATTGGGATTGGTCATATGCTGACTTATCACGTTTACTGGAAAAGCAATGTCTGACTTGGTTAGTGATATAGATCAATTTTCCCACTAACCTCTGAAACTTGTCTTTGTCAACTAAAGAGCATGTTCCATTAGTAAATTTCAAGCCAGCTTCCATTGGTGTATCTGCTGGTTTATACACCCCAGCATTCCAGCTTCATTTAGTAAATCAATGACATACTTCCTCCGATTTATCACCAACCCCTTACTTGACCTTGCAACCTCCATGCCCAGAAAGTATCTAAGCTTCCCTAAGTCTTTTGTTTCAAACTCATTATTCAGAAGATTCTTCAAGCAGCTAATTTCTTCATCATCATCCTCTGTCAAGATTATATCATCCACATAAACAATCAAGATAACCCTTTTATTTTTCGAAGTTACCTTAATGAAGAGTGTATGATCAGCTAGTGACTGCCTATATCCATTCTTTAGAATAACCTTAGTAAACCTGTCAAACCAAGCTCGAGGGGACTGCTTTAGACCATAAAGTGACCTGTTGAGCTTACAAACTTTCTGACTTCCTTCAACTGATTTCAGACCAGGTGGGATCTGCATATAAACTTCCTCCTCTAACTTCCCATTAAGAAATGCATTCTTGACATCAAGTTGGTGCAGGTTCCAATCATTGTTGATAGCAAGACTTAACAAAACTCGAACAGTGTTAAGTTTTGCCACTGGAGAAAAAGTTTCAGTATAATCAATCTCATAGGTCTGTGTATACCCTTTAGCCACGAGCCTTGCTTTATATCTCTGCAAACTGCCATCAAAGTTATATTTCACAAAAAAACTCATTTACAACCGACAGGTTTTTTTACCTTGGGGAAGATCCATTATTGCCCAGGTACCATTTTTCTCAAGTGCACTGATCTTTTCTTCAACAACCCTTCTCCACTTAGGATGCTTTAGTGCCTCATCAACAGTTGTAGGGATTTCTTTTTCATCTAAACTTGCTGTAAAAGCTTTAAAAGATGGCATCAAAGAACTGTAAGCATCAATTTTCTGGATAAGATGTTTAGTGCACTGTCTAATTCATTTTCTAATAGCAATAGGAAAATCATCCAGATTAGGAGTAGTAGACTCACAGATCAAATTTCCTTCATCTTCCATATTGGCAATTGGACTCAAATCCAATTCTCGGCAAGTGTCAGATTGCAAGATGGCCTCGGGTATAGTTTTCTTTCTCCTTGTATAGGTCAAAAGTTGTTTGGGACGAGTAGGTGTTTTGGAAGGATCTTGAGAAGTTGCTGGTGTTTGTGAAGGGATTGGTAAAGAAGATACAGGTGAGAAATC
The DNA here is from genome assembly GCA_019671005.1 of Hibiscus mutabilis. Taxonomy (NCBI): domain Eukaryota; kingdom Viridiplantae; phylum Streptophyta; class Magnoliopsida; order Malvales; family Malvaceae; genus Hibiscus; species Hibiscus mutabilis. Next base: position 38,482,492 of record CM033739.1, read on the forward strand.
TGAAGGTGTTGTAGGCAACAAGGATGCATTTGTGGAGTGAGTGAATGAAAAGTCTGGAGATATAGAAAAACTAGGAGAAGTTACCTGGTGTTGGTAAGAAGGTTGAAAATCATCCCAGGTCTCTCCCTGAATTGCAGCCTTAGTAAAGTAAGGGTCCTGTTCAAAAAAGGTAAGATCCATAGTAACAAAAAAAATTTGAGATGGGGGGTGATAGCATTTATAGCCCTTCTTAAGTGAAGAATACCCTACCAGCACACACTTTACAGATCTAGGATCTAACTTGGACCTATTAATGGCTGAATTATGAATAAAAAATGTACAACCAAAGATCTTAGGAGGTAATGTACAAGAAAGAGGCTTAAAGTGGGGATATCTTTCCAAGAAAATTGATTGAGGGGTTTGAAATTTCAAAACCTTACTAGGCATGCGATTGATTAAATATGTGGCAGTTAACAAAGCCTCTCCCCACAAGTACTTTGGAACATTACTGGTAAATAAAAGGGATCGAGTGACTTCAAGAAGGTCTCGGTTTTTTCTCTCTGCCACTCCATTCTGTTGTGGAGTATCAACACAGGAACTAATCTGAACTATTCCCTTTTTTCAAAAAGAATCACCCAAAGACCTAGCAAAAAATTCACTGCCATTGTCAGATTTAAACAGTTGGATTTTAGTGTGGAATTGGGTAAGAACCATGGTGTAAAATCTCTTAAAAATGCTTTCAGTTTCAGAATTTTCTTTCATCAAATAAGTCCAAGTAGTCCTACTATGATCATCAATAAAAGTAATAAACCATTTACAACCATCAACATTCTTCACTCTATAAGGGCCCCAAATATCACTATGGATCAAAGAAAAAGGGTGAGATGGTTTATAAGTAGATGGCAAGTAGGATGCTTTGGTTTGTTTAGCAAGAGGGCAAATATGGCATTTAAATAAACTTGGCTTTTTATTGATGAATAAAGAAGGGTACAATTTTGCAAGATATTGAAAACTAGGATGACCTAACCTAAAATGCCACAATAAAACATTATCACTTTGTCCTAAAGCTGTAAATGAACAAGGAGATTGAGAGATAGAAGAGGGTGGAGTGCCATGAAGAACATAGAGGCCATTGTGCAAACTAGCATTGCCAATCATTGTCTTCGAGTCCATTGCCTGCAAAACACAACCAGAAGCATTAAAAATTGTGGAACGTTTTAAATCTGTTGAAAACTTGCTAACAGATATAAGATTGCAGGCAAGATTGGGGACAAATAAGACATCATGAAGCAATAGATTTTCATTAATACTAATAGAACCACAGCCCTGAATTTGAGAAAGGGAGCCATCAGCAGTTTTAATATATCTACCAGAAGAAGATGCTGTGTATTTAAGGAACAATTCCCTATTACCATCCATATGGTCAGACGCCCCCGAGTCGATGATCCAGGTTGGAGTAAGTAGTGCAGATAAAACGTTGTAGGGAGGGAGGTACCTTTAGTTTCTTTCATGGCCAGATTTGCCTCACCAGGGCATGCAAATTTCCCAAACAATTTCTGAAGATCTTCAATCTGTTCCTTAGTAAAACTTGTAACACTGAAGACAGAAGCTAAATGGGATTGTGCATCTCTAGAAGACCTTGGCTTCCAATCGACTGGTTTGCCATGAAGCTTCCAGCACTTCTCCTTGGAATGACCTGGTTTCTTGCAATGATCACACCAGGGCCTACCTTTTTTAGTAGAAGTTGTCTGAGTGAGAAGAGCAGATCCTTCATGGGAAGAAGATTCAGGAAGCATCACAGTGCGCCTGCTCTCCTCCTTCTTAACTGCAAAAAAAACTTCTCTAATCGAAGGAAGAGGGGAGCTGCCAAGAATCCTACTACGAACTGCATCTAACTCTTTCAACCCATGAAGAAATTGGAAAATTCTGCGTTGTGCAGTAATTTTTCTGTACAAGGCAGCATCGGTTGGTGTCTCTCATTCATTCTGCTCATAAAGGTTTATCTGCTGCCAAAGGGCATTGAGGGTATTATAGTATAGGGTGACTGACATTCCTTCTTGTTTGAGAACCGAAGCCTGACCTTCAATCCCATACAACTCCGAGATATTATCTGTACTGGAATAGGTTTCTTGGACAGCCCTCCAGATTTCAGCCGCTGTTTGGTAAAGGAGAAAATTCCTGCCTACACTGGGAGCCATAGAATTGAGCAACCAAGACATCACACGGCTATTTTCTTGCATCCATTTGGCATATCCAGCAGCAGTGGCCGCAGGCTTGTGAAGAAGTGATTTCAGTAGAGGAATTATAAGAAGAAGAGGTGGCCATCGACTAGGGTTTTATTTAGAAGATCGAAATCCAAGCTGATACCATGTAGAAAGTAGTGAAAACAGAAGAGAGAGTGTTCTGTTATTCAATCTCGGATAGGTTACAACATAGAACTCTTTTATAGAGTCCTTAAGAATTCATCTTTAACTAGGAATCCTAATAATAGAAGATTTCTAATCCTACTAACAGATAACTCTTAGTCTTTTACATAATTTACAAGTCTTTTACATAATATACAAGCCATATTATCCTACATTAGGATCTTGAATATAGCTTTTATTGACATGAATGCTGTCATTGTCCTTGCCATTTCTAAGGAGTAATAGAGTTTTCTACATTGCAGAAGTGGTGAAGTGTTTAAAGTCAGTTTGGTGTCTAAGTTACTATGTCATCATGTACATCGTGTATTAAATATGCAGTTTTTTAGCATTAAATTAAAGTAAATTTCTTGTTGTGTGTATGCTATATCATGTTTGCTACATCAACTTCGCTGCTAAACTGTGCCAAGTGTGAGTATATGTATGTATGTATGTATGTATGTATGTATGTATGCATGCATGCATGCATGTATGTATGTATGTTTTTGAGAGGTGATTGTGTTTGTGTTACCTCAGTGAGGAAGTATTTGGACCAGTGGCACCTCTTTTGCGTTTCAAAACTGAGGAAGAAGCTATCCAACTTGCAAACAACACTAAAGCAGGTTCATTTTCAAGCTACATTTGTATTCTAATGAATAAACTAGTCCATTTTCTTTTAAAATTCATTATTATAGTTTCTTTTAGCAAGTCTTCACAACTATCTGTGTAGTATACCTGATCAATCAGATCTCAGTAAAATACTTCCAAAATTTATCATGCATTGTCTTGTCGGAAAACATTATACAGTTAATTTATTAGAACAAATACTTTCTTGCACATACCAGGGTTAGCCGCTTACCTATTTACAAAGAATGTTCAACGAACATGGCGTGTCTCAGAAGCACTTGAATATGGACTTGTTGGTGTTAACGAAGGAATCATTTCAACTGAGGTGGGTCATATTTGCATCTATTAAACAGATTAAGAAATAGAAACCGTTGTAATCTTGTAGATGTAAATTATTGTTTGTTTGTTGCAATTCAGGTGGCACCATTTGGTGGTGTAAAACAGTCCGGTCTTGGACGAGAAGGTTCCAAGTATGGGTTAGACGAATATCTTGAAGTGAGTACAATATCTTAAATCTCACCTTATTGTGCATCGCGCGCACACACACACACGTATATTCCAAAAACTATTGTTGTTTTCATTTGCTTCTTGGTTGCTTGCTATTGCTGATGTTTGATGTTGATGCATAGGTCAAATATGTGTGCTTGGGAGATATGAACAGAACTTGAAGAAGTGAAAGGTAATCTGACAAAAATAAAAGATTGAGAAAAGAGGAAGCAGTGTCACCCAACATCTAATGGCTTCTATGTTGTGTTAAGTGGAATTGAGGGTTTGATCTAGTGGAGTGTGCAGTCCCGGGCGTTTTTTGTATGAATTTCTGGCAATTCGATCTTGTATAAATTTCCAGCAATTGCTATCTAAATAAAATTTGAACAAACTACTGCCCCCTCCACTAAATTTTTGATGTAAAGCTAGGCCAACCAGTCCATCCAACCCATATGCGGGTCAGATGGACGACAATACACTATAATGGAAAAGCTCAAAATAACTTTCAATTGTCTTTAGGAAAGTACCAAGCCTAAGCAGCAAAGAAATGTCTTCTAATAGATGTAGAACTGGTTTTGATTCAACACCCACTCATGCAAAGATATTTATAACTTCATGCCCAGTAACATGATTCTTTCAAGCAAGCATCGTAAACCAAACAGCAAATGACTTGTTAAAAGCTGCCCTTGATACAAGCTGGCATCATTCACTCTCTATGTTACAGCTTGTGCCTATCCTACCACTAAAACAACCTAACTACATATAAAGCAGTGCTTCATTTTATTTGTGTCGGATATGTCACTGCAATGAACCAGTTATAACGGTATGGCGAATCATGAATCACTTTGCTGCTGCTCGGATTGCTGCTGCTGTGGCTGACCCTGAGGCCACAGCATGAAAGCCATGTGCGGTCGAGGCTGCTGGCCTGGATACAAGGCAGCTGGATCGATTGGCTTTCCCATTATCATCCCTGGTGATCTCACGGGATGCTGTGGGGCATAGTAATATGGAATATCAGCAGGTGAACCAACTAAAGGAATAGTGGCCTTGGTGACCCCAAGTCCCTCCTTTCAACTCATCTCTCGACTAAGAAATCAAAGACGTCAGTCCTCGAAATTGCAGCTGCTATATCATTCTTTTGTAGTGTCCTCCTTTTGTTCTCTTCTGTATGGATCCAAGAGCGTAAAGTCAGTTCCAGGATGAACATTTCGCAAGCTTTTGCGAAAATTATTGGAGCCTCTGCTGATATCATCCTCACATCTTCATCCGCTTTCATTATCTTTTTTATCCGAGCAAGCGGGAGACTGTGATTCTTGAAGTCTACTGTTTGCTCAATTTCTTGCATCTGGTTGGCCCAGAACACTTGAAGCTGCTGTTGTTGCAGCTGGTGCTGTTGGTGGTGAAAGTGATGAGCTTGTTGGTAGGCAAGTTGATGCGGAGAACTAGAGAAAGTAGCCGGAGGCTGAGTTTGTGAAGGTACAGCTACTGCTGGAGTGCCGGATGCGACTATTTGAGCAGTTTGGTAAGGAGCATTAGAATAGCCCATCTGCCCAGCACCAGGTACAACTCCCATTGCAGGCTGTTGCTGCTGCTGCTGTGTTTTCTCCGATTGATCCATGGTGATTCTACAGAAGATCCCTTTGATCTTGTCCTATCTTCTCATTACCCCCGCGCTGTTACAAATAAAGATCGAAAAGTATATATTAAGCAGATAAAAGTGTAATCTTGCTAACATAGATTCTTCAAATCATCATTGTCAAGATCATATAGAAATAAAACACAAATAGTGAAAATAGCACATACTATCTCTTTTTATGGTTTTACCATTAACATGACAAGAGCCATTAACACAATGCCATATCTAAAAATCTAAAACTAATTTTACAGGGCATCAAAATCAAATGCAGAAGCAAGACTAGATCTCGAAGGTGCAACATACAAAGATGAAGCAGTCGATAAAAATAACTAAATAATTCGGCAATCACTGCATGTTGATGGACATCTATCATAAAACAGACATACCGACAGCCACGGATGCATAATGTAATGTTTGCCATGCTCTTCCTATCATTCGAGCCGCAGTTATTAAAAACTTGAGTGCTAGTCAACAAGAATTAAAACATGTTTGATTAAGCTGAATTTCAACAATGTCTATAATCAACTATTGAGATTCTTGAATTTGAACTTCTGAAGAATTGATCATACTCATATCGGACACCTGCCCTTAACCTGGGATGGACCAACGAGGGCTGGAGGGGAGGTCGCCCCCTAAAAATTTTAAAATTCGTATATGATTTAGAAATTTTATATGTATTTTCTATTGAAAATATATTTTTGCGCCCACCTAAAATTTTATAAGTTCGACCCGTTCGCCTCACTAACATAAAGTTCTGCGTCCGTCTGCCCTTAACTCTGACTCAGGATAACTTAGCTATATAATTAAGTTCTCAAGACATACAATTTTCATTCCAGTGCTGATAAAAAATTGAAAAGAAAATAAAGCAGATGACCAACCACTTGAATTTCACTAGTTCTATTCCAACCTGCACATATAATTGATATTTCAATCACTTTAACAAAACCCTGAAATACAAGTCCATCTAATCTTAAAGCTGAATACTTTCAAATTCCAAATCCTAAACTTTAGAAACTACCACATGCAATTGACATGCATGAGTAGCCTAATTACAATCAAGCAGTTGCATTTTCAATTCATAGCATTGGGGGAAAATACAAACAAACAAAAGCCAAAACTTTATTTCCTTTTTCATGCCTAAATAACACTGAATTTTTTTAGAAAGAAAACCATACATGCAATGTAAAGGAAGTAAACTTCTGATCCATTTCATCCAAACAATAATACTGACTGCTCTGCTTGCTCCTTTAGATTAACTAAGAACTGATAACAAACTTTTTCTCCAAGAGAAAAGAAAAAAAAAGGAGTTTTTAGAACAATAATGACCGATTTTAGCTTGAGATTAGTCGTCTGAAACCCAAACCAATACAGAAGATAAAACCCAAAATAGAAATTTCTTTATGGTCCTTTTTTTAACATAATTCTTTATGGTCCTTTCCCACCAACCAAACAAGAAAAAGTAAAAAACCCAATAAAACCCAGAAATAAAAAAAAATGTTTACCTGTAATTTATCTTCCTTTCTTCAGTTGAATCTTCTCGGGAACCAAAAAGAAAGAGAAAGACAAAGGGAGACTAAGGGTCCGTTTGTTTCATGTAGTTTGAATTTCAGAATTCAATTTTCGTAATTTACGGTGTTTGGTTCATGTAGTTTTACATGGTCAAAGGAATTTGAATTACAATTGACTATTTTTTCTTTACATTTTTTTGCAGTTTGTTTTAACATATTTTTTCCGTAAAACAAACTACATTCTCTTCAACTCTTAACGCTAAACACTAATCTAAACCCTAAACCTTAAACCACAAATATTAATATAAACCCTAAATGCTAAACACTAAACACTAACCCTTAAACCTTAAATGCTACTATAAACTTTAAACCCTAAACCCTAAATGCTACCATAAATCTTAAACCCTAAATGCTACCATAAATCATAAACTCTAAACTATAAGCACTAACCTAAACCCTAAACATTAAAAACTAAATATATACCCATAAACCCTAAACAAACCATAAACCCTAACCCGTAAATGATGCCCTAAAACTTAAACCCTAAACACTAATCTAAACCATAAACCATAAACCCTAAATATTAAACCCTAAACACTGCCAAACCTTAAACCCTAAACCCTAAACACTAACCCCTAAACCATAAGCCCGACCTAAACCCTAAATCATAAACACTAAACCCTAAATTTTAAACCATAAACACTAACCCTAAATCCTACCCTAAATACTAAATCCTAAATGTTACCATAAATCCTAAATCCTAAACCTTAATCGGTAACATAAACCCTAAATCCTAAACTCTAACTTAAACCCTAAACACTAAATGCTACCATAAACCCTAAATACCAACCTAAACGCTAAACCCTGAACACTAACCCTAAACCCAAAAATGCTACCCTAAACCTTAAACCCTAAATGTTAACCTAAACACTAAATCATAAATCCTAAATGCTATCCTACTCTACCAAACAGCGAAAAATGAATTACACAACATCATTCAAACACCAGAAAATACTTTCTGTAGTTTGTTTTCCTAAAAAATGTAGTTTATTTTTCAGAATTCATTTTCCGAAAACAGATTTCAGTGAAACAAACGGACCCTAAAAACGGAAGGACTCAGAGAGCTTTCAATTTGAATGTCAATAATAAATAAATAAAATAAAAACAATACTTTTGAAAGGAAAAAAGAAAAGAGATTGCTGGAGGTATCCAACAAAAGGAGAACACGTGTCGATCAGTGAAAACACTAACTCGAAAAAAATTACTATTACATTACTCGGGACACGTGGCTAATATCAAGTGGTCAAAAAGGCTAATATTACATTACTCGGGACACGTACGAGCGAAATGGATGCGATAGTGCGATGTGAGGGGAAGGGGAATTGGGTAAAGTGTATAAATGGTTATTAAATTTTGATTAATTGTTTAATTTGATAATTAAATTTTTAATTATTTTAATATTATTATTAAATTTTTAGTTTGGCTCTAACTTGGTTATTGATTCCTTAATAGATGTTAAAAGAGTGACGTAATAGTTAAAATATTTTGTATAATAATACATTTAGTATTTTATTTTTGCACATTCAAACTACTTAGTCCTAATTCAAAAGAAATATTAAATTTAACCTCATTATTTATATATTGTTTTAATTTAGCCCTATTTTTAATTAAAAATAATTTAATTCAAAATTCGAAACTCAAAACCCGAAAGTATATATTTTGTACCGAGTTACCTCTTAAAGAATTTTTTGAGATATTTTGTCCCTAAACTTTAAATCGTTATCTCTTTTGCCCTATTTTTAAAACGTCCGTCAGAAGAAAAAAAATCTACTAGATAGTGTGGCATGTGGCATTTTTTGTCTAATTAATAATAATGGGGCCTTTAATAAAAAGGTAAATGGCATATTAAGTCTCTTAAATTTTATTTTTGTTTAATTTAGTCCCTAAAGTTTTTAATCAATTCAAAATTAACCTTAATTTTTTTTTAATTTTTATAATTTTATCGTATATGATTTTATAATATTTTATTTAATATATTGTTATTATCCAATAAGATAACGACACGTGTTGTCATCTTATTAATGAAAAATGAAAAAACATGCTTTTAATAAGTCTCAAACCAAAGTCATTTGGGGAAATAACCCAAGTTCTAGCCACTACACTAAGCTTCTATATTATACTATTGTTAACGAAAATTATATTTAACTTGAAGAAAATTTTCTTTCTCCTTAATCCTATAACGGTTATTGATCTAAAATAAGCTGAAATCCAATTTTAGAATTAATTAATTATTTTAAACTTATATATTTTAGAAAAATCGCGTCAATTATATTGAATAGTTATCAAAAATGTCTCGTCATTATTATATTATAGGACTAATTTTTTAAAGAATATGACATATGAACATACTAACTTAAACGTTGTTAATTATTTAACGAACGAGTGTTTGTCATGACAAATGAAGATTGGTAATAACGATTCTTTTAGTCAACAATAGTTAAAGGACGATATTGATGCAATTAAAAAGTTTGAGAGCTAAAATGATAAAATTAAAAAAAAGGACAATATTTTTTAAAAGACTACTAGAGCTAAATTGATGTAATTAAAAAGGAGCGACGATATTGCTAATTTGGGATTACTATATGAACAAATTTATCTCTTAAACCTTTACTTTGTTTTGAATAGTCTTAAGTGATTACAAGATAATATTTGTTCATATATGTTTTTAACCCTTTTGACAATACACAAACACCTTGCAAACAAAGGGATTTGAACTTAAGTCTCTTAGGATGAACATCATCATCTTTTCCAGCGGGACTACTTGTTGGTTCCTTAAACCTTTACTTCTTAATGATTTAATTAGGGATAATGGCACAAATGTCCCCCGTACTTCGTCGAATTTTTCAATGTGGTGTCTAAGCGTTTTAAAAGTTCAATATAATACCCCCTCTAGTTTCCTTTCCATCTTTTAAAATGCCCTATATTTTTAACACCGGTAACTGATGACATGGAAGGGCAGCACGAAAAATTTTGAGTCAAAAAAAAATAACTTTGAGGGCATCTAAGCAATTTAACCATTTTATTTTAAAAAATTAAAAAAAAATCTCCCCCGTTCATCTTCTTCTTCCTCCGTTCTTCTTTTCTCTTCTCTTATTTCCGGTCTCTCAAAAACCTTTCTTTTTCTTTTTGTTGTTGTTGATTCTCTCAAAAAACATGGAAAGAAACATCATCTTAGATGTGGAAGTAGTCTTTTTTTTCTTTTGACCCAATATCAAATCCCTAGCTTCCCCCCCTTTTTTCTTTAATTTTCCCTTCAATTCTTGCAGATGAGTTGGAGGTCGATGAGGAAGGAAAGCCCATTAAAGGAGAAGGTCTCAATGAGCAATTGACCACGACCCTGTTGAGGAGGATGAAGAAGACGATATTACTTCATTTTTCGATCCAATTTCTCATTTCGGAACTGCATAATGATTTTCTAAATTATGGGGTTTTTGTATACTTCAGTAAACTTGCAAAATTCTCTCTCAAATGAGCACTACTCTATCAACGAAGCTGTTATTTTTCTCGGCCGGGGCCTGTCTCCGATAAAGATTATTTGGTATTTTTGATCGGGGATCTCTTTGAAGAAGGTGGATTAGGGCCATTGTTGTTGAAGCAATCAATTTCGAAAACGCCTGCCGATTTGGATCCTAACCATCTGAAACCCACGCGCAAAGCTCTTTTCGAAACTTGGATTCAGCGGAAGACATTCAAATGAAGCTTGGTGAAATTGTGATGATGATATGACATTTAGATCAAAATCCTTCTTCCATTTTTAATTTCTCAACTCTTTTAAATTTGTGCTTTTATGGTTTTCAGATTCAAATTACAGCTTCATTACCATTGATGATTCATTTCTCTGCAAATTTCTCAAAATTTTCATCAATTTTTTCTGCATTCTCCCAAAAAAAATGTAAATAAAACCCAGATAATAAAACAATCTCGTTAATATTTTGCAGACCCATCCTGGGTTCTTTAATGTTGATACTAAACAGAACACCTTCTAATTTGATTTCAAGCTTAGACGTCTAAGTTTATCAAGATAAGATCAGGGATTCTCTGCTTTCGTTGCTTTAGGTTTTGAAGAAGAAGAAGAATAGTATTCTTGTCGTTATTTTCATTTCATAAAAAGGTTAAATTGCTCTCATACCCCTACCTTTGACTTGATGGACTTTTTTTCCCTATATTTAAGTGCCACATTTTGTCCTCTGATGCCATGAAAAAAAAAATATAGGGGGCACATTGAACGTTTTAAAAGCTTAGACACCACATTGAAAATTTTAATAAAGTATAAGGGGCATTTGTGTCATTACCCACTTAACTATGTGTGTATATATGCTTATTTTTTGTGATAAAAATATATGTGCTTCATTTTGTGTCATGTTAATTTTGCTATGTAAATTCCCAATATCACTATTTATTTGTACGAACTTAATGACGATAAGCTCATAAATATGTATGTTGAGTTGTAAAAGTATGATAGATTACTTGTGGTTAAGAGATTAGAAGGTGCATATATGAATTGATTATAGCATCGTGTTACTCAAGTCAAAAATTCTTAGTGTGTCATAATCATAACGCTTAAATGAAAAATAAGTGCTTAAATTATACAATTTTTGAACTTTAAGTGCCTAAAGTTTACACCGTTATAATTTTAAGTGCGCAGTGATTAACTACCATTTAAAAACCGTTAACCAATCAATGATTGACACGTGGCATGTTTATCTGGGTTTTTACAAAATATTTCCTAAATCCCTAAAAGTTCCCAAACCCTCAAATCACCATCGATTCAACTGTCGATCGTCGCCCCTAAGCACGCCCCTTCGGTAGCCAGACTTAGCCGGTCATTTTCTCCAACATGACATCGTCGGCAAAAGATGTGTTAGACGAACGTCGATTTCGCATTCGACATTCGGCTGGCACGCCGTTTTCCGACGATGTCATGTTGTAGAAAATGACCGGCTAAGTCTGGTTACCGAAAGGGTGTGTTCAGGGGCGACGAAATCGACAGCAGAATCGGCGGCGATTTGAGGATTTGAGGTTGAGAATTTTTAAGAATTTGGGGTTTGTTTTGTAAAAAATTATATTTTTGGGATTTTTTGAAATTTTGAATTTTTCTGTAAAAAAATGCTTTAAATTTTTAATTTTAAAAAAATTAAAATGAGCATGCCACGTGTCAAACATTAATTGGTTAACGATTTTTTAACGGTAGCTAATTATCGGGCACATAAAATTATAACGGTGTAATATTTAAACAACTATTTTTAGCAAAAAAGTACTTCAAGCACTTAAAGTTCAAAAAAATATATAGTTTAAGCACTTATTTTTCATTTAAGCCCAATTATAATGTAGATAACATTAACAATGGCACGCGTTATAGATTCGTCGAAGGAATGCTTTAAACTTTAAAGTGTTTTTAAGTTGGATTTGATATGCTTTGTTGTGGGTGTGAAAAGCATGTAAAAATTTGTTGTATCGAAATTATAAGTCCTTGTTTTTGGAAAAATGAAACCCTATGTTTAGATATTGAAAATTTCAAATCAAAAATAATTTTGACAACTGTCAACGACTTCTAAAACAAGTGGTTACAAATACTCGTTGATATCATTTTCTTTTTTTAAGATTGTAAGTTCACTACTTATTATAAGCAAAATTTCCTGAAACAAAGTAGGTGAGTTTCAACCCTCACTAACTTGGGGACATGATTTATTTAGGACTTTCTAACTGCCATGAATTTTACTCTAGTCCTCAAGTTTGATGTGCAATACAATTTAATCCCTTATTTATAATAAAGGAAAGATTGATTTGATGATTTGAATGTCCATTTTCAGTCTCTATCAAGTGCGTCTAAATTTCAATCATCCGATATGATAATTTGATCTGATTTATGATTGAATTAGATTTAGGATGTTACACTATCTATCTAAAATTTATATCAATAATTCTTCAATTGCAATCCCTGACAAGCCAGAAAGGTCTCGTTCAGGAACGAGTTTCAAACTAACTTTTAGAGTGCCACCGAAAAAGTTGCGTCGAATGACCAAAAATCACGTGTTTTTAACTTGCTTCTACACCTTATTTAACTCTAAACCCAACTCTTAAAAATGCTAAAAATTCAGCTTCTCTCCAAACGACAATTCTCGCCATTTCTCACTTAAAATCTCGTTTTAAAATCAATGCTTAACACCAGAACATATTCACCAGAAGATTGCAACAAGGAAACAACACTGAAAATTGGGAAATTTTGAAAAATCAATGCAGAATCCGTCTTGTGCCCTAAACCCTATATTTATTGGTCGAAGAAGCTCGATAGCTAAATAGGCTCAATGTTCCAAAATCGTTGTCTTGTCTCTTTGGATCAATATTATCTTGATACGTGGAACATCCTTGGGAAGTTATTTTCAAACACAATCATTACACACTTTTTAACTGTATTTTTTTTTTGTCTCAATACCTTTAACCCTAAAAAAATAAACTTACATCCTAAACTTAAACTCATTTTATTAATATCCAAATTTATTTATATGAATGGACCTCTGCCCTAACTCTATCTTAATTAAGAGTGTTCATAGTTGGGTCATAGGGTATTCAGAGGCCTAATAAATCTAATATCACTACCATAAGATTATTATGTTTCATTCTTCCTTCCACTTTATTAACTTGCTCTAAATACCTCATTGAGCCTCTAAATACCTCATTGGGCCAATTATAAACTCTCCTAATCCTAATCATAGGTCTAGTGAGTATGCATCACATTTGCATTAATGAATGAATTGAGATATATATATATATATATATTAAATAAAATAAAAGAGAAATGAGGCATCAATTTTATTAAGTTCTTTCTTAAAAAAAATTATGAATTGGCCATGGTCGTGGCCACCTTAAATGTATTGTTCTTTGTTGGCCGTCCAAAGGGGCAAATGGGCGAAGACAACAACACGGTGTTAATTAGGGGTGTTTAAAATTACTTGACCCGACCCAATAACTCGATGATCCGAAAGAAAAATATCGGGAAATTTCTGAAAAAAGTTATTCGACCGGGCCAGGTACCTGATCCTGGAATAATTGAGCCAGGTCTAGGTGGATTTTTCTTGATTACCGGGTACCCGACCCGACCCGATAACTTTTAATATATATATTTTTTAGTTTTAAATTATATTTTTATTTTAGGTTCTTAATATATGTACCTAAAACTAAATTTAAATCTCTAAATTAGTTCTATGTTTGTATTATATACTTTTAAATTTTAAAATTTTCAACTATATTTTTATTAATTTATTTAATATCGAAAGAAAAAAACAAGATTAATATTTTTAATGTCTTTTTAGTGATAAACTTTAATATATATATATATATATCTAAATATTATAAAACTAACTTTAAATCACTAATTGTTGTGCTTGAATTATATATTATAAACTTTTAAATTTTATGTGTTTAATACGTGATTTTTTAAAATTTTAAAATAAAAAAATTATAAACCGGATACCCGTTATCTGATTATCCGAGCTTTGCGAGTATCCAATAGCGGGTACCCGGCTTAAACGGGCCAGGACACGGGCCAATAAATAGGTACTCGAAAGAACCGGGTACCCGGTATTAAACACCCTTAGTGTTAATTACGGAAGGTTGATGTTTGGACTTGGGACCTACCTTTGTTCAGGTAACCGTCCCCAATTTGCTCGTCTCTAAGTCGGGCAATTTGCTGCAAATTCCTTTTTATGCTCTATTTCTCTTCTTTTCCTTTTTATTAATTTTGTTGTACCTCTTATAATAATAATAATAATAATAATAATAATAATAATAATAATAATAATAATAATAATAATAATAATAATAATAATAACGACGACGACGAGTTTATTAAGTTTCGTCAATCACCATTTCAATTGTTCTCCAAAGTGATTTTTCTTCCTTTAACAGAAAGAAAGTTTCCGTCCTCATTATCAGGTTTCTCCTTATTGAAGAAGAAAGGAAAATCACTTATTAAAATAAAGGTTTTATTTGGTAATGAAAGATAAAAAATGAAAAATAGTTAATTAAATGGTTTAGATTTAAAGTAAAAATGTAGTTATGAATCTTAACCAATTGATGGACTAATTTTCCATCATCATTTTTTTCATCCTTCATACCAAATAAAACCTAAAATAAATAAATTATCAAGACTCACCTATCAATAAACTTATTATTAATTACTATATTTATTTATGTCAGACAACAAAATTCAATGCTCATTGTTATCCTCATTAGGGGTAGAAATTCGATCGAGTCGAGTCAAAATTTTTTGAGTTAGTCGAGTTAAAGAGTCTTATTTTATAACTTGAACTTTTTTTGAGTCAAATCAAATTTATAAAATTATTAGTCGAGTCAAGTCGAGTCAAATATTTTCACATCGAGTCGAGACGAGTTTTATCCATTCCTAATTTTCACCCATGTTTCTTTCATTCATCTCTATTTAACTCTTTATGATAATGAGGATTAGAGGATTATGTCTCAAAATTTTTTAAAAAAAAAACTAACCCTTCAAAGTTTTTAAAAATTTTAATTTATTCTTAAAATATTAAAAAATAAGACTAAACTTCAAATTTTTTGAATATTTCTAATCAAATTCATTCCCTTTATTTTTAAGGTTCTAATTCAAAAGTATTAAAGCATTAAGTTGTACCTCGATTTTTTTTTGAAAAATATAAATTAAAGCCCTTAAATTTTTGAAAAAAAAATCAACTAGCCCCTAAATTTTTTTGCACCCAATTAAGCTCTTATAATCCAAAATTTTATCAATTCACCCCTTTAACCAACGTTGACTGTTAAATCTAACAGTTTTTTTGGACCAGTTAGTGCAACGTGTTGTGTTACAGTGTTATCACTCGACATTTTCAAATTTTTTTATTTTATTTTAAAAATTCTTTAAATTTTCTAAAAAACTTATAAAACTTATAGAAAATATTTTTCTAAAAACAATCTGTAAATGTCACATGACAAAACTATAGCGAGTCACATGATAATAATATCTCAAGAAAAATAGTCAAAATTGATGGTCAAAATCAGTCAAAGGGCTTAATTGATTAAATTTATTGGTCCAGAGACTTAATTGGGTACAAAATATCAAGTGCTTAATTGATTTTTTTCAAAAATTTAAGGGTTAAAACACCCTTAAGCCTAAATTAAAACCTTCAAGATTTTTAAATTTTTTATTTAAGCCTATGTTTTTTTTAAATAATTTGATTCTCAAACTCCATTCGCCAAATTCTATAATTGTATATGACTCCTTAATTTATATTTATAGTATATTATTCTCTAAAATACAACAAAAATGAAATCTATTCCCTACACATATGTACAATTAATTTGAAGATTTCTAATTTTGTATCAACATTTTTGCATATATATATATATATATACTTGCGATCAATAACTTTTTATTTTATATAAATTTCTATTTTTATTAAAAATAATATAAATATGAAGATCATGGAAAGAGTTATAAATATTGAAATTAGAACTCCATATTTACTAGATACCATCATTTTAAGAATGATTACAAATATTTAAAATATTTTTTCCCATTTTACTTTTCCAAATTAACATATTTTTTCTATGTACTAATTTGTATGAATCTTGCAAATTAATATTGTCCGCAACATCAACGAGGTTGCTTTCAAGTGGTAAGTAGTTTAATATTACTTAAGTATATATTGAGTTTGAGACCTTGTGTATGCATAAAATCTTTGTTGGAAGACTTACCTACTAAAATTAAGTATGCGACACAGATTGATCTGGATTAATCCGAGTAAAACCTTGAAAAATCGAAAAGACAAAATATTCCCTCTTCAAAAGTTTCATGTTAATTAAGTATGCGACACAGATCGATCTGGATTAATCCGAGTAAAACCTTGAAAAATTGAAATTGCGTTTTCAATTTGAAACAGAATGTATACTTTTAGTATATGTATAATTAGGGTTGTTTTCTTTAATACTAATGAATATATGTGCGTATATTATGTTTTGGTTAAGGAACTCATTAACAGAAAACTATTTTTTTCTTAATATGAATATGCCCTTAATTTTTGTATGCCTTTTACTTTAGTAATCGCATATTCAGTTTACTGTTATAAAATATATATTTTATTTAAAATATGTATTTAATTCTGTTGGATCAAAATTTTAGTTTTGATCATTGAGTATTAAGATAAATCTTTAAAAACATATAAATTCATATTTTGCCCATATCTAATATTTTAGTGGGTTAATTAAAACACAATGTCACCAAAGTGACCGCTTCGGCGTAGATTAACTTATTTAAAATATCAAGATGTTTGTGTTTTGTAATTCATGTGTTTATTAATTGGCCCAAAGAAAAATTAATATTTGACCGAATTTCAACGACACATGTGGTAATAAATGTGTGACAATTATAAGGTATTTTATGTGTGCAATACGTTAGTCCAAAGATTAATATGTTGTTTGACGTAGTTTATTGTCAATGTTTGTATAATACCCCAAAATTTGCTATGTTGATTAAGGGTCATTTAGTACTAAGATAAGAGCTTAAAAGCTTACTTAGTGACTAAAATGACAAAAATACAAAAGTTAGGATTTTCTCAATTATTGACTGTAGAAAAGAAATTTTTGAGGTTTTAAGGTGTCATGTGATAGAGCACGAGTAAAATAGGATACTCGCAAATTTTGGTTAAAATCCAAGGAAAATTTGAAATGGGAATTTAAGGTTAAGTTTAGTGACCAAAATGATAAGTTTTTAAAATTTGGGTGTACAAGTTGAAATATGAAAAGTTGAAGGACCAAAGTTGTAATTTCCCAAAATATTATGTGTTTTATTTCATAAATAGATAGAGCATCTATTGGTGTGGACCGAATAAGAAATTACTGGTTTGATCTGATATTTCGATTATTGAAAAATCGCAATCAAAGTTTAAGTGGAATTCGGATACCCAGATTGAACTGAAAAATTATGAAATTTTACCATATAATAGAGAAAGGTTATAAAAGTCATTTCCAAGTGTTGGAAATATTTTAGTTCGATTCGGGATAAATTTTATGATTTATTTTGATTAAGGAATTTATTTAGTAACCGATAAAATTCTTGGTATTTATCGATAAATCAGATCAAGCTAAAATTTATGAGATGATTCCATAGACTTTGGAAGAGTTATAACATATTATTTTATGGATATTTGAAGAAAAATCTGATATAGATTCTAGGAATAAAAATGCAGTATAAGATATCGAATTTCGATTGAACTACAAAATTAAACGTGCTCAGGGCATAGGATGGGTTACCTATTGAGAAGGTCTTATGTTAGTACTTGAGACTGATAAAAAAGGAAAAAGAATCAGTTTGAGTTAATATTATTTGTATGGATATATGATAAAGGATTATTAAGCGAATTTTATCCGATAAAGATTTCGGGTAAATTATCAGTATATTGGACCGAGTCAAAATTTCAAGATTTTGATTTTTATAAAATTATAAAATATTATGTAGGTCAATAATATTTATTTATGGAAATCGAAATTATGAGAAATTCAGATTTGATTCGATAGTTTGGAAAATGGAAAATCGTAGAAGTGGTTATCGGGTAATTGGATCGAATTGGAATTTTAAAGGCGGTTCCTTAAGCCATGGAAAATTCATAAAGTATTATTTTTATGAATATTTTAATGTTTCTAGTTGGAATCTAACTAGACTTGGTTCCATTTTTACAAAATGGCAAATTTGAAAATAGAAACATAGTTGGAGGATTATTTAGACTTAAGGAATTAAATAAATTTAATATTTATTTAATTAATACATGTGGCATTTTAAGATAAAAGATTAACAAAAAATTTTCATCTTCTCTCCATCATTTCGAAACCAAGAGGAAAAGGGGGGAATACACAAAAAAATTCCAAGGCAATTTTGAAGGCTTTAAAGCAAGATTCAAGTCAAATCCGAATCAAAAGAAGATTCGAGGTACTATGAAGGAAATGATCGAGTAGAATTTAGTGAGGCATGCTAATAAATGGCCCAGGTGAGCACATTTTTACTTATTTATTATATATGTGACATGAGTTAGTGCAGTATTTATATGCATGTTAATTATAAAATGGAATACTTGTTATAAGTCAACCATGTACTAAATATAGTTATGCATTGTTTTAAATTTATAATCTGATTAGAATAAAGTAACATGTAATATACAATGCTACATTTGATGAATTATGAGGTATGATATTCTGAACATGATAGACTATGTATAATGTAAAGTACATGGTTACCCTTATGAAAATTATTTCAGTCATGCTATAAACTTAGATTATGATATACTGAAATAATTGATAAGATGAAAATATAACAAAGGCAAGTTACATATGTTCTGTATATGAAGGAAATTAGAGTATGAACTGCCCACTTTGATCACTTGATGAAATATGAGATAATGTAGGCATTGCGGTGCTGAGACAATGTAGGCACTTCGGTGCTGGGATAGACACTAATGAGTTGTGCAGCAAAGGGCATCCTCGAGTACATACTATCTCGGTCGCTTCGGCGATGCAGACGCTACGGCGTCGTAAGCACTACGATGTCGAGATGACTCGCGTACCATACTATCACATGATTTTGTACTTTGGGCTATGATAAAGGATAGGATATGCAAATGATTGCATGATAAAAATATGGCTATGATAAAGGATAAGATATGCAAATGATTGTATAATGAAAATATGACATGATAAAGGATAGGACATGCAAATGAATGCATGACGAAAGTATGGCTATGTTAAAGGATATGATATGCAAATGATTACGTGATAAAAGCACGACTCCTTGATGATCATGAACCGTTGATATTATGATTCTATAACAAAATTGATAGATGATATGAATCATATTGAAATGCAATTATGCAAGTAGTTAAACTAAAAAGCTTAATGTACACAAGACTGGTAAGACAAATCAAATCTTGCGATTTGAATATTATATTGGTCAAATAAACTATACAAGTAAGACAGTTCTATATATGATAAAATGTTATCAACTGTAATTGAAAATCATTTGTCATCTTGCAGAGCTGTGTTATTATAATTATTGTTTATATTATTATGATTATGTTTCACTAAGTTGTACTTAACGTGTGTTTTGTATCACACATAGGTACTTCGGATTAGATAGCAAAAGAGGAGTTGTACATCGTTGGATCAAGTTAGCTTGTACTATCAGTAAGTATCACTACATCCTAGTCTAGTGGGGCATTAATCAAATTTAAGTAAGTAGCTATTTTGTATGAACTAGAAACATGACTAAGTTTTTGAGAAATTAAGAATATTAGAAAAGATGCTTTAAACGAATTTAAACATAGTTGGTTGTTTATCGTGTAACGATTTTAAAATCAAGAAAGGGTCTAATCAACTCACATAGTTTTCACCCTGAATTATATTTTTATTTTAATAACTGTTTAAAGTATTTCATAAACCAATTCAGGGTCGAAACTAAGCGACTCTAGACAGATTTGTAATTTATTGAAAATCGAGAAATGGTTGTTTAATCAAGTTAATTTTATAAAAAAAATTACAAGTTTGAAAATCAATGTAAATCAGTTAGTAACATCTTTAATGTTTATTCGAATATCGAATATACGTTGAGGGTGTTACAGTTTGATTACTACAACAAGAGTACCGCTTACTGTTAATATTATTGTCCAAAGACATGATACTAATGTTGTGTTTGATATCTTGAGGGGAATTAATCATTACTTTAAATTTATTTGTTTACTTATGAAATATTGATGCGTGCTTGTTTATTTTTATTTTGTTCTATATTCAGCTAGTTCTTCTGCAGCCACAATATATGCTAAAGTCAGTTCTATACCCATGCTTAATGGGACAAATTTCAAAGAATAGAAAAGGCACTTACTCATAGTGCTTGGATGTATGGACATAAACCTTGCATTAAAGCAAGAACAACATGCACCTCTCACTGCGGATAACACCCTTGATACAAAAAGGGATTTTGAGAGGTGTGATCGTTCTAATCGCATGAGTTTGATGATCATGAAATACATCATTCTGGAAGTTTTTAGGGGCATAGAATCTGAAGAGGTTACTCAAGCCAAGTCTTTCCTTGACGATTTTTTGCAACATTTTGCTAAAAATGATAAGGTTGAAATGACATCACTTCTGACTTCTTTAATGTCTATGAAATATAAAGGTCAAGGAAATGTAAGAGAGTACATTATGGAGATGTTCCATATCGCTTCAAAATTTAAGGCACTTAAAATTTAGCTTTATGAAGACTTGCTCATTCTTATGGTTTTGGTATCGCTTCCTGCACAATTTAGCCAGTTTAAAATTGGTTATAACTGCCAAAAAAGAAATAGACACTAAATGAGCTCATTTCTCATTATGTTCAAGCGGAAGATAGGTTGAAGCGTGATAAGACTAAAAGTGCTTATTTGGCCAGTGCCTCTAAGGACAAGAATAAAAAAAGAAAATATTAGAATGAAGCTGCTAAGGGTCCAGCTCAAAAGAAACAAGAGCAAGTTCCAAACAATTGTTTTTTTTTGTGACAAGCCTGGACACATGTAGAAAGATTGTGTAAAATATCACGCATGACGTGCAAAGAAATGTATGAAACTTACTTTGGTCTGTTCTGAGGTTAATTTAACTTCAGTACTAGAAACCCTTGGTGGTTAGATTCTGGTGCTACTACTCACATAAATGTTTCTATGCAGGGTTGCCTGAGCTACCGAAAGCCAAGTGATGGTGAAAGAAACATCTTTGTGGGCAATAAAAAATCGATGAAAGCTGAAGCAATTAGGCATTTTAGGTTGTTATTAGGAACTGATTTTTATTTGAATTTGAAAGACACTTTTGTTGTTCCGTCTTTTAGGCGGAATTTAGTTTTTGTTTCTTTGTTGGACAAATTTGAATATTGTTGTTCATTTGGAAACAATCAATATACTTTGTCTTTAAATTCAAGTATTATTAGAACTGGTTATTTAAATGCTTATGACAACTTTTACTTGTTGGATACAATTGCATCCTATAATAAAACCTTGCATGTGGAATCATGTGGTACTAAAGGCAAATTAAATAAAAAATTCAGCATCATTATGGCATAAACGCTTTGGTCATATCTTAAAACGTAGGGTCGAGTGACTTATATCTAATGGTATTTTGGAGTCCCTTGACTTTCAGACTTTAATGTTTGTGTTGACTGCATTAAGGAAAAACAAACCAAAACCAAGAGATTAGGTGCCAATAGATCTACATACGTATTAGAATTAATTCATACTGATATTTGTAGGTCATTCCCTACAGCATCTTGAAATGGTCAATAATATTTTATAATATTCATAGACCATTACTCACATTATGGGTACATATATATCATTCATGAAAAATCTCAATCTTTGAATGTGTTTAAATCTTATAAGACTGAAGTTGAGAATCAACTCAACAAAAGAATTAAGAGAGTTAGATCTGATCGTGGTGGTGAGTACTATGGTAGATATGATGGCTCAGGTGAACAACGTCCGGACCATTTACAAAATTCTTAGAGGAATGTGGTATTGTCCCACAGTATACCATGCCAAGATCACCTAGTATGAATGTGTAGCTGAGAGACATAATAGAACTCTTAAGGATATGGTAAGAAGTATAATTGATCATTCTACCTTACCCGAGTCACTCTGGGGAGAATTATTAAAGACAACATCATACATTCTAAATAGAGTACCAACTAAAGGAGCTGAAAAGACAACTTATGAGCTTTGGACAGGTAAAAAACCTACTCTAAAGCACTTTCACATATG
Source organism: Hibiscus mutabilis (assembly GCA_019671005.1). NCBI lineage: Eukaryota > Viridiplantae > Streptophyta > Magnoliopsida > Malvales > Malvaceae > Hibiscus > Hibiscus mutabilis. The sequence continues at coordinate 38,504,984 of CM033739.1, forward strand.
AGGATGTCCAGCTGAGGCAAGGCTTTATAGGCCACATAAAAAGAAATTAGACTCCAAAACAGTAAACATATACTTTATTGGTTATTCTAAGCGATCTAGGGGCTATAATTTTATGATCCACGATTAAGAATATTTTTGAGACGTGAACTACAACATTTTTTGAGGATGTTGAGTTTGAAGGGATAAATAAGGTTAAAGAAATTGTTTTTAAGGAGGAATTGAGTTCTAACTCAGTTTTTGCTATCACTTTTGATGATGTTCAGGTTCTCATACATGTCATTAATCAAGAAGTGAATCTGGAACATCAACAAGACTATTGAACAACTTTCTCCTATTCAGGATGAGGAAATTGTTCCAGAAGAATAAGGGATATTAAGACTCTTTTAGGACAATCATGACACTTGTAGCTCATTTTAATCTTGAGTTACATTAAATGGATATTAAGACTGTGTTTCTTAATGGAGACATTGAAAAAACAATTTATATGGTGCAACCAGAAAACTTTGAGTCGAGAGACCTAAAGGATATAGTTTGCAAATTAACAAAATCCATCTATGGACTCAAGCATGCTTCTCGTCAATGGTACTACAAATTTCATCAAGTAATTGTCTCGTTCAGTTTTGAGATGAATATTGTTGATGATTGTGTGTATCACAAGTTCAGTGGGAGTAAGCATATATTTTTGGTTTTATATGTCGATGACATTTTGCTTGTCGCAAATGATATAGGCTTATTGCACAAAACCAAAAGATTTCTATCTAAGCATTTTGAATTAAAAGGTCTTAGGGACGCTTCTTTTATTTTAGGAATTCAGATACATCAAGATTGACCTCAGAGAATTCTTGGATTGTCTCAAAAGAACTATATCGATAAAGTACTTAAAAGGTTTGGCATGCAAAATAGTAAATCAATGGACACCCCTGCAATTAAAGGAGACAAATTTTGTCTTGCTCAATGCCCTAAAAGTAACCTTGAAATTCAAGAAATACAGAAGATTCCCTATACATCATCTATTGGGAGTCTAATTTATGCTCAAGTATGTACGCGTCTAGATATTGCGTACATTGTTGGGATGTTATGCAGATATTCAAGCAATCCTGGTATGGACCATTGGATAGCAACCAAGAGGGTTATGAGGTATCTTCAGAGAACAAAATATTACATGTTCACTTACAGGAAATTAGATCATTTGGAGGTCGTAGGGTATTCGAATTTTGATTTCACTGGGTGCCAAGATAGCAAAAAATCTACATCGGGCTATATTTATCTGTTAGCTGGATGAGCTATATTCTAGAAAAGTGCTAAATAAACACTTGTAGCTTCTTCCACTATAGCAGCAGAGTTTGTAGCATGCTATGAAGCATCAAATCATGGAATATGGCTGCAAAATTTTGTCACTGTGCTGTGTATTTTTGGAGAATATAAAAGGACCACTTAAATTATTTTGTGACATTAAGTCAACAATATTGTATTCCAACAACAATATGAGCTCGTCTAAGTCAAAGCACATAGACATAAAGTTTCTATTTGTAAAAGAAAGAGTGCAAAGTGAACAAATATCCATAGAACACATTGGGATAAACTCCATGATAGCAGATCTGCTCACAAAAGGTTTACCACCCAAGGTCTTTCATGAGCACACTGCTCATATGAGTGTTATATCATTTGAAGATATTATTATTTGAGTGGAAGTTTGTTATTTGTTTGCTTTATGTTTGTTTTTGGACATTTATGTATTTGGTTATTTTCTGATCAGAAATGAAGTATTCGGTTTATTCACTCTTTTTTATTTTAATAAGGGCCTCACTTAAGTTTAGAGATGACCAGTTAAAAATAAGCATGTTCGGTTCACATTACATGTAATTTCTATGCTACGCATCCGTGATTGATCTATGTCATTTGATTATGTTTGTATACATGACCATTGATGGATCCAGTCATTATTGATATGGCGAAGACCGCTTTGATCCTATAAGGATATAGTTGATGGACAAGATTGTTAAAGAATACCTATTGTATGATACCAAAACTTTTAACAAGGTTATACATTTGTCAGGAAACATATGTTGCCCAAGTGGGAGATTATTGGATTAAAATCCGTAATTGTGGGCACATATGTATAATGTATGTTGCTATTATAAAGTATGACACGGAATTAAGTGACCAATTATGTTACACATGTTATAGGTATTAAATTGTCATAGAATTAAAATTGTAGATACCATAAGTTATATTTATAACTCAATGAGGGGCAGAGATGTAAATATTAATAAACTGTTTTTAATCCAGTTTATATAATGGGTAGTGGTCCCCGAGATATACATTAACTTGCATATCTCTCATTCCTCGTCAGAGAGTTGTGTGGCAAGAGATGATGTATCATCTTGAAATATCAAACCCACTCTAAAAAACTCTATCAATGAATTCAGGTACGCTTCCGCAAATCTAGTCTATGTTCTTAATGATTTGGCATACATGTATATTAGGTTTATATTCGTATTGAATATATTTTGGTTATAACACAGTACTCACTATTCACTACTCTTATTTTCATTTCCTCCTTAATACCTTCGAGTGAGTAATGGAAGGCTTCAATGGTTGGTTTTATGAAAACTTCAACCATGATTTTGCCATTCGAAGGTTTTTCTCGGCAAGAGTCGAACTCGAGCAAGTTGAGTTAGAAGAGCCGATTTATGATATTGACTCATGTTGTCTGGATGATAAAACAACCAGCACCCCTCACTTGGCTGCTTTTGAGGTCGATGACTTTGTAGTAGTTTCTTCAAAATGATAATCATGTCGATGTTAATGATAAAGATGATCATCACAACTCCAAGAAACAGGAAAATCTGCATCATTTTCGGGAATAAACCAAGACGTGTTCGATCGTGAATGATGATTTCAGAGATGAGTTGGAGAGGTGTGGCTCATGTGAAGATTTGGGAGCACATGAAACGGTGCCTAGTATAGAGGATGCAAACAATGGGGTAGATCAAGGGCTTCACCTGGTGCATTTGTTGCTGGCATGCACCGAGGCGGTCGGCTACCATGACTTACACCTTGCAACCTCTATGCTCACTCAAATTAGGGCTTCGGCTACTCCTTTGGGTGATTAACTGCAAAGAGTTTCCTATTACTTTGCTACATGATTAAAATTTAGACTATCACTTCTTCAAAACGTCAACGAAAAAGGCACGATAGATAATTGCACAGTCGATGTGCCATCGATAGCTAGGGAGGAGAAAACAGAGGCTTTACAACTACTTTACCAGACAACTCCTTACAATGCATTCGATTTCATGGCTGCAAATGAGGCAATATGTCAAGCAGTACAGGGGGAGTTTCCTTGCACATCATTGATCAGGAATGAAACATACACTTCAATGGCCTTCCCTAATAAGAACACTAGCATCGAGGCTTGAAGGTCCCCTGACTCTTCGAATCACGACATTAACCAGCGACAAACATCTTATAGAGCGCGAAGCTGGCATGAAGTCCCTCGTCGAGGATGCTAACTCATTAGGTATACCAATGGAGTTCCACATTATAACAGAGCCAGTCACACCATCTCTTTTAACCCCCAGAGAATCTCAACTTACGAGAAGGGGAATCATTATACACCAACAGTTTTATACACTTGAAAAAATATGTTGAGAGAGTAGAGGATCACTCAAAGCAATCCTCCAAGAAATAAAGAATCTAAGCCCGGCTCTGTTGACAGTGGTGGAACAAGATGCAAACTACAACAGACCGTTCTTTCTCGGTAGGTTCCTCGAGTCCCTTCATTATTATTCAGCCATTTTCGATTCACCTGAAGCAAGTCTACCTAGACATAGTCCTCAAAGGATGAAGATAGAGAGGCTTCACTTTGCCGAAGAAATCCAGAACATCGTAGCTTATGAAGGGTCAGACCGGATTTAAAGGCACGAAAGAGCGGATCAATGGCAAAGACTATTAGGCAGAGCCGAGTTTCAGGTGATGGGATTGAAGTGTTTGAGTCAAGCAAGGATGATGCTTTCGGTTTACGGCTTCGGCCATTACACATTGGGCGGTGAGAAAAGGTGACTCCTCTTTGGGTGGAAAGGCAGGCCATTGATGGTGGCATCAGCTTGGCAACCGCACAATGCTCCATCCTCATAGTAACATTGGACTGTATCGTCTCGATCAAAGACATATTATTGATGTGGCATTGACATTTATTGAACTCAACTTAGAAAATAAGATATGTTCTTAGGAACAATGACGACATAGTTCCCCCAATGAAACTAGCAATTTCATAGTCCAAGATATTGCACTTCTAGGTCTCAGGTTTGATTACCTGCCTTGCAAAACTCCTTGGATGTCTATTTATTGAACTAAAGTTAGAAAATAAGATATATTCTTATAAGCGCTTTTTAAATGTTAAGGATTTTGGAACTCAACAAGTGTCCTATTGAAAAAAATGAATAGTCTTCATCTGAAAAAACACGAGTTTAAATCATGCTTTTCAAAAAAAAATGTCAAGGTTCTTGAAAAAAAATTAAATTATATTAAGAAACAATACTTGAGATTCAAAAAGAAAAATGTAATATGTGATCAAACTCCCATACTCTCTTATACTTCAGTTTCAAAAAATATATTTAGAGTTCAAAAATTCTATTATTGGTTTAAGAAAATGAGTTACATTATAAGATTCATTATTTCAACTACACTCAATGCGAAAATACTCTACTCGTCTTAGACCCGTAATTTTATAAACTCAACTCGAAAAAAACTTTTAAAAAAATTGAGTTGTAAAATGAAAAATCGAATAACTTACAAATTTTAATAATTAGTTAATCAGTTTTAAAATTTAAATTGAGTCTCGATTATACATGATATATATACATATAGAGAGAGAGAGAGGAGGGAGAGGGAGAACAAGTGCATGATAAACTTGTAGAGAAAGCCAAACTCCCATCTCCATATGATATCAAAGTAGATAAAAATGGTAGGCAATTATTTGCTAAGATGCAAGCTGTCAGCCAGTGTCACCACAGTTTTAAAAAGGTAGAAGATACAAGTTTTTTCAAGTACAATGGTACACTAAATCACAATATCTGTTCAATAACATTATTATTCCTTTATAAGACAAGCCTTCCATTCCAAAAAAACAATTAGGAAGCCCCAATTCTCTTTTTCCAATTGATTATGCAATAATAATATACTGCTCAAATGTGTGAACAATTGAATGAATACCTATTAGTGGAAACGACTGTTTCCCTCATTTTGATGCCTTGTGACCCTTGCTTTGTTGGCTCGCAGCGGCCGACATTGTACGCAATCGACTGGCAATTTCTGTGAATGATGGCCTGGCTGCAGGGTTGGGGGACCAACACTGTTCCATCAATTTTCTCCATTCAGGATCACAAAAGCTTGGAATTGTCGGTCTCAGCGTGTTACTTACAATGCCTCCTGTATATTGAAATAACTTGTAGATCATAAAGAGAGAGAATGACACAAAGCATGGTATCAATGCAAATGCAGGAAAATGCATATAGCCATCTTTTAGGCAACCAAGCATATCCATGTTAGGAACCACCATGAACAGATACTTTCCATGTCATTTAACAGGTCAATAAAACAGACTACCCATAAATGGATTTTGAAAGTGCATCAGTCGAAAATACCATAACTAATTACGTTTTATATTTTGGCTCCAGAACGAAATTTTCAGCCCAAGGATGGAAAACATGGGCTGTTGTTCCAAAATATCATGATTATGTTATTTTTGTTTCTCACTTGCCTCTATAATTGGTGAGAATATTCTGACACAAGCACAGATTTAAAAGCTACAAGAAGAAAAGTGCTCGAGTCACACCTATAATTGCACCATAGTGCATATTGGCATAAGGCTCTTCCCCAGTGAGAATCTCCCATAGAACAATAGCAAAGGAGAACACGTCAACCTGCAGATCAAATAAACGTAAAGAATACTAAAAATGACATTATGTCACTAACTATATATATGGTCTTCCTCAACAATCAAAGCAGCCACGCTTGTGATATCATGAAAACAGGTATAAGAAGCATACAGAAAATGAATAGGTTTCCGAGGAATCGTCTCAACAATCAACATCAAACATAATTTTCTTTCACATCCCCCACCCCAGACCCATCTCTTTCCGCTCTCTTATTTTTTAATGATATTTCAGTTAAGGGCTCCATAAAAGAGTGTGCTCATAAATGTATGCACTTGTGCACACGTATATACATACTTTATTTAGATTAGACGACTAGTAGTCATCAAAGAATAAATGGCAGTTGACAGAGTGGTACTGAAAACTGCATAAATACATTAGGGAAAAAGTGGTTGACTGTTATTTAACTACCACTTGTAAATTCAGACTCAACAATTGATTCTCCTAGACTGTTACCAATGTCATCCAGCTTTGAGTCCCATTTCATTTAGAAAGCAATTGTAACTAGAGTAGTTTGATGCTCTACGGTTTAGTTATGAACAGATGCTATATTAATAATACATACTTATCACTGCAATGGTTTCATAAATTACTAATAGGAATAATCAGTTAAAGAAAGACTTCTCCTCAATGGGTTTTATCATTATGGACTAAGCCTTAGATTGCAATAATCATGTAAAACCTTCCAGAGATCCATGGGAAGAATCAGGAAGAGCGAATAGCTTATTCTGCCAGTTCAAGTTAATTTCACAAATGACATCTTACCTTTTCTGAAACCTTATTGCTGCCCCCATTTAGGAGCTCTGGAGCCATCCACGGTAGGGTCCCCCGAACACCACCAGAAACTAAGGTGTTACGTTTGATTTTAGACAGTCCAAAATCACCAACCTTGAAAGAAAGATTATTAGAGATGTAATAATTAGCACCAAATTTCAACAATACTAATTTGGGCAGGACAGCAAGGTAACCTTGCAAATAGGACGTGAAGGATCTTTCAAGTTTACAAGCAAATTGTCACATTTCAGATCAAAATGCACAATATTTTTTGAATGTAAATATTCCATGCCAAATGCTGCATCCATAGCAATTATGAGCTTCTTTCGACGATCAAGCAACCTGGAAATTTAGATTAGGTAGAGCAGTAAGCAGGAGATATTTGTGAAGCCAGTGGTGAAATTCTCATTAATATCAAAACTCCCCCACCCCCAATATATACATAATAATAATAAGTATAAAAAACTATTACTCAATAACAAAGCAAAAATAGAATTCACCTATCCTTGCGAAGTAAAACATGCCTAAGCGAACCATCAACCATGAACTCTGTAACAGTAGCCATTGTTCCTCCTGGACCATCTTGCACCACACCATAAAATGCCACCACATTTGGATGGTGAAGTTTTGAAAGAATGTCAGCTTCCCGCCAAAATTCAATGGTCTGAGGATGTAATGCAAGTGCAGATCTTTTAGTAAAGTACTAAGTATGAAAATAATACCAGAGAGAAAACAGCAGTAGCAACATGCAATAACTGGGTTAGAAAATGATGATTATTATAATAGCTATAATAAAGAGAAGAAATTATTGCCAACAGCCACGTGGTCTAGTGACCAGATATCAAACCCTGGCAACCCCGACTATAAAAAAAGTTCTATTTGGACCCTTCAGTAGAAAAGGTATATATATATATATATAGTTTGTTAAACTTCCTTTTAAGATCAACAGGATTTCAAACAATGGTGTCATAAAAGAATACACAGAAAATGTATTATATGAATAAAAATATTAATTTATGCGAGGCAAATTACCAATCTTTCTTGCTCAGATGATGGACCTGTGAAGCAGCTCTTTTTTATTCTCTTGATGGCAACATCTGATCCCCTCCATTTTCCATGATATACAGTCCCAAATGTACCAGACCCCAGCTCCCTCAACTCTTCAAGATCTTCATTCTTTATGAGCTATAACATCAATCCAGGACAAACAAGTAAGCATCTAATACACATTACAGAAAATATTTCAGGACGTGGGACACTCAAAATATGTTGAGGCCCAAAATATAACAAACAAGCAAGAAGAGATGCATTTTTTTTTCAGTTTGTTGTGCACCAAAGTTTTCAAAAGCAAAACAAATGCCAGAAAAACATCCATGCAGCTTCAAAGCATTGTATGTCCAGTAGATACTCCAAAAAGCTTATCCCAATTGCATTTGAGTCAACAAAATTAAGTTTATAGTAAGAAACAAAAACTGAATCTAAAAAAGAACAAAATTTAAATTAGCACTACAAAAGAACAAAATTTCTAAAAATATATATTTCAATGCCTTGGTAAATTTAAGAAACCATTCAACAGCTAGCAAGCGTTAGCTATTGTTCTCCTAGAACTTTTATCAAGCAAAATTAGAGTCATCAGAATAGAATTTTGTGCTTCCTTAGATAGAGAATGACAAAAAATAGCTTCAACAAGGATCAGAATACATGTAATGAGCTAAACACTAGACATAAATATCGACTATCCCTTGCATACTGTTTTTTATTAGATTATTTTTTGAGGCACATGTAATGAGTAAAAACGAAAGCTAATTTCTCCAACTAGCCTCTGCAAAGACAAGCAAGCACTGCTAAAAACTGTTCCACTACCCAGTGGCTGCACCTCGGCACATCTAGCTGCTGCACCTTAGTATTAGATAACAAAAGCGCTCCGGACAATTTCAGCCGAGGCCCATTTGATCAGGCATGTGTTTGATGTGCCTAAACATGCCTTTTTGCAAGGCACCAAGGGCAAAAAAAAGTCTGCTTGATTGAAGTCCTTTCTAATTTCTTTATTTTTTTATTAAATGTATCTTTATTAGTAAGAATAAGGATAACATCAGACTAGTTACTTTTCAAAATTCTGAGTATTCGATAACAAACACGTGATCAAAGGAAATCATACACATTGGCCAAGCCAAGAAAATTTTGCGTGTTTTGTAGGATAAATTGTACCACTCTTTAAAGTTTACTATCAAAATATATATCTTAAGGTCATTTTACATACAAAAACATCTAAATTAGGTAACAAATAAATAAAATATAAATCCCTAAGATTAAGCCCCATAATCTGCCTAATAATCTGTCTAAGATACAGCAAAGAGATAAGGTTTTATCCTTATCCTGAATTACAGATACATACTCACAGCACATACACATCTTTATTCGCTCAGGCAAGTGCCTATCATCTCAAGGATCAGCTTCTTATCTCTACAAAAAATTACACTGGTCTTACTGAATTTGTAGTTAAACTTCCAGGATCAGTTTCAGATACGTAAATATGTAGTTGGGAAGTAGTAATAAAGATGAAAAGTTTGAACATGCCAAAAGGCAGAAGAAGATGCAACATAAATTCCAGAAAAAGAAAAAAATTAAGTTCCCAAATAAATAATTATTTATTGTAAGTAGACAAACAGTGGCCCACTCCATTTCATATGCACCAAAAATATAAGAAAAGCAGGAGAATCTGTGACAAAGGTAGCATACCTGCAAAGTATTGATATCAAACTCTCCTAAAGAAGGATCCAAAGGAGGTAGACCAACGTTCCTCTTTTCCGACTTCGGCTTCTAGAAGAACCCATGCAGTCATATTCTGTTAGCAGATGTCTTTTAAGGAAACAAGGTGTACAAAACCAATTAATCATTGGAATTAATTACCTCATATTCCTCTGGTGTTCTTAGGTTTTCTATCATGGCATCAAACTGCATACTTTCACTGATTTGCACTTGGGGTTGATCATCCTTCAGATTGTTTTCGCCAATTTTTTTATCAGAAACTACACCCCGCGAGGTAAACTGATCTGGCATATGATCTTGGTTGACGAGGGAACCATCTTTTTCTTCAAAGTCTTGTGCCAACTTTTGAAAATATGACCAGCGTTTTGGCTCATGGTTTTCCATGTTCAAGCTCAAGCCAGCTCCATCTGTTTGCAGTGGGCTAACGCCAGAGGACTCTTCAGAAAGCATTGCTTTGGAAAATATATCAGAAAGGAAGTCACGAGGAAACCTGTCATTAATATCAATAAGAATGTCCCCTTGATCTGCTCTAATATTACCACTATGGAGGTTCTCTTTAGAATCATCTTTTGTTGAACTTTCCGTCCTCAAATCAACCTGAAAATGCCCCGGAGGGTTTTTGCTAGTCAAGTTGGTATCATGAGGCAAAGTGAATGCTGATTCACTTGCTACAGGAAGCCCTGGTCGAGTTTCTGCTGATTCATCACCTGGAATGTTATCTTTCTGACAACCAACCTGAACCCCACCTTTGTTTGGAGCTTGTATATTGCCCACAGGACTTGAAACTGCTTGCTTCAAACCTGTGTCCAACACTTCTTCAGAAAGCTTTGAGTGTATCTGAGAAGCAGCACCGGGATGGAAAACAATATTAGAAAGTTTAGCAGCTGAGCTCTCAGTATAGGGAGCCGAAGCAATATTATTATCGCCTAAATTTTCAACAGTTTCTGTGTTTGGACCCTGCTGTGCCACAGTAGATTGTGGGTGAGCTAATAGCAAATGGGAACCTAATGAATCATCAGACTTTGACAATCGATTTAGCAAGTCTAACTGCTCCCGAGGTATTATTTCCGAATAATAAACCTTGTGAGGAGGTACAGTGGGCTCAACGTAGCTTAAATCAGCAGGATTAGAATCAGCATAACTAGAAGTAGAGTGATGGTCATCATTACCCTGTTTAGGAACTGGCACTTGATTCACATCAGCAGCAGATGACACAAGTTTTTCATTTTCCTGGTTTTTAGCTTCATTTTTAACAGTAAAAAGTGACGCATCTTCTGAAGCAACTGCAACTGGCATTTCTTCAAGTGGGAAATGATTTATCACCTTTCCATCAAGTGGCTGAGAAGAAACTGCATGATCTGTTTCCAAGAGATGATGTTTTTCAAGGCCATTGCCCTGATGATATGAACCATCGGGTTTGGGTTTCAACTCAGTCACCGGCATCTGCAGATTCTGGTGTTCGAGACCATTGTATAGTTGCACTTCAGTCAAGTGTTCACGTTGATTCATAAACCCATTAGGAGGAATTGAATTAGAAAATTCTGCAATATTGGAATAAGTAGAAGAATTATGACCGTATTGCAAAGGATACCCCATCCTGTGGCCATGATAAAACTGTGGATTGGTTTCGTAGGTGCCTGAGGAACCTGGTAGAGCTGGTTGAGAAGACTGAAAAGTTGATGATGACACCATAATGCCAGGAATGTTAGAAGAGCTAATGACAACCGAGTCTCTTGCAACTCTGCTTGTTTCCCAGTCTATATTATTTCCTTCTGGTTCTCTTAGATTGTTAGCAGAAAAGCTTGTCAACCCCTGCAGAGTAGAGCTTGTCCTGGTTCCAAAGTCCATTCCATTGACAGCTACCACATATTGAATCTCAGAATCATCATCAATGTTGCCTAGACCAAACTGAGTATCCTCCAAATCGCTCAGTGAGAACAGAAACATCCTAAGCTTTTGAGAGGCCTCTTTGCCTAGAAGTTCGTTACATTCCTCCATCATATTCTGCAGATCTTCATCTGAAGACACAGACACTAACGCATCAAAGTCCTCTCCTGGAAGCTGATATTTAATCACTTCTGTTTGTTCATAAAATGCTAATATCTTCTGCTTAAGTTCCTGCCACGAAATATCCTTTCTGATGCGAATTATGCGTGTTTCACCTCCAACATACCTTAGCTTTCTGTCACTTGGTCGAGGTAGGATTTTTCCACCAAAACTGCAGAGAACCTTCATCTTTGGTGACGTGGCATCAGAGGTACCAAGTGACATGTATAAAAGGCCTCTATTATTTTCATAGCCTGAGGTGGTCTGTTGCATTGATTGAAGTGACCCATAACAACTTTGGTTTTCATGTATAGTGCCTTTTGTTTCAAACCCCTTCGGACCTTTCCCTACTACATTAATCATTGACATATCAGACCCACTTTCAGACTCTGTACGACTAATGCCTAGAATACCTTTTAAATCCATATATCCTGTTGCATAACTGGATTCAACAAGAGGATTTGGGATGAAAGGCTTCATAGGATTTAACCGATCCCGCATAAATTCAAAAGCAAACTCCTCACCAGTCTGTATGGAATAATTAAGTACAGGTTTGACATCTGATCCTTTTGGCTCAGTAGGTCTCATACTCATGTTTATGCTGGTCATAGGATCTGGCATAAATGCTTGAGTTGCATGAGGGAATTCCCAATTTCCATGCTCCACAGAGTTGTATTGCTTACTAGCTCGAGAATGTTCCATGAAATTATCGTTTGGATTTTTCTCCATTCATTTAGTCCCAATCGAGTCCCTGTGCCCACATGCCATCATTCATATATAAAAGTAAGCTGACAAATACATACAGGAATCTTCTATTAACAAACAATCACTATACAGTACAGAAAAGTCAAACTTGCCAAGTAACTGAAACCCGATAGCAAATTCTAATTAGTTTTCAGTTTCTAGTTTCAGAACCAAACGCAGATGAGAAAAGCTGCCAGAAACCTTTATGAGGAGTAACAGCTACTGGACCTGCAATAAGATGAGACTAAATCAGATTTTGCAGCAACTAACAGAACTCAGAACTAAGTTTGAGTAATGAAAAAGCAAAACAAAGATGAAAGAAACTGGGAATTAATGAGCAAAGTTAACCCAAAAAAACACCTTTGTAAGTTTAACAAGAAAGCGTGCAGCTAAGTACTCCTAAGCCTAATCATATTTCACTCTGTAATACCTTTATTAGCTTAAATTGACCAGAAGCAAGAAAGTAACCAAAACCTGAAATCCTCACTTCCCCGGGACTTATAAAACGGGAATTAAGAAACTGAATGAGGTGATAAAAGAAAACCCTAAAGAGAAAAAGTGGTCTAGAGGAGGACAGAGATTTCGATCCAATGTTTATTGTTCACCAAATTCAGACTGGTATTCAGAAACTTAACAACTACAGGAATAACAGAAGCCTAAATGCATTGATGTGATTGTTGATACCTGTAATTTGATGCTTATTATTATTAACCATCTTAGATGCTAAACCACAACAAGAAGAAATTAATACTAAAATCCAAATTATCTTTCTTAAGGTCCAACAACTTCCAACACCCAAAGGATATAATACACACAAAAGACATAAGCAATAGAGATCAAATAATAAAAGTGTTACAATCCTCAGATACAGAAATTTAACGCTTTGCTCCCCTTTAATGCCTAAGTTACTGACAGCATCCCAACATTTAACTCAGCGGCAGGTGGATATACTCGCCTGCTCAAAGAAATGGGTTCAGATCCCATTTTCCTCCTAAATTAAAACTAAAACAAGTCCGAAAAACTTGCTAGAAGCGAAAAACAGTGAGCTTTCGAAACAACATTATACTTAAGTACGAGAATAGAATAAGATATCATCACCAAAACTCCCAAACACTTGTAAGATCATCCAACCAAAGACCTTTACCAGGGAGAGCAATTGAGAAACCAAAGCTCCCTCCCTATCAATTATCCTGAACTCTCAACTCCTGCCTCTATTATGACATACATGTAGTAGGTTGGCTTCTCAGCTGATTATTCGAATTTCATAACTTTGCAGTACAAATTATCAGTCTTCGAATCCCCCAACAAGCAACAGTAATCGAAAAGGAGAGAGATAAAATGAAATCTATGCTATTTTTCATGGTTTAAACTTCAAACTACTTTCTCTTTTAGGTAAACGTATAACCAGCAGCACCAACCAAGTAATACAACAACTAAAAATTAACCTGAGCTACACAATAAGCTCTAGTTTAAAACGAAATCTACCAGAAATCAAATTAAAACCCTAATCTTTGTAGAGAAACAGATCAACATAGATGAGCTTATCAACTCCATGCAAAATAACAACATTTAGAGAAATAAAAGGCAAAAAAAGAACCAAAGGAAAAATCTTCGAAGTTGCAAAGGAAGAATTACCTGAAAGGCGAAAGCTGAAAGAGACAAGGGTTTATGAGTGAAGCAGCAGCTGTTTTCCACTGTAATACAACAAAACTCTCTCTTTTTAAACGTCAAAAGTACAGTTTCTCTGATAATCCGGAAAACGCTCAATCTTTCTTCAATCTCTGACTTCTCTCAGTAAATCTATTGTTTCATTCAACTACACAGTCAAATAGAAGAAGAAGAAGAAGAAAATGCTAATTAATGAAATACACACAAAAATTAATGGATATTATTGACTACATTCCAATTTTACCCTTTATTTTTAGAGGAATTTACATCGTCTTTGTCCTAACTCCTAACTTACTCTTCCTTTTGGTGATTGAATTACCCCTGATCGGTAAAGATCACGTGTTCCTCATGCTAAGTTCGCTTTTTTGTTTCTTCCTTGAATCCTTTAATCACCGTTGATCGACCTTCCGTTGAGTTATCAACGGTGCAGTTTTCTTTCGTATGGAAGAAAAAGAAATGAATTAACGATGATCTGTCGTCTTGATGAAGAATGTAGGGATTTGATCAACTGTTTATTTTAAATTGTAACGGTGAAGGGCTGTGGGTGCAGCATTAAGATAATACATATGAATGTATAGAATATAGTACCAAAACATTGTAATAGTTACCTTAGGATCCTCTTTTATTTAATATGCTAAAAGAATTAAGAAATTATTTAAACTAAGAGAAAATGGATTTATTTTCTGAAGTCCACCTTTGATTTTTTTTCTATTCTCTACAATTATATGCAAACTATGAAATTTTAGACATAAATCTAAAATTTTTAATATAATCGCTGAATAACTTATAAATCGGAATCAAAATATTATATAAATTTATTAATGGATAATTCTCTCAATTTATTTTTTTAATAATCATAATTCTAATCATAATCCTAATCTTAATTCTCTTAACTTATTTATTTCATTTATAATATTAAAAATTTAATATTTTATCTCATAACTAATCGATAATTAATAACATAATTTTACATGTAATTGTACTAAAAAATAAATTGCACCTTATATTTAATTATAAGCAATAGAAAAATAAATTATAGGGTAAACTACACGGAAGACCACCGATCTTTGAGGTTGGTGTCGAAATAACCACCGATCTTTTAATTTTGTCAAAATGACCACTCAACTATTGATATGATTCCAATATAGCCATCAGTCGTTAAAACCTAACGGAGAGGCTGACGTAGCAGTTAACAGAAACTTGTGTAATTACACATTTAGTCCTCGCGATTTTCACACTTAATCAATTTAGTCCTAGTTTCAATTTAATAAAATTAATTAATTATTCAATTAGGTGGTGACACGTGTCACCACCTTATTGGAGGACTTTATCTATTTTTAAAAATCAAAGTATTGCACAAATATAGTTGGGGGGAGTCAAACCCACAGTTCCTTGGGTGTAGGGGGAAAGCCTTTGCCACTGAGCTAGGCACATATTTATAACATAAAACACAAAATTTAATATATGATTTATATGATTGTTAATGACATGAAAAAAGAATTAAATGTGATTTTAGGGGATTCGAATATGACACACTTATGATGCATAAAAACATCTAACCCAAAATTTTACAAACCCTAAACCCTAAAAATTTTATAAACTATAAACCCTAGAAATTATTAATTAAGTTAAAAATCATAAACCATGCACTAACTATAATTTTTAAGGTTGAGGATTTAAGGTTCATAAATTTTTTAGGGTTTAGGGTTTATAATTTTTAAAACCATGCACTAACTATAATTTTTAGGGTTTAGAGATTTTTTAAATCATGCACTAACTATAATTTTCAGGGTATATGGTTTAGGTCTATAAAAAAAGTTAAATCATGCGCTAACTATAATTTTTAGGGTTTATACATTTTTTAGGTTTTAGGCTTTATTGTTTATAAATTTTTAGGGTTTAGGGTTTATAATTTTTTTAAATCATGTACTAACTATAATTTTTAGGGTTTAGAGTTTAGAGATTTTTTTAAATCATGCATTAACTATAATTTTTAGATTTTAGAGTTTACATATTTTAGGGTTTATAAAAATTTTAGGTTCTAGAATGTATAATTTTTAGGGTTTAGGGTTTTAGATTTTTAGGGTTTATGGTTTATAAATTTTTAGGGTTCATTGTTTATAAATTTTGTAGGGTTTAGGGTTTATAAATTTTTTAAATTGTGCACTAACTATATTTTTAGGGTTTAGGGTTTAGAGATTTTTTAAATCATGCACTAACTATAGTTTTTAGGGTTTATAATTTTTTTAGGTTTTAGGGTCTATAAAATTTTTAGGGTTTAGGGTTTATAAAATTTTGGGTTAGATGTTTTTATGCATCATAAGTGTGTCATGTTTGATGTCATAAATACGTGTCTAGCCCAGTGGTAGAGGCTTTCCCCCTACACTTAAGGGAATGTGGGTTTGATTCCCCCAACTACATTTGTGCAATGCTTTAATTTTTCTCTCCAATAAGTGTCACCACCTGATTGGAGGAGGAAAATAAATTAATTTAATTAAATAAAAATAGATAAAGTCCTCCAATAAGGTGGTGACACGTGCCACCACTTAATTGAATAATTAATTTATTTTATTAAATTGAAACTAGGACTAAATTGATTAAATGTGAAAATTGTGGGGACTAAACGTGCAATTATACAAGTTTATGTTAACTGCCACGTCAGCCTCTCCGTTAGGTTTTAACGGTTGGTGGCTATATTGGAACTATATCAATAGTTGAGTGGTCATTTTAACAAAGTTGAAAGATCGGTGGTCATTTCGACACCAACCCTAAAGATCGGTGGTCTCTCGTGTAGTTTACCCTAAATTATAAGTATTAATTTAAGGGTAAAACTTTAATATACATGCTGTGTAAAATTAATTTTATATAAGCATGTGTATTTACACTATAAAAATTTAAATTCTAAATTTTTAATCTTAACCCTAAAACTTAAACTCTATACACTAAATTCTAAACACTAACCCTAAATTCTAAAACCTACAACCTAAACCCCTAAACCTTAAACCCTAAACTAAAATTCTAACCCTTAAAATTAAAAGACAAGTATAAACTAAAATTTTAAACAAGTCTCATTCCTTAATTTAATCACAGTCAGGGGATCTTCCTTCTATTTAATTTTGCTGATCTGATTTGTCGTTATCTCATAGTTCAAAATAAACAAATAGTACCCATATTTTGGTGGAATATTGAATACGGTACCTCTACTTTTGAAATATCTATTTTACCACTGTAATTAGGGGTGAACAAAACTCGACTCGATTAAAAAAATGAATTTTTAGAACTCGAGGCGTAAAAAAGTCGACTCGACTCAAACAAAATTTGAGTTTAAAATAGAAATTTGAATAACTCGAAATTTTTAATAATTAGTGGATTTGTTAAGTTCCAGACGAGTCCCTCCATTTTCCTGATATATATATACCGATATAAAAAATATGAAGAAATATATACCTCACATGAAAAAAATGAAGAAATATATATGTATATCTTATATGATTAGAGAAAGTAGTTTAAATTAGAATAAAAAACGTATCGTGAACATGATAAATAATTATAATTAAATTTGTATAAGAACTCAAAAACTCTACTCGGCTTGAACTCGACTCGAATTGAAAAAATTTAAATAAAGTTTGAGTGTAAATATGACACTTCAACTCGAATAACTCATAATTTTTTGACTCGACTCGGTAGAACGCTACAAGTCAACCAATAACAATATAACACATGGATTTTAAATTCATACCAGCACTATCATGTGTCAATAATAAAATACACGTGGCATTTCAAACATTAAAAAAATAAAAGGATAATTTAGAAAAACAAATAAAAACTTGGAAACGATGATGTGGATTTAAAGTCCACGTATTAACTATCAAAATAGGTAAAAGTTAAGATACCATATTGAATATCCAATAAAAATACAGGTACCATTTATGATATTATCTCATAAGTATTTTTTATTTGTGTAACAATTTTTTGTTCATTTTAATCTGCAATCTCAAGAAAGCGATCTTTAAGCTTTAGGTCGGTTTGCCGTTACTCTTTTTTTATGTATTTTTTCCTGTGAATTTTTTAATTATTAGTATCTAATATATTGATTAATTTATATATATTAAATTTATAAAAATTTAATATAAAGATAATTCTCTCAATTTAATTTTTTATTTATAATATTAATATTCAAAATTTTAATTTTATTTAAAAAAGTTAACGTTTATTACTAGTTTTTTTTAGATTTTCTTTAATACGAAGATAAGACAGCAGATGGTGCGGGGGATTACGTGTCTTGGTTGGGAGCCACATTTTAAATTATGGAATTTCAGTCTATCTTTCTATGTACAAATCTGTTGGCTTTTGCTTGTTTTGTTAATCAATTAATTGATTCCTAACGGGATTAATGCTTGAGTGGTGCGTTTCTATAAAGGAAAAAAAAGGAAATTACATATATTAAAAAATTGGTTTAAATTTGATACGCAGACGATGTAAAACCTGTCTATTTCTATTATAAATTAAAATTAAATTTAAACCCTAAAAAATAAACCTCAAACCCTAAATTCTAAATGCTAACCTTAAATTCTAAACTAAACCTCTAAACCCTAAACTAAACTTCTAAACCCTAAACTAAACCCCTAACCCCTAAAACTAAAAGATCTGTATAAAAAACTTTAATTTACACAGATTGTGTATTAAAGTTTTTCCCTTAAAAAAATACTAGATTTTAAGGTGCACTTAATTAAGTATAATAGAATAGAACTATTTTATAACTATATTAATTAATTATATTTTAAATTTAAGATTATTTGGACTTCTATGTTTATATGTGATATCAATAATTATGTTAGATGGTTGACAAGTCTAATATGTGGTGTGTTAATAAAAAAATATATTTTTAGTTTTAATTGATATTAGGTGTTGAATTAGATCCAACTCAATTCATTTTTCAAATTTTTTGAAAGAAGGAAATTTATTCAACAATTAAATATCAAAACAAACAATGGCCAAAATAAAACCAATAGCAAGCAAGCACTGAGCACAAACAATGGCCAAAACAAGGCAAAGATCAAGCAACCACTGAGCATAGCTCGGGTAAGAGACAA
This sequence comes from Hibiscus mutabilis, assembly GCA_019671005.1. Classification (NCBI taxonomy): domain Eukaryota; kingdom Viridiplantae; phylum Streptophyta; class Magnoliopsida; order Malvales; family Malvaceae; genus Hibiscus; species Hibiscus mutabilis. Next base: position 38,524,017 of record CM033739.1, read on the forward strand.
AGAGGACACAACAATGGTCCAAGACAAAACAAACTGATAAACCTTCAGTGAAGCCGTGCATTCCAATTGCGAGAGAAGCATCCGGCTGAAACTATCGGAAAACGTCGAGATGAGAATGGAAGTGCCTGACGCCTTTGCCACTAAGGGCTTGCCGAAATGGCGAACTTGGCGACAGACACCGATGGAACCGTCATTAACTCTAAGGGTCTGGCAGACGAACACGGCATGAAGATGGCAACAAAGGTCTTCAAATCACGTTTTCTCGTAGAGGAAAGCAGGAAAAAACGAGAATGGGACCAGAAGAACAACTGGAACAGGGGCACCGACTGGCTCCAAACTCGAGCACGACTGTTAGACCAGCCTTTAAGTCCTCGAAAAACTTCAGCCCTTAATCGAAAACCTCGACCTTCTACCACTCTGAGGCTCCGAACGGGTGACCGAAATGCAACTAGAGAAGGAAGCTCCAAGGAAAAACAAACCAGGTCCTTCGATGAAGATTTCAAACTAAAAAAAAAAAAAAAGGAAGAGCGACCAAGAGTGAGAAGAGAGTGAATTAGAGGCCGTGATAGAATTATTGTCGCCCAACGACGCCGATGCCATCAGAGGAAGCCTTCCTTAAGATTACAAAATGATAGAGAAAACGGGGTTTAGGAGTTTTTTCATGTAACAAACTCGGGGACTTCCTTGATTTTCCACCGAATCCATTCCTTATTCCGTTATTAAAAAGTTATTGTATTGTATTACTAGCATTTAATGTGCATTTATTAAATTTAATAGAACTATTATACAATTATATTAATTAATTCTATTTTAAACCATGAGATGTGGTATGGTGGTTGTTCGTCTTATCCCTTAACCATGAGGTTAGGAGTTTGATTCCTGTATACCTTGGCTCAAACTAAAAAATAATAATTTTATTTTAAAATTTAAATTTAAGTTTATTTGGATTTCTATGTTTACATGTAAAGATGTAAATGAATTAGGCTCGAACGAACAACGTTGTGTTCGTTTAAATTTTTAATATCGTGTTCATGTTCATTTGATAAATTTTAAGGTGTTTATATTCAATTCATCTAGTGTTTGCGAACATGTTCGTTTAACGCTCTTTAACATTTTCGTTTAATGTTCGTGAACATGTGAAATAACGCCACTAATCATTAAGCTCCTCAGACTTCACAGTTTAAACTCTAAAGTTTACCATGCGTTGAATTTAGTCCATACATTCACCAAAGTTTAAAATGTAAAAAAAAGGGAAAAGAAAACAAGATAAACGAGTTTGTTCATGAACATAAACGAACCAAGTATACCTCTATTCGTTTCCGTTCGTTTATTAAATGAACATAAAAATTTATTTATAACCGCTTATTTTGCTTAATAAACAAACGTTCGTATTGTACCCCAATTTATATGTGATACCAATAAATTATGTTAGATGGTTGACAAGTCTAATATGTAGTGTACTGGACAAATATCTATTTAATTTTGATTGATATAAGGTATTGAGTTAGATCCCAGTCAAAAATGGTAACATAAGAAAACTTTAAGGGTCACTTTCAATAAAAAAAAAACTTTCAAAAAGCCAAAAACAGAAAATCGAGTATAATTCCAATTTGCTGGTTAAGGCCTAAAAAGACTCAATTAGGTTAGTAAGCTACCCGAATGTAGTATTAAGATGCTCAAGTTATGCTTACCTGATAACTTAAGTTGTTCTAGTAAAAATTATCAAATCAAATTCGAATTTTTCTAGTCAAACTCAAGTAACTTGCGAGCACAAGTGATTCTTTCACACCCTAGTTGGTAGGAGTGGGCGTTCGATCTAGCCGAGTAAAAAATTTCGAGTTATTTGAGTTGACGCGTCATATTTTATAACTCAAACTTAATTTGTAGTTTTTTTAATTCGAATCGAATTCTCGAGTTCTTATACGAATTTTATTGGAATTATTTATCACGTTGTAGTACATTTTGATTATAATTTAAACGACATTTTCTAACCATATAAGATATGCACATATATATATATATATATATATATATATATATATATATATATCATCATATTATTTTTTACATATATAAATAAGATTATAATGTTATTTAATAAAAAACTATAATCAATATATTTATAGTGTTATTTTAAATAAATAACTTTTGAAGATAAAGTAATGATGAGAGTATAAATGAGTCAATAATTTGACGTGAAGAAAAATTTTATAAAAAATTTCAATTGAATGATCAAATTGAATAAAATGTAAAGTTAAAGAATTAAGTTGCAAAAAATATATATTTTTTTAAAAATATGAATTGAAATTATGTGCATATTATATAGTATTATTGAATCATGTAATTTAATTTTGGTCAAAAATAAACTTAAAACAAAAAATAAATTGAAAAAATAAGAAATCATTCAAAGTTGAGAGACTAAATTAAAAAAAATGGAAATTTATTTTAAAAATATAAATTAAAACTAAATAGGTATTCTAAAGTGGTTTAGAAGCACGTAATTTAAATTTGGTAAAAAAAATACTTAAAGCGAATGAGAAATTGAAAAAATAGGAAATTTTACAAAGTTAAAAGGCTAAATTGTAAAAAGATAAAATTTATTTTCAAAAACATGAATTGAAGCTAAATAGGTATTCTAAATTGGTTTAGAAAAATGTAGTTCAAATTTAGTTAATAATAGACTTAAAATGAAGGAGAAATTGAAGAAAAATGAAACCAGGGACTAAATTGTAAAACTGTAAAATTTATTTTTTCGAGCTAGACAAATTTCAACTCTCGAACTCAAAATTTTTTCGAGTTGACTCGAATAACTCGAAATTGAAAAAAAATCGATTTTTTTCAAGTCGAGTTTTGCTCACCCCTACCCCTACTAGTTGGAAAAATTCCTTACAAATTGATGGGAACAATTCTTCCATTTAAAGAATCCAAAAGACTAAGCTTGATTTCGAGACACGGCTAAATTTACACGGCTATGAAGCTCTCTTAGGGATAGACATGTTAGCAAGGAGATGAAATGTGTAGCTAATAATAAATAGATGAAACACTAGTCCTGTAAAAAAAAAAACCCAAAGATGAGCCATTGTGGTTAGTATCAAAAACTTGAGAAAAACACAGTAATTACCAAGACGATCAAAACTTACCCACAACAGCAAGGGCGACCTCAGGCAGCTCCAAAACTATTTCCCAGTAACTTGTGGTTTTGGCAGCCTTAGGAAAACACACAAACAAGCCGACGATCATAATAGGATTCATCTCTTAGAATATCAGAACAGATCTTGACCTCTATTAAACTAAAAGCAACATTATAATTCTACGAGTTAACACAATAATTATTAGTAGAAAGAACAAGACATAGTGACATGCTATATCATCTAAATATTTGTTGAATTCAACAATCATTCTATATTAGCAACCAGTAAGACGGTTCGCAGAAGTTTGGATTGCCTTCATTACATCCTCAAAATTGCTTAACTATGTATAAAATGAAAATGTTCCAGGACGTCAGATGAGGAGGGATGGAATGCCTTCCTACAGCTACTAAAACGACTAGATGTATTTTTATTTGTCATTCATGAAATTGTTATTTATGAAATCCCTTAAATCCCTTTGCTTTGTTTCTTCGTTATTGTTCTTTATTTTCCTGACCTATTATCTAGTATCCACCCCGCCACAGATTTGAGTAATTTGCATTTTTTTCTCTTTCTTCACATTTTTCATTCTTTTTAAATTTTGTTGATACTTTTCTGATGATATAGGATAATGTGATTTTATTTTACTAAAAATAAGAATGTGAAAAAAGAGTTATTTTTAACCCAAAAAGAAAGGAACTAAACTCCTTACCATGAAGCCTGAATACTTCAGAATGGTACAATATATGAAGAAGGAGACAACAATAGACGATGTGACCATAAAAAATCTCAACAAATTCACTCGGCTGCGTTTTCGACCTTAAACAAACAACAAAGATCTAGCGTTAAACTAAAGAATGCCAACCTCAGAAATAATAATAATACAGAAACATGGGAGTTAGCAAGTAACCTAATTCCCCTATAATTAATGAAATGAGACCACAAGCCGTAGTTGCAGTTTCAAGGCCCCAGAGAGCCAAATCCCCTGATGCCGATCGAAATAGTAGCAAAAATAATCCTAACAAAAGTGTGATAGCCTACAAGTAAAGAATGCTATAAAGGTAAATAAAAGCATAGACAAGTTGATACTTCTAAAAGATATGAAAATTATGGTTTCTCTAACCCTTGCGCCAGCCCCAAAGTAAGATAAGCGGAAAACATGTTTTCTATGAAATGTGGGAGTAGCATACCTGAACTAAGAAAAATGAGCGCAGAATAGATTTTGTACGAGCTACTTTTTGATATCCTGCAGGTTAGCATCACAAATTGGAGAAATAAAGATGTTAATTAAATTGTTGCATAAATTGAGAGGAATAAGAAACAAAAATTATTTAGGGGTAGAACATACTGGAATCAACAACCATTCGATATGAGAAATCCGAGCCATCTGTGCCAGAAGGCCTCCCTGATGCCGACACTCTCCGCTGCATTTCTGCTACTTTGCCTTTTTCAACTCCTGTTTTAAGTCATTTGAACCATTAGACAATTTGTTTTAAGAATCAAACTTGGAGCATTGTTAGATAGACTAATAATTTATCAATCAAATAGAAACCATAATACAAGAAGCACGCAAACGATTCAGAAGCGGATGCATTCATCGAATGCTGAGATGGGACAAACCCAAGAACCAAAATAAGATTGACTAGTAGTATTATTAGAAGGAAAGCTAAATTGCAAAACGAAATAACTTCATTAAGGAAATCTGTTCTCACTTCTCAGTGCCACTTTCTCTCTCTTTTTTCAGTTCCATTAATCTCATAAAAGAAAACCCCAATTTTCTCTGTAATTCTCTATATACCATTCCTAGTTTCTTCTTCAACAAATTTTTAGATTTCCATTATTCTTCAAAAAGAAGAGGGGGAGAGCAAATACTCGATAACACAAGTGACAGAAAACGACATTTCAGAATACTTAATTCAGTCAAAGCTACGGTGAAACAATTCCAGGATCAAACAAGAAATAACTAATTAAGGCATGGGTAATCAGATCTAAATGAGTAGAATGAACTAAACCAATTAAAAGGAGTTCGCAATCAGGGATCGTTCGAAACCCTAAACAGAGAAAATCATGAACCAATAAGAACCTAAAAAAGAAACAGATCTCCAGAAGGAGAGGAAGAGGGAAATGAAAAAGGAAATGGAGAATCAGAAGCTGTGTACCTTTGAATGGAAGAACAGTGTGCTGCTAGCGGGGCCGCCAAGTAAAATGAATACCGCAGAAAAAGAAACAGATCGACACGTGCACATAATTTTATTTTAGCTGAAAATAGCCAATTTGACATTATATTTAAAAAATACTTTTAAAAGTACGGTCAAAAATTAATTTTAAAAGTGGTTCTAAAAGTAATTTTAAAAAGGTAGTCGTAAGATTTTACTGTTTGATATTGTTGTCAAAAAGTAATTTTAAAAAGATAAATTGTCCATTTTAAACATGATATTATAAAATAAAAATAAATCAACGTAAATAATATTTAAATACGTTATCATAAAATTTAGGCTTGATTCACTTTTTGCCCCATAAACTATACCCTTTTCCCACTTTGGTACTTAAACTTTTTTCGAGGCAAAGTACTTAATGGTTAACATACGTTAAAAAGGTGTTGCGGCAGTTAACAAAATTTGTATAATAAAATATTTAATGCTCTACGTTTATACATTCAAACAATTTAATCCTAATTCAAATAATACTAAATTTAACCCTCATTATTTAAACATTGTTTCAATTTGGCCCTGTTTTTAACTAAGAATAATTTAAACCTAAACCATAAACTCTTAAACTCAAAACTCTTAATGTAACACTCTAATTTTGGGCTTAAATGTTAAATACAGGTTGACCGTTCACGAGAATCAGTTATTAAAGTTTAGTTATTAAAGTTTTGGTCACTCTGAATTAGGTAAATCGGTGAAGTTACCGCCGGTGATGGTGACCGATGAAGAGTGAAAGAATTTTGGGATTTGTGGATTGAGGATTTGATTTGATTTTAGGTTTTATTTTTTTTGGGTAACTTACATTATTTTAAATGTTTTATTTTAATTTATATATTTTTTTAAAAAAGAATAAATGATATTTTTGTTTATTTTAATTATTTTTATGTTTAATATGAATAAAATATGACATGTCATATAAAAATATTAATAAAATAATTTAAAATAACTAAAAAATAATTAAAAAATTCAATTATTAAATTAAATTTTTTAAAATTAAGTGAACAAAATAAAAATGAAAATTATTTAACCTTTGAAAATTTTTCAGTCTTATCCCTTTCTTTTCTCTCTATGGAATGAACCTTATCTCCTCGATTCTTCTTCTCATCTATCTTTATCTCTTCTTATCTGTAATTTTCTGGTTGTTTGTTTTGAGGAATATAAAAAAATAATGGATTCCCAGGAATCTGACATGTCTTGCCAGGTGGAACCTGAAGCTGAATTCCAGTAATTATCACCACTTCTCTGTTTCATGAATGTTTATCATCTCAGCTTTGTACAAATTTACCAAAGTTTAAACCAGATAAAAAAACATTCATAAAGTTTAAGTATTTCTCTTAGAATTTGATGAAGTTAAAGACAAACTTGTTCATAGGCTAAGGCAGAAAATCCCATGGAAGCTTTCATGGAACAAATGTATTATGATGGAGATACATGTTGTAGCAGGAGCACTTCTTCTTCTTCTTCTTCAGTCTTTAAGAACGGAGTCATAATTTAAAATTAAAAGACAAACTATAAATATTTAAAAGTATAGGACAATTTTTAAAGAAATTTACCGCAAACATAAATCCGTCCCTGTCAGTCTCACCGTCCATCTTTAGAACTCCTTTTCCTGGATTACAATTCCAGGAGCCTCAGTTGGCTTCTATTGGCCCTTATCACTGCACCAAAAACCTCCCACTTCAGCAATACAAGTACTCCTTCCTTGCCAGTTTCATTTCTCGGACAAAAAACCAAGGCAAAGATTTACGCTTCTATGTCAAACAGATGATGTCTCGAGAATGGACTGCAAGAAGATATTACTCCGAGGATTTGTTGATGTCGAGTCCCGAATTCGTCGAAATGATGGTACTTGACGGCTGCTTTATGATGGAGGTTCTGTGGCATTTTGGAGGATCTGAAGATTGGGGTTTGAGTTTCCCTATTGAACCATGGCAGCTTCCCATTTTGGTTCAAAACCTGCTCATTATAGAGAACCAAATTCCTTTCTTTGTTTTGGAGATGTTGTTCGAGTCATTGGAGGGCCAGAGCGAGGAAGGGACACCAGCAGTTTCTCTATGCACGATGGCCTTGAAGTTTTTCGAGCTAGCCTTCCCTCGGTCGATAGATATCGGCTGCTAATTCGACCATTTGGAACCCCACCATTTACTTGACTTGTTTCTCCGGTCCACCCGCCCATCAAATCCAAGCCATTTCCATAGGAAAACAATGGTCTTCCCAAATTTTTTTACTCACTCCTGAAGAAAACCGATACGAGAAACCGAGCAGACATCTCAAACAAAGCCGAGAATGTAACCAATCCAAAGTTAAAGGAAGTTCAACGTGAACAACAATGTGATTCCCCACCTCCATTTCACTTAACAAAGAATTTCATTGAGCTCCAAGCATCTGGTATAAAGTTGAGGCCGAGAATCGCTGCCAGGTTCACCGATATTGTTTTCAACAACGGGGTGCTTGAAATCCCATCCGTCACCATTGATGACCTCTTCATCGCCATCCTTGTTAACTGCGTGGCCTTTGAACATTGTTCTAAGACAGGCTCCAAAGACTTGACTGCTTATGTCTCTTTCATGAGTAGGCTCATTAGACGTCTTACTGATGCAGAGTTGCTATGTTCAAACGGAATTACCTTAGGATTTTCCACAATGACCAAAAAGTGGTAGAATCTTTCCATTTGTTCTGGTTGAATATTTCCGATCTCCGAATTCAACATTCCTATCTTTCCGAGAGATTGAAGGAACTAGAATGCTACTATACAAGATATGGAAAAACTCGGTGGTGGCGGAGTTTCATGTCGAGATATTGGACAACACTATTCTTCTGTACCACAAACCTGTTGCTTGATTTCAACAATTTAAGATGGTGTTAATCTGATGATCCATTTGGTACAACAAGTCAAATTTAATGGCATATATCCAGCCTTTGAGGGTGATATCACATGTCATCAAGACCATAGCTCTTTCATCTGCGATTCTGTTTTCGGTATCGCTTGCTTTGTATATAACAGAATAAGAGGGCGAGCGAAATCTGTAGACTTGAGCCTTAGCAAGTTCCTGGCCTTCTTTTCCCTCAATGTGGTCATTGTTCTTATAATGTTCATGGTTCGTGAAATCCCTGCTCCAACACTCACAGTTGTCGGGGTCGAAGATTCGATCACAGTTGACGAGCAGGTCGAAGATTCGTTGAGAGTTGATAACAAACATGTAGAGGTTGAAGATTCAATGAAGAGGAGGGAAAGATCAGCGGAGGAAGCATTGGGTATTGTGGATTGTGTGAGCAGGAATATAGTTTAATGGTAGTGGAAAACTGTTTAAGCTTAAACAAATGGCTCACGTTGCTCGTCAAAAGCAGAAAATGGATTTTGGAAGGGCTATTTAGGTAATTGAATGATAGCATAAAACCCTAGTTCCCTTGAAACCTTATATATCGTGTTCTCTCTTCTGGGCCCGCAGCAAGCATATTTCGCAAACATCAAGAGGCGATCTGCGCCGTAGCAGACACATAAACGGATACAATGGAGGCAGCTAGAACTGTTAAAGACGTTTCCCCTCACGACTTCGTCAAAGCTTACGCCGCCCATCTCAAGCGTTCCGGCAAGGTATTATTTTTCACCATCTTCTCCATTTCATTTCTCTTAGAGATGTAATTAAGTTCGTTTCTCAGTCTGTGATTTTGGTTCTGCAATGGATCTTTGTTTGATTTCCCTTGAAGATTAAAGGTTTTTGTTTTTCCAATTTTTGTTTGTTCTTAAGATCGAGCTCCCTCCATGGACTGATATTGTCAAGACTGGTAAACTGAAAGAGCTTCCTCCCTACGACCCTGATTGGTACTATATTAGAGCTGGTATGTAGATTTCTTGCTAGATTTATCAGTTGATGTTAATGCGGCATTTTATGCATTTTTGAACGCTATATCCTGCTGCTTTGTAGCTTCCATGGCAAGAAAATATACTTGAGGGGAGGTCTTGGTGTTGGTGCCTTTAGGAGGATTTATGGAGGAGCTAAGAGAAACGGAAGTCGCCCACGCCATTTCTGCAAGAGCAGTGGATCCGTCGCCCGCCATGTTCTTCAGCAATTGCAGAATGTGAACATCATCGATATCGATCCTAAAGGGTGAGTGTTCTCTACTAACATTGCTTTTGTTTGGAATAATCTGCTTGCTACTGCAGTTGAATCATTTGTTGGCAATAGGATAGTTGGTCACCTCTAGGAGCGAATGTAATTGAGAAAACAATTTTGTTTACATAATTCCTTAATTCAAATGGATACATAGACACGTCTACTCTAATCTATCTTCTCAAGGTGGAAAGATACGATACTTTGAATGTGTTTTACTTATCAATGTCAGAAGCATAATTGTATCTAACATTCACCCACAAGTCTGAGTAACATAGATTTGTGGTCATAATTGTTACCTGAAAAAGTAAATGATTGAAGTGGTGGCTCAGAGATTTTAAAATAAATAAATAAATGCTGAATATAGATTGATTTTGAATATAAAATGACTTATCCATGTCAGATGCATAATTGTATCTGACATTCACCCTCAAGTCCAAGTAACATAGATTTGTGGTTTTATAATGATAGATTGTGGAAAGTAGGCCCTTTTTCTTAAGGAGAAGCATATACGTTGATAATAACTATCTTAAACAGAACAGTTGTTTGTCAATTGTCAATGTGTGTGTTTATATTTTGCATTAGCTGCTTTTTTTTTACTTGATAAGATGAACTAAACTTTAGCTGGTGTTATCAGTGGAAGGAGAATCACATCAAACGGCCAGCGTGATCTGGACCAAGTAGCTGGAAGGATTGCAGTTGCCATCTGAGAAATTTTAAGAGGTTTTGTTAAATCAGTTTTCGTGTTGGTATATCCGGTGTGTGTGCGAATCTTTTTATTTTAATTTTGGAAAACAATGTAGGGTGTGTTAACTTTGATCATGATGAACTCTTGAATTCCAATGAAAATGTGTATGGTGAAGCTGCCTTTCTAAATGTTTGGTCTTCATTCACACTGGATTGTCCAGCACTGAAACCTTGGTTCTGATGAAATTTTGTGCTTTAAATTAATCTTCAGTTTAACAATGGTTTTGAGTCTTTTGACTATGGCATTTTGTCCAGGAAAATAAACTATCTGCATGAGAGATTAATGTCAATTTTGAGAAGGAAAAACATGAAAGAGAAGAAATCTGCACATTTATCAATATTCTTTTTAAGTATCAACTTGGTAACTTCTCTTAACATGATATACAATTGATTTAAAATTTATATTGTCAATGTTGTGTATTTGAACTTAAAAAAAGTTCTTAAATCTATACATGTGTGCACTTAGCATTTCAATTGATTCCACCATTGTCACTTGTCAAAATATAATGTCAATATTTAAGTACCAATTATATAAAAGGTTTATTTTATATTTAGTGTAATCTAAACCTTGTTTATATAATTTTTTTTTTATTCAGTTGGTTTGAGGGATTTTAAAATTTTTTTTAAAATTTTACATAATAAATATTATAATTTTTTTGTAATTTTTTGAGACATTTATGATTTTTATTTAAATTTTAAGTCTAAATATTAATAAAATCATATCATATCATCACATTTTTATGATTAAATTAGAAATTTTCAATTAAAAAGAAGAACATGTTTAAAAATAAATTGATGGAAACAAAAAAAAACAATTCCATCATTTTAGATATTTCAATCAAAATTATACGAGGGATGATGGTAGAAAAGGGAGGGTGGCTAGATCCTTCTTAATATTTTTTAAACAAATTTAAATCGACTAAATTTTTGGAGAAATTATATTTATAAGAAGAGAAAAAAAAACTCAAGAAAGAAAAATAACTAAGAGCTTTTAAACGTTTAAAACAAATGACTCGCGTTGAAAGAAGACAGCTCCAAACCGCAGTTTACCCAGAAGATTAATTTAAAACAAAATGCATATATGTAATAATCAAATATCAACAATCCCATGGAGTAAAAATGTGTACATTTGTCAATCCAAGTTCCATATTTAAACCACACAAGTTATTCTGCATCTTATTTTCAGAAAGATCAAGGACTTAACAACACAAGTCATGCAGCAGATGTTCGTCAATTTTTGCTCCAATCAGTCATCGACTGGGCATTTGAAATGATGTCATTCTCGTTCAAATATTCCACAAATTCATCTATGAGATAGGGCCATGCACCTTCAGCATCATAATTTGATAACGAAGTGTCTACCGTCTGCATCAAAAATACGATATTAAAATACTAACCCATGCATTTGGTACACAAATTGTTCAATTACATGCAGTTTCGACTCTCAAAAATCTGTTTTATTATCAAATGATATTTTAAAGAATAAAGAACTTCATTCTTTTCCTTTTCCAAAAAAATATTATAAGTTCGACGTTTCATTTGTTTGCAAACACAAAATCAAGACCAACTAGTCCCAGGTAGGTCCCTCTTAATTTATGTTTTTTTTGTCTCAAATGGTCCCTCTTAAGTTTTTTTGCAAAAAAAATTAGAAAATGACTAAAACGAGAGATTAGAAGATAAATTTGCAAGAAAACTGAAAATATTATATCAGGAAAATATCACAATCCCAAGGATAAAAATGCATGCAATTTTATGGAGCTTATCATCTATGCAAAAATTATTCATCATTTATAAAGAAAAATACTGGGCACAAATCAAGTTCTAAACATTTGGCTCAAATTCATGTTAAAGATTTCTTAGGCAACAGAAATATGCTGATTTCGTTCAATTATTCCAAAAAATGACTATGTTAAAAAGGCCAAAGGCACAAAAATAGGGGTTTTATAGCGAACTGTCTACCGTCTGCATTTATTGAAATATCACATTAAAATAAAACCCATCATTTGGTACAAAAAAACAATGTTGCATTGTAAATGCAAAGATATCATCAAACATTTTATATATTATAGCATCACTTTTGCAAAGTTCAAACATTCAATAAAATTTTTGGTGAACACTTTTCTAATGAGCCATTTTGAATGTTCAACACACACACTCCAACCAAGAAAATTAAAATGAAAAAGAAAATCTGTACAAGAAAAGAAAAACATATTGACAAAAAGACTATAAGTTCAACAAAGCTTTAATTCCTTATATCAAACATTAACAATCAAAAGGTCAAATTGCATTTTATCATGCAAACAAAATTTTTATGATCAAATGTATCAAAGACTACTATATAATATTTTTTGAAATATATTGATAATATGCCTTAAATTAAAGATTTATATCCAATACACTAAAATGGTGAAAATTTTAGTTTTCACAATTGATTTTTAGGTTTATGGACTCAATTTTTCTTTCTTTTTACTGGTTAGAATTTAGAAGGTCAAATGCACCCAATTTAGGTTTAAAATTTTAGGGTTTATGGTAATATATTGTATATTTTGGTTTTAAACTGAAATCAAATGTCTAACCCTAAACCCAAAATTCTATTCGCTAAGACTTGACTCTAAACTACTAAACTTGCAATGGAGTTTAGTGCAACATAGTCAGGCACTGGCATTAAGTTTTCTAATAATTAGCAGTTAATGACAAAATAAAGCTGATTCAAATAATTATTCAAAAATGAAATCATGATAGAAATTGAAGATTTTAAGATTAATTTAAATTTAAATTAACTCCAATGTCCCTAGAAATTGTATCAAAATCATTAAAAAAAATGCAATTAGAAAACAACTAAAAGTAGAGATTGATGCAGAAGAAATGCAAGAGAACTCATAAAATTTTATATCAGGAAAAAGTTGAAAGGCACAAGGGTAGTGGCATGCAATTTTATGGAGCTTAATTATCATAAAAAAAGTTTATGGAGCTTATCATCTATGCGAAAATAGCATCATTTATGATAAAATAATATAAAAGCACATCAAGTTCCTACGTCTTCTCAACTTTCGGCTAAAAGTTCATGTTAAAGATATTCCTAGAGTAACAGTTATCTAAAATATCAACTTAATTATAAAAAAGAATAGACCTTTGTAATTATGAATTATCACCTTTTGCAGCAGAAATGTCATATCATATCTGTTCATAATTTAATTTAAATCTAAACAATGAATATTATACCGTAGAACTATTACCTAAAGAATAAAGTTTAATTCATTGCAGGTCAATTAAAAATGATTACTAGCAAATTAGTGACTATGACTACTAAGGAAAGAGCACAATATGTTTCTGAGGTACCTGTAAGAACTGGCACCAATGGTCCACCAATGGCCATTGCTTCTCAGCAAACAACAATTGCCACATACCAATTGCAGTATCCAATGCCAAAGATTTCTGACCCTGAGACAAACAATAAAATATTAGTACTTGTATACAGCTTAAGTACCTAGTATTGTCAGGGCAATGCATTTTTTCAGCACAATTGACATTCTAGTTGGAATTCTGAAAGCATCAAATAATCAAGTTCAAAGGAAACAAAATGAAGCTGAAGGCCAAAGCTTTGACTTTTATAACATAACCAAAAAACGATCTAATACAGGAATAACCATGCCGGGAAGATAGCCTCTGGCAAAAAAAAATCTGCATGCAAACAAAGTTTACCAAAACCATTCACTCAATTGTTGGCAAACTCTGTCTCTGCCTAGAGAAAACTTACTATTAAGGACAGTTGGCATGAAAAGATGGTATACCTTTTCTTTTGCCCAGCCAAATGCAAAGTTATATATCTCACCAAACTTTTCTGCAGTCAAAAGAAGCAAAGATGAAAACAAGTGTGTATACACAATATGTTTACTATTATATGACCCAAAAAAAGAAAATTTTTACTTCTGGTGTCACAGCATAATAATAAACCTAACCTATTTGACAAGCTTATTGTCTGCATATGTGTGTGGGGGTGTGTGTGTGTATATATATATAAGAAGCTTCTTCTGCCAAATACAATATGTATGACAAACTAAAATAATTTTTAATTGAACACTGAAATTACTCTATAAAGCATTGATCGTACGTTCATCTTTAAGTTCAGAGCGCATGAATGGTATCCTCTCACGAAACTTCACCAAAGAGTCTATCCTGCCATGAAAAAAAAAGTATTTCTTTCAGCATTATCTTCATAGTAGGTCAAATGTCCAATAATACCATTTCAAATTTGAAGATTGTGAAAAACAGAAAAAATATAAATACTTACCCTAGTGCCTGCAACCCAGTGAAGAACTCTTGCTTGGAATATTCACACATGGTAGAAGCCTTCATGTGCCATGAAAGAACTAACTGCAATTTACTGCATTATTAGCATAGCTGTCCACAAAATATTGAAATCAGATAGGAACAATTTGTAAATATAGATTGACATCTTGTCAAACTTCCTACAAGGTTATAACTACTTGTGATGATATCTTTCTAGTTTTAGTATAACATATATTCTCAAGTGCCCAAAACCTAGTCATTTTCATCAGCCATTACCATAAAAGATTGAAAACCTGTGCTACGCAGAAGTGGTGAGTGAAAATTCAGAAACAATTCTATGTTCTATCTCATTAGCTTTTATTAAAGCTAAGACCTTGCTCTCACAAACTCTAAATAGCAAGCCATTTAAGTTCAACCAGGTACTTGAGAAGATAATTTATAAAGAATTTTATCACCATCTGTCTAGGCTACTACAACTATATATGTAAATTTTTCTGCAGTCAACGCACACATGCAGTGTAAAAGATAAGTGGCAAACAGATAAAAGTAGCCAACAACCTCTGCCAAATTCCAAGGCCTTTTGTTAACACTTTGGAACCTTGGCAAAATGCAAGCTAAAGCAGATAATATACATGCAGAAACATAATAAATTTTCTTCATATGAATGCATTTTATTTCAAATAATTGTGCTTCAGGATGCAGACATACCATTACGATATCTTGGGGATCCACCTGTCAGGAAAAAAAAGGTTCCCACATCATCCAAATTTTTAAATAAAAATAATTTTATCTATATGAAATAACAGTAAAACAAAGCAAATGGGTCAAAATGTCACATCAAAGCTTAATTGATAAAAAAAGCTACCTGAATGTCATTGCATAGAAGTGTAATACCATCAACCAGTATCATATCTGTGTAGGGATCTGAATAAACAATTTAAGTGTTCTCATGAAAGGAATCATAAAGGGTAATACATACAGCCGAGGCATTAACAAATGAAAAGTAGCAGATAGTGACTTCATAGATTTCACAAAATCAAAATAAGAATATATCAATATCTCCAATAAACAAGAGAAATTCATCAGTATTCTCGGTTAACCTTGCATCTACAAGACTAAACATAACCAAAAATACGGCAAACCACTATCCGCGCATTTATAGTATCATTTATTTTTTATGGCACTAAAGAAAGGCATATAGAATGTACAACGTGCGAATTGGGAAGAGAGAATTTTTTTTTTTCAAAAAAACAATGCTTGCCTTTATATCTGTTATAAAGCTCTTCCAAATGTTTAGTATCAGGATAACTTTTAATTAGTGGCTGGCTGTAGAAAAAATCAAAAGCTCCTTCAAGATGCCAATCACTGGCCTTCAAAGCTTGAAGAGCAGCTTTTTCACTGCCATCGAAAAGAGAAATGAGTAAAATTCATGAACAATAGAACTGAAAGTGAGAGCATCACTAATGCATTATTACAAACTACAGAATATGTTTAATATAGTTTTTCAACTAATAAACAAAAAGATAAGGGAAATACCACACCCAAAGTATTTACAATAGCTACCGAAAAGTACATTAAATTCAGAAGGAATTTATGGAATCAGATAAAATGATAGGATAGGATTCTGAGCAATCAGGAAAAGTTCAGGTTTTAGAAAGGAACATAACAGAAAATTTACATTAAAATAACAACAGAGAAATGATTCATATACTTCTTAAAAATACATAATAAGGATTAAAGGGTATTTCGAGCATTTAGGATCATATGGGCTTTTATAAGTTGTTGCAAAGTTTGTGTTTTTAAGAAGCATACGAAATAAGTTTTAATTGAAAACGAATGGATAATACTATATGATAAGGTAGGATACCTAATCAATCTATAGCAGTTCAAGTTTTAGAAAAGGAAAGTAGAGGTGGCTAGAGTGAATAAGCAGAGACTTAATATGTTTGTGAAGGTAGGGTGTTTGTAGAAGAATGCCATACGGAGTTGGATGTAATTTAGAAAAAAGAACTATATAAAACTGATGATTATACAACTAGAAACAAAGTATATAAGTAAACATAAGAATCATAGGTGTAAAAGGTGGTTTAAATTTCAAGTAAACCAATAGGCACGTTAATGCAACATAAAAATTAGAAAAGTTAACTTTCTTAATGACCATAATCAGATGGTATTAGCATAGGAACACAACAATAGACTAATGAGAAAGTTATTTAAAATTCATTAAGAAAGTTGGTATTTTAGTTCAATAGGGAAGTAGCCACTACCAATGTCATCAAAAAGCAAAAAAAGTGTGGGAGCATCATCCCATTGATTGAGTCAATTACAGCCCGCCAAGACAAAAATAGAAAAAAAAAAGACATTCTTGCCAATTAGAAAAGAGAACACTTCTAAAACCATTGTCCCATATGATGATAGCAACCCTGCTGATCACTATTTCAAATGAACAATATTTGTGGCAACTAAGGACATATATTTGATTTAAGAAAATGTATTTCAATGTTTTAGTGAAACTTTGAGATCAATAAACTCCTTAGGCTCAAAAGTAAAGAAAGTAACAGTTAATAAGAGATATGCAAATGGACTAAAGCCAGGTCTTATATTGGGGGAAAAAACTAAGTAAAAGGAAAAGCCAGCATTCTTCACTTGCAACAGTTAGTAAATTCACCAAAAGGCATGCCGAGGCTGATTATGAAGACTCAATAGCAACTTGTATAGTCATTAGTTTTAATTGCCTGTTTCTAAGTTCTCCATACTATAGATCCTTCTTTTTTGTCATTACTCAAAACATTTTTCAGTCAATGTTCAAACTACCTCCGCATAAACGATAATTTCGGAAGTAAGCCACAAAAGAACATCAGGTTACCTAGCACCAGTTATTGTCATGAATTGCTGGACTTTGTCACGATGACTTCTGCCCAATTTGTGCTGTCAAAAACAACAAAACCATACACATGAAATAAGCTACAAATTTCATCACACACAAGTGGTTGTGGTCCACGAGGCTAAAACATTTAAAAATAAAAAATGGTTTCATGTCATAAAGTTCATCTCTAAGAATAACGTCTCATATAATGAAGAGAACTTAATAAGATTTAACAGTTTAAGAAAATGGGGATGAACGTAGACAAGGAGTTGGGTATATCTCTAAATTAGGATTAAACATTTAAAATAATACGGTTAAAGTCTATGTTGCACGGATACGGGTACCGAAACAGGGACGAAAAACGGCAATTTCCAAAATTATAAGGTAGGGAACTGTAAAAGTACGATAAATATAAAATAAATTTTATATTCTAAAAAATATAAGAATAAAAAGTCATAAAAAATTCAAGTGAGCATGACATCAAACATATTTATATACTTATAGTTGAATCATGTGAGAAAGAAAAATCGAAAAGAAAGAAAAAAATAGAGAATAGAAGAAAAAGAAGAAACAGAGAGATGAAATACTTGTGGGTATCCAAGCCATACCCACCCAACATGTCCCTGGTACAGAGGCGTATAGAGTTCGCGGTACGACATTAGATCGAAGTGCTTCGTAGGTTGAAGTGAAACCAACTCAACCTTACGCATTAAATTTAGCAGAGAAAAAGAAGTGAAAAAACTTAAAGCAAACTCATCCACAACAATTAAAATAATTTAGTACAAAACAATATAATCTAGAAAAACAGAACACTGATTGATGATTTCTCTTCCTTCTGTCTTTTATGTTGTTCCTTTTTTCAAATTCAGAAAAAAAAACCCAATCTTTTTTTAGCTAGTTCCCTCGACTATTGTTTTCCAGAACTAAAAATCCTATGGGCTTTTTTTCCCAAACCTGAGTACAGAGAAATCTATATCTATAATAACCCAGAAGCAGAATTTACATATAAAAAAATCCGAATTACCTTATGTAGAACAATCAACAGTTTATATACAAGATTAAGAAGCAGCAATCAAACATAAACCAACACACCCAAAATCATTCTGTAAGAAAAGAAAAGAAAAAAGAGAGAGAACTAACCATTTTGGATATTGTCGTGGAAAATAAAACTCTAAACTCGTCGTTGATAGAACTTGGACAAAAGCTCTACAGATAGAGAGAGATACGTGAGGAAATGAGATTTCAGTTTTGGGATTAATCTCTGTGCGTATTGAGTGTAGAGGGACCAATTCTCTTTTGAGTTTTTTACTCTTTAGAAATGGACTGGGTTTGAATCTGGAAGAATTTCTCTCTCTTTTTTTAGTGCAGCTAGAATTTAGTAGAGAAAAACTTTAATGGCTAAATTTTAATTTATATGTACCTTTTAATTTTAGGGGTTAGGAGTTTAGTTTAGGCTTTAGAATTTATGGGCTTAGATTGTAAGGTTTAGAATTTAAAGTTAGGGTTTTGAGTTTAATTTTTTAGGGTTTAGGGTTTAATTTTGATTTATAATAAAAATAGGCAGACTTGTGTAAAATTTTACATATCATGTGTATCAAATTTAAACTCAATTTAGTATACCATGATGCAGGTAGGGTTGAATATTTTTTATTCATAAATTAAAAAGTTACAACGGGATGAAGCAGTCCAGAGATGATAAATGGGTCATTCAAATTAGTTTCAGTTTTAGTTATTTTGGATCTGGTTATTTTTGGTTAAGGTTGGTTCAGGTTTAGTTCGAATTTATAGTAATTTGTTTCGGGTATATCCAGTGATTTTGGGTCAGGTCAATTTTCGTTCAATATGAGATCAGTCGATTTTGGTCAAGTTTTCATGTCGGTCAGTTTTACACCCTTATATGACTTTATAAAACTCGTATATATGGCTTTTTGGTGAACTGTACGGCATTTCATATCTCATATTTTTTTATTTCAGGTTGCCTTCAGTTGAGGTCTATTTTGGTTCAACTAAAATTCGAGTTGATTTTGGTTCGGTTCAATTTATTTCAGGTTTCGGATCAAATTCAGATCATCATTTTTGCGTTGATATGAGTCGGTTAAATCGATTCGGGTCTCAAATAAAATTTGTCAGGTCTCGTTCATTAAGCAAGGTAAAAGTTTTAAGTTATTGCATTGTAAATTGTGCAAATTAAATTGGGATGATTACCTTATAATAGGTCTAGTATCTTATTTGGGTTAGTTGAATACTTGTGGTTATAAAAAAAAAGCTTTTTTTATTTAAATTTATGTATGTGTTTGGGTTTTATTATTATTCTTTTTAGTAAGATCCTTTTTAAAGTTCGAATTTGTTCACGAGTATAATATACCTTATTATTACATTTGATTGAGTTGCATAACCTTTCCAAGCTTTAATTTACACATTTTCAAAACTGATGGAGTTGCATCTTCATGTTCACCTCTTTCCTAACCATCTTAATCTCTTTTTGAGGAATCTATCTAAACCTTTGTTACTATTCACTTTCAACATCGTTCGAGACGCCATCCTCGAATTAATGTTCGACTTGGTGGCAGACAACGTTTTAGCCATTTTCACTTGCTCCAAAAAAAAAAATATTACCTTCAGGTACATGTCGATCGAGGCTGTCATCGCACGATCGAGCATTACAAACCTAAATCATTATCATATAAATTAAAATATAATTTTAATTTAAAGAATATAAAAAATATTCTTTACATGCTTTGCTAGACACATGAGCTACAACAAAGTTACTGTAAAAAAATATTATACCTATAGAAAAATAGCATTTAATGAGAACCCTATTAAACCATAGTATATGTGATAATGAACCATGATTCAATATAAAATCAGAATTGTACCTATATAAATTAATAATGTTAGATTTGTAATAATACCTAAAATATTATGCTTTTCAGATATGCATGGAGACATATTATTAGGCAATAATTTTATAGTCATTTATCATTTTCTATAGATAATGATATAGTAACTTTATCTGTAAAATTTCTTTGATAAAAAAGTAACATCCCTCGTAATCATAGCAAGATAACCATCGATCAACCTTCCGGCGTTGCATAGTCTTGCCCCGGAATTTTTCATGGATAAGACAACATAAGCTTGGACTACCTTAATCACAATTCCAACATCATATGTAGTGTCTTTGTATCCTTTTGTTTTTAATCAATAGATCTTGAACTGAACATAGCTCCAACATGGAAGGTATTCTTGTTTCTACTTTGTTCAACAATTCAGACTCATTTGCATTGTTAAACCGAGTTTTTCTTCGTAGGAAGCATGTTGATTAAACATTCGGTAGTAATTCTTTGTAGCTAAAAACGGGTAAACGGATGGGTTTCAGGTCGGGTCCTGTCAGGTCAGGTCAAATTGGATACATGTCATTTCAGGTCGATTTAATGTTTCGACTCGATCGGTGCGGGTCAGCTTCAGGCCGAGTTTATTTCAAGTCAGGTTCACTTCAGGTCGAGTTCATTCGGGTTTCGAATTTGTATTAAGTTTGAGTTTGGTACAAATAATCGATAGACTTTGGGTATGGTCATTTCAAGTGAATTATTTAACGCCTTTCACAAACATGAATCACATTAAAAATAAATATTAGGCACTATAATGAACAAAAATATCATCATATTTAAAATGTTGGAGTAAATTACAAAAAATAGAAATTAATAAGGGTCAATTTCGGTGAAAAATAAAATTTTAGGGACTAACATGAACAAAAATATCATCATATTAAAAACATTGAACTAAATTATAAAAAATAGATAGGGGTCAATTTGGAATAAAAATAAAGTTTTAGGGACTAACATGAACAAAAATATCATCATATTAAAAATATTGGACTAAATAAAAAAAATGAATAGGGGTTAATTTGGAGTAAAATTTAAATTTTAGCTACTAGAAAAAACAAAAATATTATTAGACTAAATTGTCAAAAATATAAATAAATATGGGGCAATTTTGACTAAAAATTAAATTGTAGGAACTGGAATAAACAAAAATATTATTCGACTAAATTACCAAAAATAAAAATATATATGGGTCAATTCCTGCTAGTTTTTAGGGATTATAATGAACAAAAATATCATCATATTAAAAACATTGGATTGTACTAGAAAATTTTAAAATAAATAGGTGTCAATTCGAATCCCTCAACCTCAAACCTCAACCCTTAAATCTTACAATCACTAATAATTAAAGTGGAAACCAAATCCCTAAACTAATCTCATAACTCCTACCAAAAATTCAACTTGACACATTTACCCCTAAATCTTATAATCACTAATAATTAAAGTGCAAGCCGAATCCTAGAATCTCCTAATCCCTAAACTAATCCTATAACCTCAAACACTCAACTTGAAATGTATATTATACCCATAAACCCTAAACCTCAACCCCTAAATCTTATGATCACTAATAATTAAAGTACAAGCATAATCCCATAATCCCTAAACTAATCCCATAACCCCAAACACTCAACTTGACCCATTTACCCTTAAACCCCAAACCTCAACACCTAAATCTTACCATCACTAATAATTAAAGTGCAAGCATAATCCCCTAATCCCTAAACTAATCCCATAAGCTCAAACACTCAACTTGACACATTTACACCTAAACCTCAACCACTAAATCTTACCATCCCTAATAATTAAAGTACAAAACTAATCCCCTAATCCATAAACTAATCCCATAACCCCAAACACTAATAATTATAATTTAATACATTATAATTGTCGATGTCGTTTTTCATCCTTGCCGAAATAAATTGGGCCTTCAAAAGCCATCAAACGTTTTAATTATTAAACAATTTTATGAATGAGGATCTAATTAAAAAAGAACCTAAACCGAAAGGTCTAAGAAAACTAAACTCAAATTGAGACTAAAATGAATCAAACTAAAACTAAAGAATAAAAAAGGACTTAAGTGTAAATCTCCTAAACTAGTAATGGCCTAATCCACTAATAACCCATTAAAAAATGGGCGGGCAAGATTCCCTCCATTTGTTACACAATTGGCAATTGCTTTTTAAATATGGGTGGTGTAATACCCCAATATTTGCTTAGTGACAAAAATGTAAAGAATCAAAGGTTGGTGGTTTTAGTTTAGTGACTAAAATGAAAAATTTTACAGTTTAGTGGCTAAAGTGAAAAGTTAGGAAAAGTTTAGGGACCAAAAATGGTAATTTCCCAAAAGTCATTTTATGCCATAAATGAATAGTTTATCCTGGTATAAGATTTTTTGTGGGAATCGGATTTTTGGTACAGGATTTGTGTGAAAAGCTATTAAAAAGATATGTTTTGGAAATTAATTCGAATGATTATTCGAATTCAGAAAATTATGAAAATTTTATGGAAGTCTTAGAAAGACTTGAAACATGACATTGTGGTTTTTGAATCGTTTTTATTCGATTCTATATAGTATTTAGTGTAGTAAGTGATAATGGCATTTTTGAAGATGAGTTGATTCATTAAGGGTAAAATGGTCTTTTCACCCTTACTTTATGAATATTTTTTATTATTAAGGATAAGATTAGGCAAGTGTTGGCTTGTGATTGGTTATAATTTAAGGGTAAAATAGTCATCTAACTATTACATGAATTATAATATTAAATTTGGTGTAAATAATGGCATTTGGCATAAAAGAAAAGAAAGAAAATTTGGATAAAATTTCTCATCTTCTTCCTTGCAAGGTATTACAGGAGTCCTGCGGGCAGATCAACTTGAAAAATGGGCGGGCATGTTTTTACTTTTTAGGGACTATAATAAAATACAAAAAATGAATAGGGTTAATTTGGAGTAAAAATTAAATTTTAGGGACTAGAATAAATTGGACTAAATTGTCAAAAATATAAATATATATGGGGCAATGTTGACTAAAAATTAAATTGTAAGGACTAGAATAAACAAAAATATTATTAGACTATATTACTAAAAACAGAAATTTCACTAATTCCCTCCAAAATTTTGGGTGGCTTTTATCCCTCCAAAATTTTTAGACTAAAAGTAAATTAATATCAAACCTAAAAAATAGGTGGCTTATTTCCCTCCAAAATTTTGTCTTTTTCCATCTTTTTTACCAAATGTCTTTTTCTTTTTCTACCGGTTATTTTAGTTTAATTCAATTGAGTACCAACTTAGATTAATTTAATTGAATTCCACATTTAATTTTAGAATTCTTTTAATTATGTCTGTGATTTATGCTTCTAGATTTTAGTTTAGCTCAGTTAGATTCTAAGTTTAATAAGTTAATTCAATTCGAACATTATTATTATTATAACATATAATAAACTTTGATTAAATATAATTATTCACAAAATTTTGATATGGATGTAAACATGTAATTGTACACATGATAACATCAACATGAAAGTTAAAACTTTAATTTGGTTCAAACTTAGTAGTTCAAACTGGACAAATAATTTATATTGAACGAGTTACTAAGCATATTGAATTATTACTAAGCATTGAATTATTTAATAAAATTTCAAACTTAGTAGTGTCAAATGAATATCTAAATCCAATTTTTCCTTTTTTGATATTTTTAATTGATTATATATGGATATATAACAAAAAGATTATTTAACACTTTAAAATTGATTTAAAAAATAATAGTTTACATTTACCAACACTTAATAGTTTACATTTATCAACACTTTAAATTCATCAAATCATCAAATCATAGGCTTCCTCGTTTACATGTTAGGTAAATCAAGCCAGGTCAATATTAGTTCAAGTCAACAACAGGTTGGGTTCAAAACAAGTCGGGTCAATTAACAGGTCGGGTTCTTCGATGGCCATGAGACAAAGGTGAGCTACTTCGTTGCCGATGGATTCCTCTTCATCACTCTATGTAGCCACATATTCCTTTTTCTTATGGCTTGATCCCTTCTTGTTGAACTGAGGGTAATCATACTCGGTGTTCCCCAGCTTCTTGCACTCGAAGCATATAATGAGATCATTTCTCTTTATTTTTGATTTATGCCTTAATTCTTCCTTGTGGCACTTCACGAATCGGGCAAATTTTTTTAAGAGCTTGGCCATCTTTTCTTCTTCACTATCCTCCCCACTTGAATCTTCTTGTTGGCTTGTGGAGGATTTGAGAGCAACAATATTCACGTCAATGCCTTGTTATATTATCTTCTTCTTCCCTATCTTTTTCTCTTCCTTCTTTTTTTCCTTTTTCATGATTTTATGAGTGAGAAAAGACCCCAATAGAGCATCGAGCTTTAAGGTCTTGAGATCTTTGGCTTCAATGACGGCGATCTTCTTTGAGTACCATGACTCGAGAAGAGAATAGATATGCTTTCGAACAAGCTTGTCTTTCAGAATGATTTCTCCATAGCCTTTAAGTCCATTGACGATGACGGAGAATCTATCAAACATCTTGATGATGTCTTCACCCGACTCTATTTTGAAGTTCTCATACTCAAGGTCGAGAAGACTAATCTTGGTCTCATTTACTTCGTTTGTTCCCTCATGAGTGACTTCAAGCTTGTCTCAAATTTCCTTGGTACTCTCACAAGAAGAGACTTTGGTATATTCTTTTGGGACAAGTACACAAAATAGAATGTGCAAGGCCTTCGCATTTAGCTCTATCTTCTTATGATCATCCGCACTCCATTCTGCCTTGCTTCTTGGTGGAACGAATGTGCCATCAAGCACAATATCCCAAAGACGATAGTCCTTAGATCTCATGAAATAGATCATCTTATTCTTCTAATATGAGTAGTTGGTCCCGTCGAAGAAAGGTGGCCTATCGATGGATTGCTCCATGAACTCTGGTTGATGTAGAAATGACTTGAACTCCTCGGGGATCAACTCTTAGGATGTGAATCCGATGAAAGAGACCTCGCTCTGATACCAATTGTTGAGAGGCTCGAATAGATAAACCGAATGTACCAAGAGATGGAGAATTATATTTTGAGTGATAGTGGTGGAAGCAATGGAATTTAAAAATAAGACACAAGGATTTATAGTGGTCCGAGCTTCTAATGGTTCGAGTTTCTAACCTAGCTCTACATCCACTACCTTAGCTTCCTACTAAGGGTTTTCCCAAATTCACTATGAATTTCTTTCCTTTTTCTAGGCTCAAGAAGAAACATTTACAACCTCAAATCTTATGCCACAAAGCTTTGAGAAAACTCTATCTTACAAGAGAAATACAAGAGCAAACTAGGAAAAACTCACAAGGTTGATTTGTTTGCATCTTTAAGCACTCACCCAAAACCTAACACTTGAGCATATATGACTATTAAACTCACAAATGTGTTCTACAAAGAAATTGACAATTAAAGCACAAAAATACTTTTTCTATACGTTGAATGTTGGCAAGTTGTTTCTTTTTCTTTCATAGATGCTTGGAGGTGTCTTTTAAACCCTCAACCAACTTCATGGCTGTTACTAGCCGTTGGGGGTTGTTTGGAGCCGTTGGAGCCTTTATTTCCGACAATAAATACAATTTTGGACTTTTCGGTATCGGTACACGGGGACCCGTATCGGTACTTGTTCTTTAGAAAACTAGTTGTTGGAGCATTTAAAACACATGGGTATCAATACGTTGTACAAGCGTATCGGTACACACCTACTCGTATCAATACAGCTAGGCCTGTATCGGTACAAAATTTCGCTATTATAATTTGGAAAACTTGGGATCAAAAGTCGTATCGATATGCTCAAAATCGTATCTGTATGGGGTCCTCTAGGTATCAGTACAGGTAAAACCGTATCGGCATTCAGGCCCAGTTTTTAACACTTTGGTTATTTAAGATCATTTAAATTGTGTCAAAACCCTTTAAAAACATTTCAAACATATTTTTTAAGTTTACGGACTTTGAAATATTTTTGCAAATTAGTTTAAGTCCAAAAACATTTTTCATTAAGTTATATCAAAATCAAATAGGTTTTGTAGATGCTTTAAGAGGATCCTGAAGTTAAGAAGTGAACTTGCCAGATTGGTCATCTGTCAAAGTAAGATGAGTATGGGAAAAAGATAGGTATGTGGTACGGCAAGTTTAGGGTGTGACTAAAAGACAACAAATTTTGAAATATTAATGTAGACTACAACAAAATCTATAAGACTAAATAAAGCAAAATTGTCAAGTTAAAGTTTATTAAAAGCATTAAACGTGGTTAAAGCCCTTGATTTAAAAAAAATCAAATAAGGTTATGAAATTTTTACACTTGATTAAGTCTCCGAGCTAATAAATTAAATCAATTAAGCCTTTTAACTAATTTTAACCATCAATTTTTGATGATTTTTTTCTCGAGATATTACTACCACGGCATACATTACAGTTTTGTCATTTGATATTTACAATTTTTTTAGAAAATTATATATATTTTGTAATTTTTATGCAGTAAGTTTTTTATATAATTTTTAGAACTTATAAAATAAAATTTTTTAAAAATATAAGTGACAACGCTGTAACACGACACCCAATAAATCCAAAAAAATCCCAGATTTAACATTTATTATTAGGGATGGCCATGGGTTGGTTGGGTCGGGTTTTTGGTCGATCCGCACCCGACCTAAAAATTTAACACCTCTATCCAAACCCGACCCGACCCAACATTTTATGATGTTCCACCCGACTCGAACCTGAACCCGAATTCTAGAGTAAAAATTTGAACCCAACCCGACCCAACATAAATAAAAAAGTATCAATTTTTATTATTATTCGATAAAATAGGGATCTAATTGAAAAAATACAAATAGAGAGAGTGCATTATAATAATTATTCAATTTTTATTGGACAAAATATAGAGATAATTGAAATATATATAGAGGGACATTGTAGTAGTTATACCTAAATATTTAGAATAAAGTTAAACTATTATTTTGGGTCGGGTAGAGTATTTTTCACCTTAAATCCAAACCAGACCTAACCTAGCCTCATCCTCAAAAATTAGACCCGAACCATAAATTATCTTTAAAAAACCCGACCCTATAGGATCGAGTCGGGTCGAAACCCGTAGGGTATGGATTAAATGACCATCTCTAATTAATATTGGTCAAAAAGATAAATTGATAAAATTTTAAAGTATAAAAAATTTATTTTAATAAAAAAAATCCAAAAACTTAATCGATCCTTTTCAAAAATCTAAAAACTTATGATACCTTAAGCCTTATTAAAAAAATTGGGTAAAGTTCACAAATGGTCACTAATCTTTGTTAAAAAAATAATAACCAAACTTTCAAATGTTACAAAATGACAATTAAACTTTATGTTTTGTAACAAAATGGTAATTCGGTCGTTAAATGTTGTTAATGGATAATGTTGCGATTATAAAAATTTGGATAATAACACATCTAGTCCTCTATATCTATAGATTTAATCATTTTAGTTCTAATTAAAATAAATAAATTTAAGCCTTTTTCCTCCTTCATCGTCTTCGTCTTCTCAATCATTTCTGCAGAAATAAATCTCGGCTCCATGGATACTCTATTCGAATCCTCGCCAATAACCAAGGTAACAATTTTATTGTTCGAAACAAAACCCTTGTCTGATTTAAGGTTCTTTTGCGGCCATTTTTAATGGTATAAATTCAGAGAATTCGGGAACATATCAGGCTCATAGTAGGCCAAGGAGGATAAAGTCGAAAAACATACAGTGGCATCCACCACGGCTGCAGATTGCATCACCTGTTTCTAATCTGGTGCTTATGTATAGTATTACAACAGTTTTCGACCCCATTTTTCTTTTGCTTCGTTCCATTTCTGGTTCTATTTTCAGTTTCTAAAAGCTTGACATTTTGCACTGTCAAAACACCCAGGCTTCAAGATTTCTACTCAAGAAGCAACATAGTTTAAGTAATCAGTGTAATAAGTCAAGGGAACAAGAGGATGGTGCAACAATCACAGAAAACAAGTTAGAGACTCCTAATACAGCAGTAAGACTGTTCTCAACCAAATATTTTGAATGGTAATTTTGGGTAGACATTGGCGTCTTAACATCCCACTGAAGATTGTATTGGTTCAGACATTCCACCTCTGTTTACATCTTCGTCCTACGCTTCTTCTAAATTTGTGGTGAAATGATTGTAGGCTGCAAAAGTCTTGGCAAAATTGAACATCAGGGGACCTAGCAACCACAGCAACGAAGATGTTGATTGTGTTCAGAGAAAGGAGGCAACTGGTAGATTGGCAGTCAACAATGTGACAGATGAACATAATGTTAAATTTATTTATTTTTAATTAGGATTAAATTAATTGAATTTATAAATATAGAGGACTAAATATGTCATTAACCAAATTTTTATAATTCCACTTTTACCTCATTAACGACTGAGTTATCATTTTGTTACAAAACATAAAATTTAATTATCATTTTGTAACATTTAAAAATTTAGTTACTATTTTATTTTTTAACAAAGTTCAGTGAGCATACGTGAAGTTTATCAAAAAAAAAAATTCCGCCCAGCAAGTAGCAACCATACTCTCGTAGATTCTTTCTACCCATGAAGGGCAATGACGTAATTTCATCGCAAAAAGTAATTAGGGTTTCTCTCCCCCTCCCCCATTTATATTTCACATCCCTTAAATTCTCTTCCTCACACGATTCCGTTGTCCCTCTCCTCTCCTCTCCTCTCTTGTTTTATTTTCAGTAAGGGTTTACGAAACCTTACATTGGAATAGATTTTCTGATTCTGAGTGTTCTTAAATTTGTCTGAGATCTTTATTTTTCTCCGATGCATTCTTTCAAAGTTTATTTTCTGAGGCATCAGTAAATCATGAAAAACATAAATCTATGGTTCTTTATTCAGTATACACATTATTCTTTATTTTTATTGAGAGGATATTAGAAGGCTGTGATGATTGAAAATTATACCATCAAACTATGAGAGCTTCTTGTCTCGTTGATGTAATCTTACATTATTTTCTGAGCCATTTGTTTTGGTTAATATTCTGGAATTTATTTATTTTCCTTTCTGATTAGAGTGGGATGAAGGAAGATGGAAATGATGATTATTTCCCCAGATGATCGAAGCTGAACAAACTGTGCGATTTGTTTTTCTCTAATTCGTTAGAGATTCCAAGCCAGTACTCTGATCCATCTTCATCTGCCACTAAATCCCATTTTAATTTCTTTTTTAAATTATTAATTATCCAATGATTATTTGTTTGTTTTTAGGTAATTATAATGTAATATTTATTCATTTATATTCTTTAACTCTTGATGATACACAGACATTATGTGAATAAAACGATTAAACTTAAATCTTATAGAATAAACATCCTTTTCTCTTGTCGGACCACTTGTTAGGTTCATCCTAATATTTCAACTTAATTGTGATTTTAATTTAATATATGTTTTATATAATTAAATTATAATTTTATATTAATTATATTTAATTATTTTATTGATTTGGTTATAAATTAGATTAAAAATAATTTAAAAACTTTTTTCTTGCAGTAAGAGGATTGGATGCATGCTCAACCACTAGGCTGATGTTTATGTTTGGATACAACTACTGTATTTAGTGCCTAAATAAAATGAAAAAAATACATGGATTAGGACTTTATCATAAGACTAAGAAGAGAATTGGGGCATATTTAACCATTAAACTGAAGTAATTATTTTGTTAAAAATGATAGCAATAAGATACATATGAGAAGATTAAGATTAATATTTTTCCAGTAAAAATATTCTCATTTTTTATTTTAAATAGAGAAAAATTTTAATACACTGTTTATATATATATTTTATGTTTAAGGGTTAGGGGTTTAATTTAGGGTTTATAGTTTAGTGCTTTGGTTATATGGTTTAGAATTTTAGGTTATTGTTTAAAATTTAAAGTTTAGGATTTAGTTTTTTAGGGTTTAGGTTTTATTTTAATTTACAGTAGAAATAGGTAGGCTTGTGTAAAATTTATTTTAGTATCAAATTTAAACCCTTTTAATTATATATTTATCATTATCGGACGGTTTGAAAAATGTTCTGAATATTAACATTTTGAAACGAGAACATTTTTGAAATGACACAAATCAAAATACATTTTAAAATACTTAAAATCTGAAAAATTGGCTCTAAAGCACTAGGTTTTAGCATAGAGTTCTATAAATATTGAATACATATTATAATTTTTGTTATGTTTTTTACTCACTTTGTTACACTAAAAATGTTATTTTGTTGGTTGAATTTTTTAATTTTAATCTTTTATTATTTAAAATTTTTATTAATAAAATTTTAAAAATATATATTTTATTAATTTTAAATTTTATAATTTTTAAATATATATTTTAAACATTTTAAATAATTAAAATATTTAAAAAATACATAGTCAAATTTAAAATTATTTGACCAGAATATGTCATCATAACAATTTTAATATGTTAGAGGAATTACTTTTTATATTTAATTTATAATTTGTTGAACAATTTCTATTTAGGAGAGAAAATTGTCTCTTAATGGATAATAAACTCACAACTTATAAGAGAGAATACTATTAATTGAGAGGTTCTAACTAGGGGTATTTATTCTTGTGCACCCGACTACCTGAATTTTTTAGCTGGTCCTGGCTTATAATTATTGTCTGTACTCGCAAAACCGGTTATTGGGTACTTGATTCATATTTTTTATTTAATTTTAAATTTATAAATTTAAAAGTTTATAATACATAATTTAAACACAAAAAATAATAATTTGATCTTAGTTATAAGATAGAAATATTTGAATATATATATTAAAGTTTATTATTAAAATAACATTAAAAATATTAATCTTGTTTTTTTTTTAATCTTTTTTGAACACTCTTAATTTTAACTACATGCTAAAGACATTTATGATTTATAAGAATATTTGATGCCATAATATAAAAGAATTAGGGGGTATATCCTACCGACAGCCTTTTCACAAATCACAATCCCAAGCAGTATGAGTATGGTTAAAATTACAGACTTACAGAACACATTGGGGCTGAGATCCTTAGCATTTTCTATTATACCAACTTTTAATTTTCAATTCCAAATAAAAGAAAAAGAGAAAATTTTGGTCCACGTTCAGCGCTTGAAAAACACATTTCATGGCAACCTTTAAAACCACTTATTTCCTTCCCAACTTCACAAAACACACAATCACACACACAAATCATCTCTTCTTCTTCTTCCTCCCAATCTTCCTTCCCATGAAAAGCTAAAAATAAAAGCTTTTGGAGACCAAAGGAATTGAAACAAAAGGGTCCCCCAATGGCTTTTGTGCTACCAAATCTTTTTCCTTCCCTTCTTCTTCTTCAATCCAAAACTTGCTCCAAACAAAACCAACCCATTTTTGACCAAACTCCAAAGCTCTGCTCTCAAATTCTAACCGTTCAATACCTAACACTTAGAAGCTCCCAGGTTAGCTCCCCTCCGCTTCATCAGGACAAGCTCGACCACTCTCCGCCACAAAGAGACGAGTTTTATGTGAACCTTGGACTTGCTGTTCGGACTCTTCGTGAGGATTTGCCTTTGCTTTTCACCAGAGATCTTAATTATGATATTTACAGGTAATTTATTCTTCTGGGGTTGTTTTTTCTTTCTTTTGGTGATTTGGGTTTTTATTTATTTTTGAAGTTTTTATTTTTCTTTTTGTCAGGGATGATATTACTTTTTTGGATCCTTTGAATACATTTTCTGGTATTCAAAACTATAAATTGATCTTCTGGGCATTGAGATTTCATGGTAAAATATTATTCAGAGATATTTCCCTTGAAGTTTTTAGGATTTGGCAACCTTCTGATAATGTCATATTGGTTAGATGGAACTTGAGAGGTGTCCCTAGAGTTCCATGGGAGGCTAAGGGTCAGTTTCAGGGTACTTCCAGGTACAAATTAGATCGAAATGGGAAAATCTATGAGCATAAGGTTGATAATTTAGCATTTAATTTCCCACAGCAGCTTAAGCCTGCTGCCTCAGTGTTGGATTTGGTTGCTGCCTGCCCGGCTAGTCCTAATCCAACATTTCTATGGGGTCCTGTGGACACCTATCCGTCTTCTTGGGTCGCGATGTACTGTGCAGTTAGGGAGACGTTGGATCGAGAAGGATATTTGCTTTCGCAAGACGGTTTGGCTACTTGTTCATAGCCTGAATTACTTCTCACTTTATATATATATGGTGAAATTTTATGATCTATATACTTGTAATCTTGTATCAGCACATTACATTTTGTATAATGGATATGGTAATAGCCGGTATAAGGTTTTGTTAAAGAATACGGTGTATGTACATAGGCAGGAATGCTGTAGGTTCCGTTTCGTGTAATTCTTGAGTTTTAGGAAGAGAAGCTTGCACATAATTGTC
The DNA here is from genome assembly GCA_019671005.1 of Hibiscus mutabilis. Lineage (NCBI taxonomy): Eukaryota > Viridiplantae > Streptophyta > Magnoliopsida > Malvales > Malvaceae > Hibiscus > Hibiscus mutabilis. The sequence goes on from CM033739.1 coordinate 38,556,679, forward strand.
CCAGTTCAGTTCTTTCCAGTCAGTATGTATGTATACAGGATTCTTAACCTATTGGTTTAAGTATAGATTATATATTAGCTTTGTTACATAATTGAGTGTCATAATTTGCTTTGTATAGAATCTAAATGTTGTTTGCATCAAAACATAAGATGGGCGAGGTGTAATTAATGGATAAGCGTTAGTGGTGTTCCTTTCCAACATGCTCTCGATTTCTATGGCTGAAGTTTAGTAGGGAAAATTTTGTACCGATGCCATTGTTCAAATGCTTATATATCAATGCTCTCAAAGTTTGTAGAATATAGATTATATTTCTGTGAAAAGTGGAAACCTTTGATGTGTATTATACTTATTCATTATGTTATCAGTAAGGATGAGTAGGAACGACATATCGGTTTACCGAAAATCTTTCTATCCCTATTATGCCTATCACCATACTAGTTTTTTGCTGGCCAATACAGCAACTCAACTTATAGGTTAAAGGATATACTTCACAGTAAATTATTTATGCTGAAATAGATCTGCATGTCCTAGAAGTTTTTAGAGCATATAGGCTGAGCTTTAGTTTTTATATGATATCACATCTTTAGGAAATTATTGGTTGAATCTTCGTTTACTCCATAATTACATCAATTCTTTTGAACTGGTTATTTTTCTTATAGGCAGACATCTCTGCTTTAGCAATATGCAATAATTGCATAACCTCTACCTTGGTAATAATGTTTTATTGAAGAATTCTGTTCCACTAGTAAGTTTACATGGTTGGTTAAGAAGGACAAGATTTGTTGTTGATGCTCATAACGTGTCAGTTGCACTGGCTGGCTCTTTAATTTGATTTTTGTTGGATATTAATTTAGGTGGTTGTTCTATAGGCACCGCACTTCTGTTAGAAGCTTTAGTTTAGGCTTTACCTCATCAACCTGAAGCCATTGCAAACTATTTGGTGACATAGATTTGTGCTTTTCGGTGGCTTGGATGTGTGTCATAAATGTTTTATTACTCGAGTAATACATGTTTAGCTGCAAAATTTAACCAATGCAACATGAATCTTTTGCCTGCATGATATCATAGGGACATGATATGAGCCAATCCTTGAAAAAGTAGAATATTGTGGAACTTTTCTCTTTATGGTTGTCTGGTTTTTGGTTATTTGAAGCCAACTCTTTGTATAGAGAAATGCATGCATCTAGCAAAAAAAATAAAATCAGATCCTCGGTGGCATTCAACAATTATACACCTTAGTCATAATATTTTATTTTAAATGATTTATGGTATTCTATGATCATACATCTTAGTCATATTATGTTTTGAGCTTTGAATTGTGTAGTCATGATATATGGCTAATGCTTCGGATCCCATATTCATTCTGCCTCGTAGCTCTCTTAGGGAAAAGAGGCTTCTCAATATTTTGCCTGTGTTGTTCTTTTTTTTTTGATCATAAACCGGTGTTCTTCTTGTTACTTCTAAATGTGCTTAAGAAGTTTACATCAGTGTTGGCCTTGTTGGTCCGAGGTAAAAATACTGTGTTTACATGATATTCGAATGCATTGAAACCATTTGTCTATATGATATTCTAATGCATGAAATTTGTAAATATTGTAGATAATTTGTCGGATTAGTTAACCGATTTTGTCAAAAAAAAAAAATAGAGGAAGACTGAACAAATTCATTCAATTCGATAAGTTTGAGAACAAAAGGTTTCAGATCATATGCCCTAAGGTTGTCGAATGACGGCGTTTACAAAGTAACTGATAACCCAATAAAAACACACCGTTTCATTAAACAAAAAATTAATTGAAATTAAAATACTAATAGACTCTTGTGAAACGACGTAGTTTTACTTCTTTCTTTTGGCTCTTTACAATACTTCATCCTTCGAATAATCCTTGTCCTCAAGGATTAAGAAGAAACCAGTACAACGAGCTGATGAATCATTCTTAAGCAACCATTAACCAACCTTGTTTTCTTCAAGTGGTTTGACCAAACGTTTCTCATTTCTCTTTTCAGCACAACCAAATAAACGAGTAAACCAACATTAATGCTTCTATTTAAACCCACACAATAGATTGAACTCCCACGACATAATAAAAACTTAGGAAGTGATTGCACCTCATAAACCATAGGAGCAACAACCTGATTTGCATGTGCAGTGAGAAATGTATGCTGGATAACAACTCTCCTAGGTGCATCTGTTAACCCAGCTACAATATACGCTAAAGTTGAAATGCTACATCGTGCACATGTCTGAATGCTACTACTTCCATAAACTCGGTGTTAATTTCAATTTCTTCCTTGACTTCTCTTACAGCTCCTGTAAATATCTCCTCTGATTCAACAATTAAATGTGTTGGTATTTTTTCAAAGTCCAGTAAAAGGTGAAGCACAATATTTCTCTTGTACTACAAGAACCACGTTTCTTTCATTGATGACGAATCCTCCAACGCCTACTTGATGTGAAGCATTAGCAGGAAGTATGTTGGGTCCTTCTGGTAATCAATAAGTTAGCATCATGCATCTTCTCTCTGCTTGATGTTATTCAAATGCTTTCATGACAACAATCAGAATAAGATCAGATTTCCTCACTAGAAACTTAAGCCAAATTCCCTTATTTTCCTCTTTAGAAATTTCATATGGATAAGCAGTATAGTACAACCTCTCATCCAATATAAAAATTGCAATCATGTTCATGTCAAAGGTAACGAAATTCCCCTGCTTGAATGAATCATTGTCCTCAAAGATTAAAGGAAAATTTTCATGGCAACCTCTTTGAAAATCAGTCCTTGATCAGCCCTATTTTCTTTAAATGATTTGACTAGATATTCTTCATTGCTCTCTTCGGTTTAGCTAAACTTGGCGTGAGAACTAGCAGTAACGTGTTGTTTCCAAACAAGCTTTCCCCTGGATCAAATATTCCTTGAGTCAATTCAACATCACAATACAAATTCACTTTATCCATCAAACTCAAAATAGGATCAATTAGCCCAAAATTTGTCTTACTTCTTAATAAAAAATTGTACTTGAAGTAGGTCATATTTTTTTGAAGAATTTATATCCAACATACTGACGGTAAAAAATTTTTAGTTTTTAAAAATGTCTTAGGTTTAGGGTTTATGGACCCAATATAGGGTTTTATGAGTTTAGGTGCAAGGGTTTAAAATTTAGGGGTAACGGTTAGAATTTAGGAGTTAGAGGTTAGGGTAATATGTTGAAGATTTAGGTTTTAATCTATAAATCATAAATTCTAACCCTAAACCCTAAATTATATTCACAATCACTAAACTACTAAACCTAAACCCTAAACTAACTCCCTAAATTCTAAAACTAAGGCGCTTATGGAAACTAAATTTCTTTAACCCCAGAGTACCAAATAATTATTTTTTGAAAGATATTTTATATAGTTTTATTTTTTTAAAAGAGAATAAGTTATAACTAATAATATCTAAAAAAGATTTAACATTATTCTATGTTTTGTACCATCTATTGAATTCTAGGATTTATATACAATTACATTGCAACTTCCAACGCAAGTTTTTGGAAGTAACGTACAAGGAAGTGATGTTTTATTACAAAATAATGTTTTTTAGATTAACTATATATAATGTCTCTTAATTATAAGTATAGTAGCAGACAAGTTATTTTTAAAAATTATAAACAGATCAATCAATTAAAAATTAGTTACAAACATGTTACTCCATTTAGAGAGGCCACTCAATTAAAAATTATTACAAACATGTCACTCAAGTAATATATTATTACAAACATATTATTTTTCTTCTAATGTGACATGGTATAATAACATTTTTAATCCTCAAAACTTATATAGTCTAACAATTTGATCATAATTCAAAACAATTCAATAAATTTAACTATTAATGTTTAAAAATTTGTCATTTTAATATTTATTATTCTTCTAAATTGCTTGTTCTTATCCAAAAATGTTATACCACTTTCTTGGTACAATAATAATTTAACAACTTGTTGTTGTTTTATGGCATAATGCAATTATTAAAATACTGACTTGATCTGAAGGGCTCACTTGCTTTGAAAATAATTTTAAATATGAAAGATTAAATTTATTGAATTATTTTAAATTAGAAAAAAATTCATAGTGTATAAGTTTTGGGAACTAAAAATGTTACCATACCAAAGCAGAGTGACATGTTTGTAACACAATATGTTAATTGAATGACATGCTTGTAACAAAATGTTAATTGAGTGAGTTGTTTGTAACAATATATTAATTGAGTGAGTTGTTTGTAACAATATATTAATTGAGTGATATGTTTGTAATTTTTAGAAGAAGAGTAACATGTTTGTAATTTTTAGAAAAAAATAACATGTTTATTATAAAATTTATAATTGAGTGATCTTGGGTATAGTTTATTTTTTTATAAGAGTTAGAAAATGTGTTCTTTAATTGTATCCTTCCGATACTTTCTAACGAAGTTTTCATTACAAAACTTAATGATAAACCCAACAAGTGGTACTAATGAAAAAGAGGATGATGTTCATTTTAGGAGACTCAGTTTAAGTAGTTTTATTTGTAAAAGTGTGTTATCGAAGGTTAAGAAAAAATATAAACAAATACTACTTGCTCTGTTAGGTTATTGACTTCATTTAGATGAGTTTGAAAAAAAAAATATTTAGTAAAGAAATTTCTTGTAGACCAATCCATAAAAACATTATATAATAAGACATATACAGCACTACACATTGCAATCATTTTATTTGCTAGCTTTGGCAATCACAAAAGAAAACCTTAGCAATCTATTATCTAGTCTTGATCATGTCTTCTCTTACTATCAAATCCAACGGAAAGAAGAAGCATCGATGCTTCAACCCAAAGGTATTATATATTGTGACCTTACCTTAGTTTTAATATAATAACAATGATTTTTTATCAGTCTAGCGGGATGAGACGCTAGGTCTTTTAAGTAAGGTTGGAAGTTTGAATCCAGACGTTGTGAATGGAGAAAACTGAGTTGGGAGAATCACCTCATATTAATTCTTTTTTTTTTTCGTGTAATTATGTGATGGTATTATTGGCAGGGAAGAACGATGGCAAAGAAAAGTATGAGGAGATTCATAAGGTTGAAGGAAGAGAAAGAAAGCATTGAAGAAGGGAAAAGGCGAGTTCGAGAAAAGATGGAAGTCGTGAAAGAAGAATGTGGACGGGTAACCAAAGAAACTAACGAAATAATTCGACAAACTGCTATAACTCAAGCCCGGTTGGCTCTGATGTTCAACATCCTCAGGGCACGACAAGATGGCGATATCGATAAGGCTTCCCACTTTACTCAGTTGCTTCGGTTAGTTTAACAACATTTCTTTTTTTAATATACTTTTTTTTTTGTATAAAATGCGGTCTTGTTAAAAAAACCCTTTGAAACCAACATTAAATTGAAGTTTGCTGTTGGTCATCGGAAGGGGAAAAAGAGTACCAATAGTTGTATTAAGTTTAAAATCTGAAAGTTCGCACATACAAAACACTCAAAACCAAAAGTACAAAACACCAACAAAGGATGTTTGTGTGATTACATTGTAGTATTCATTCATATTTTTTCTTAACTATTTGACAATGCGTACACACCTTGCACACATAGGTGCTCAAATCTAGATCTCCTAAGATAAACATAATCTTCTTTTCCACCGGGCAATGGACCAATCATTGGGTTCAATTACGTTTTTTTTTCCTTATAGGTTTTATTATAAAGTCATATACATTATGAAATATGTAGAGCTAACACTATTTATTTATTTATTTATTTTTGTTTGCAGTGAAATAATGGAGAGGTCGTAATGTGAAAGAGTTGTTTATTCATACAAGTGAATTACGAAGAAGCACTCGTAATGTTGTTAGATAACTTTAAAATAATTAATTAATTTAGTATATATTCGTGTTTTTGTAATTTTCAAGCTTGGAAATTGTATTATACACATATAGCTTTATTTTCCATTTTCTTCTTCTTGTTGTATTTGAAGCTTTACTTTATATTTTCGCAAGAGTTATCATTGTGTTTAAAGTTTAAGGGTAAATCTTATAATTTCATAATTTTTAATTAATGTGTAATATTCTAGAAAAACTTTAATTTGATTGTACAAATAAAATTGTAAGTTTGATTGAATTTTACATACCACTAATAATCTAACATTGTTATGTACGTGTGTCGTTAAATATTGATTCAAATTCTAATTGATATTTAAGTTGCATTTTTTGTGATTATAGTGGTTGAAGATTACTTGTTAATTAAGTTTACTTATTACCTAAGTATTTATATTAGGTAAAAAGTCTTATGAAATAAGGTTTCTTGGTGACCATATATTTGAGTCTATAAATATAGATTATGTTTTAACCTTTAGAAATATGAGAGTTATTTTGGAGTGATGTAATATCTTTTATGATCTCTGTAACTATTGTAGAAATGATGTATAGATTAGTATTGTAGAGACATTGGGGGTGAGTATTTTGGATATATCAGATTTTGAGATACAAGTGACATTATGCATTTGAACTCCTCTTCGTGATATCTACGTTTATAGTGGATTAGTTATTTTTCTCATCCGTTGAGGTAGCCAATGATGAACTACGTTAAATCTCGTATATTGTGCGTATTTTATTCTATGTTAACATAACTTTATTTTATTTTCAGCATACAAATTCCTAACACGTGTCGTTTCTAAACCCTAAACCCTTATAATCAAACATTGTATAATAACGTTTTCCCACATCCTTGGTTAAATGTAAATTTGATCTCAAAACTTAAATAAAATAGGGTGAGTTTTTAATATATATATATATATTTGATTTTTCTAATGTTTATATATGTATATTTCGTATTTTTACTTTTTAAAAATAAAATGTAATAAATTTCTCAATTTTTTTAAAAAATAATATATTTTTAATGTAAATTTGATGTCAAAACTTAACTATAATCCCTTTAGATGTTGCCTAAGTCATTATAGTTTTGTGTGTGCGATTTAATTAAAATAAATGTTTTACGTGTATAATCATATCCTTTTTTTTTGCATTACATAGGAGTATAAGTCTGCATTACGTTTTCCCGCTAGTGGTAAAATACATAGGAAAATTAAAATGTTGTTGTACTTTATAGATTTTGAGTCATGTTATACTTATTTTTTATTTAAAATATTTAATTTTTTAACATTTAGGGTTTCATTTTAGTAAATTATAAAGGATCTCAAATCGTTGAACACCTCGTTAATGTGTGAAAATCTTATTTTTCACCATTCACGTCTATTTTGTTAGTGCATATTCAAAATAAAGAGGTTGCGGTCAAGAATCTACACATAGCAAATTAAGTCACAAATATCTTTTATTTTTCATTCGCTTTCAATACTCGTTTACCAAACAAGGTGATGTAACATATTTAATACTACATCAAATATCTTACATTCCAATAATCTTATTATCACAAGCAACAGAACATTTCAAATCTAAACATCCCCAAAGTGAAACAAACAGATAGTAAAAATAACCAAACCAAACAAAGGGAAAAAACCATTTGAAGGCATCTTTCATCAACAAACATACCCAGAAAAGTAATGGAGTCAAGCCCCAGAAACAGGCCACTGCTGCTTCCTTTGTTAATTCTCTCGCTCTATCAGTTCACTGCAAGAAAAGGAAAATGCAAAACATCAGAAGTTTTGGAACAAAATACCCACAGTTGTTTAGAAGAAATTGTGAGGCGAACTGTACCGAAGAGCCTGAGTAAAAATGGCAGCCTTGTCGAGCTCTAGGTTTTCCCTTGCTTTCAAGATTTGGAACAGGAGGGCAAGGCGCAATTGGGTGCTTGCACTCTGCTGTGTTATGAGGAGAGCCTCCTTCCGGAGTTGCTCGCATTCTAATTCCACGGCGTCGGATTTTTCTTTCACTTGCCTTTGACCTTCTTTTATTCGTCTCTGTTCTTCACTTATTTCTTTCATCTCCACTCTTAACCTCTCGATTCGACACCTTGAACTTCTCAATCTTCTTTTCTGCTTTATTAAGGAATAAATCTTGTTGAAAATACTTGAAATTGCGTTGGATAACTATACAATAGCTTAAACTTAAGAGTTTTGTTCACGAAGGGATTTGAATTCGAGCCACTATTTTCATACTGTGGTGATCAGAGTGGAGTACGAGGGATGAGAAATTCTCATATTATTACGAATTGTATTATTAATCTTATACCTCAATAAATTAAGAAGAGTCAATTTTAATATTTTATATGCAAAATACTATAAATTTTATATTAGCTTCTTCAAAACTCTATACCGAACAAATCAATGGGATCAACTGACCCCAAATTTAAAGAGTAGACTAATCAGACCTTGCCCTACTCATAAATTAGAGTATTGCAATGATAATTATGTCAACCGAATTATGTAACAAGTTTCTTCTTGTTAAATTGTTATTACACATTGTTCTCCTACTAATATAATCTTATTATTATTTTTTATGAAATGCTAAATTAGATATAACGGGGAAATGACAGCAATATAGCTATTAATTTTTTTTAAAGTATGATATCACCCAGATTATTTCTCAAAATATTGTTATTGCTACAGTGAAGTCGGATGGACTACACTTCGACTTTGAATAGTAAAATTCATTTTTATGAATAAAAAATTAAAGTCGGATTGATTACAATTTGATATTGAACAGTGTTTTACACTAAAGTCGGAATTATTTTCTACCGTCTTCAATATTTTAACTTAAAAAATACCCAGAACAGTTGATGAACAGTAAAGTCAGATCCCTTTTCCACCGATTTTACTTTTACTATAGCAAATACTATAGATTTAAAAATAATCCGACATGTACAATATTTGGGTGAAAAAATCAGCTGCCATATTTGGGTAAGGTTGCCAGATATAACTTTTCAAACCCTTAAACTAAGGGTATTACACACTTTAACCTACAGTCAATGACGGAGTTGGCAAGGGCTTTAGTCCCCAAAAATGATATAATTTTTCTTTAACCCTTCAAAAATTGTAAATTTCTAATATATTATAATGATAAGAATTCAGTATAATCCCCAAATTTAATAATTTAATTCTAACCCTTTGAGAATAATTTATGCCTTCGATTTAAATCATAATTGAGATTTCATGTGTGATATGTCAACTAAAAGGCAAAGATTAAAAGCAATTTTGTATTTCTTGGAAAACAACCCATTTAAAGTTGCTCAAAATAAAGCTAAAAGGTGATGAAAAATGAAAAATTCAAAGTTGTGAGATTACATCAAATAAAGAAGCAAAGAATGGCCTCACAATTTCACCAATAAGGCGTTCGTGCTCTTGATTTAGGAATTGGAACCGGTTCATTTATGATTTCTAAAGACGGATAATTTTTAATCAAACCGAACTATCCAAGAATTAAGTAAAATTTTAAAATATTTAACCGGTAATCGAACCGAAATATTTTCAAAAATCATTAATCAAACCAAAGTAAGTTCAATTAATTAAGCCGATTTTCGAATCAACCAACTTTTTAATAAGCTTCTTTAATTCTGGTTCAAAATAGTAATTTAAGTAGCAATAAATTAGAAATAATATTTTTATTAGATTCTTTTATTTTTAGACTTTATTTCTCTCTTTTGGTTGAGATTAAAATATAAGAGATTTGAGTTCAAAAATTCAATCGTTTTATATATAAAGTGTGTATTATCAAAGGGTTAAAAATATATATGAACATATACTATCTCGAAATCATTTTACTATTGGAAAAAATCAAGCCTAAAAATTCTCATACAAAGAGATTTGTGCATATCCAAATAGAACATAAAGAATGGATTAATTTCACGTATCCAGGAGCTAAATTACAGACGAATGGTCAGTTCCACATATTTTAATAGGGCATATATACGGGTGTAAACGAGTCGAGTCGAATTCGAGTAGTGCTGAGTTCGACTCAGCTCATTAAGATTTCGAGTTGAGTTTGAGCTCGAGTAATTTTTAACAAGCTTGAGAAATCTGAGCTCGACTCGCTCGTTAAGAAATCGAGTCGAGTCCGAGCTTGATTCGAGCCCAATCGAATCAAGTGTTGACTGATCTTTGACCGTGTCGGACACGAGTAGCTCGCGATTTGTCACGTCCCATTTACAGCCCTAGGCATATTTAAGAGCACTAAAAAAGAGCAGAGAAATTTTTGTTCGATATCGTAACCGTCATTTGTAAAGGGCGTGGATATGAACTCAGGTTACCTTATTCAGATGGCCTCGACTCGATGTTCTGCATCTTTTCCTGGCAGCCGCTGCTAGCTTGAAGATCCTCCATGTTAATTTCGTCGCCTGCATTTTCATTTTTTCCACAAAAGACTGATTCGTTCAATTTGGAAGTTTGAATGGTAGGCATATTCCCTCCAATGTAAGCCTTTTATAGTATTATCAGTATTCCGGCATATCCTTTTCAGACATAGAAAATAATAGTTATACGCAGGAGTATATGTAATCATCACTACGCAATAAAAAATGTTCAACTCGATAGGTTTATCATGTTAACAGTGAAGAAACATCCGATGGGTCTAAGGGACATGTCCCCTCCCAAATTCTTTTATGCATTCTGAATGTATTTTAGACTTTTGAAAATTTTGAAACTGTTAAAATTAAGTTATGTTTTCTCGTAATTTTTAAGATTTTATATACATTCTTAAAATAAATGTCAAGATTTGAATTTATATAAAATAAATTAAAATGAATATTTTTAATTACTCGACCAATTAATGGATCTCAGATATCAAATATTTCATCTAGCTAAACTTTAACAATATATATTTTGAATTACCTCGTTCTAATTTTTTTTATGTATATTCCTAATCTCTCTACCGACAGAATGCTAATTTCCTATATCTACATAAAATTCCAGTCACAGTCATTTATTGGAAGATACAAATGTGAGTGTATAATTGATAAAAGAAAGGGTAAACTACATCAGTAGTCACCGAACTATAGTTTTTTTTATTTTGGTCACCGAACTATTATTTTTGGTAAAAACATCACTAATATTATGTTTCCTTCATATTTTGGTCACTGAACTATTTTTTTGGCAAAAACATTACTAACGTTTTTTTTCCTTCCTATTTTGGTCATCAGCCGTTAAAAACTTAACGATTTTGCTGACTTGAGATTTTATTTTATTTTTTTAATTTTCTCTGTCATTTCTTCTCTCTCCTCGTAAGCAATATATGTTATTTTATAACATTTTTATTCAAACAAACAAGATGGTGACACGTGTCACTGCCTATTAATGGAATAAAAAGAATGAAAAATCAAGCCCCTTATGCAGCCAGAGAGCTGCCTATTAGTCGAATCTTTCTGGCTGCATAAGGGGCTTGATTTTTCATTCATTTTATTCCACTAATAGGCTGTGATACGTGTCATCATCCTGTTAGTTTGAATAAAAATATTATAAAATAACATATATTGCTTACGAAAAAAGAGAAGAAATGTCATGAAAAATTAAAAAATAAAATAAAATTCCACGTCAGCAAAACCGTTAAGTTTTTAACGGCTGGTGACCAAAATAGAAAAGAAACACAACGTTAGTGATGTTTTTGCCAAAAAAAATAGTTTGGTGACTAAAATAGGAAGGAAACATAATGTTAGTGATGTTTTTGCCAAAAAGTAGTTCGGTGACCAAAATAAAAGAGAAACTATAATTTGGTGACTACTTATAATTTACCCTAAAAGAAAGTAGAAAATAAAGATAATAAAAAATATGTAGTGGGTCGATCGATCGCGGGCTATACTCACAGATTTAACGCACGAAACGAACGACTTGTGGGGCTTTTTGGCAGAGAATAGCGATCCATCGACCAAGACATTGCGTTCGGCTTTTGCTCGTCTATTAGTGTGACAAAGTCATGGAAAACACCGAGATGATTCCATGAAAGTTGGCTCCAGTTTGAATGCGTCACGCTACATGTTGGTGGTGACAGCAACTTGTCCGTTGAATGCGCTGAATAATGGCGTATTCATGAATCAATCAATTAAGTATAGACTTTTAGTTGGTTTGGAAACTCACCTAGAGGCTAAAGCTTCTGCCTTTTCTTCTTCATCTCCTGCAGTTGTCGATGGAGAATGAGAAATGGGGATATATGTATATGCCTTCAAACCCTGAAAAGAAGCTATCGGCCGCTGATTCAACCGCCGATACATCGATCCTCGGCCTGCCCATCTCTGTTTAGTGGTTTCTGAGGAAAACGCTCTTATTTGCTCCGCCGGATCAGTCGTGCGTGGTTATCATGATGCGCCTTGTGATTCCAGCTGGTTTCTGGACCAAACTCGGACGTCAAAATCTGTGTCGGGTCGGGGTAACTTAGGTCCATGAGATGAGATGGTCGGCAGCTTGGGCGGAGCCATGCTATAAAATGAGTGTCTTGAATTTTTGAAAAAATATTTTTTTTATATAATTTATATATAAAAATTAAAAATATATATTTTTTAGAAATAAAATGAACGGCCGGGTGCGTCAAGAATGAGAGAGAACCATAATCTTCAATATCACCTAAAATCAAACCGCTTTGCTTTCACAAATAAAATCTCATCGGCGAAATTCCCAATATTTAGATTGTTATGAGGAGATCCAATTACTTTAAAAGATAGAGAGAGAGAGAGAGAACAAAGAGGAAACAGAGGAGGAGGAAAAACGCAGGACAATTGTTGTTCATGGAGAAGAGAAAAGCAAGAGAGGCAAATACAAAAAGAAGACGAGAGAAAGTGATTCAGGATGGGCCAGGAAAGACGGCTGAGAATTTAGCCAGTAATTTGGGCTATCGGTGGATCATAATAATAATTGGGTAAATTACATCACATATCACTTAATTATAAGTTTAATAACAAATGGCCACTTTTTTCCTTCTAAAAGTAACAAAATAGCCACTTAATTAAATTTTTGTGACAAATAAGTTATTCTATCGTTAAAATTTGAACAAATGACTTGATATACTAACAATTTTAGTCCTTAAAATTTATATATTTTATTAATTTGATCTTAATTCAAAATAATTCAATAAATTTAACCTCATATTTAAATTTTTATTAGTGAAGTGATTGTGTCTACTAGCATGCGACATTAAGGTCAAAATATGTATGTTTCATTACTCTATCAGTTCTCTAGTAGTGAAATGATTGTGTCTGCCGAACTATCACATATTTCGATTATCGAGCTAGTGGACAATAACATATAGTTCAACAAGTGGTCGAATGGTGTGTCATGAGGGTTCAATGTTGAAATTTTTAAATATGAATTGTGAAATTTATTGAATTATTTTAATTAGGACCAAATTAATAGAATCCACAAGTAAGGATTTTGATTAGCAAATTTATTGAATTATTTTCGATTAGCAAATTTTGACTAGGAGGAGGAAATGGGGAAATTTGCTCTTCCTAGGTTTAGAATCCACAATCTAGGGGAGGTGGGGTGTCAACTAAGGATTTTAACCACTAGGTAATTAGTGAAGGACAATAAATTATTTTAATTATAATTATAATTTAGTTAATTGTAACTACTCGCTTTTGCAATAATTAATGTATTTGAAGCCTTATAGCAGGGAGCAATGGTTAAACATTTTGTTAGGATTCCGATCAGAGTTCAAACTCCATGGATGTAATCCCCTTCCCTACTTATAGGAGCTATTGCCAAGCCTGACTCAAATATGTTGGGACCAAATCTAATGATATTAGGCCAATTCTTTCTTGGATATTGATTTTAGAGGTGACAAACAAACGAATTCAGATTTGTTTTATATCTGAAAATTTTGAGCTTAGATGATTTAAGTCTTAGATCAGCTCTTGTCGGGCCAAATCCAAATAAATGTATACCTATTGTTAAAATCAAAAGAAGAATTTAAAATATAATGTTATTAAATTTATAAAATTAAGTTTATGTTAAAAATATGAGAAACACATTTGGTCGGTTGGTCAAGTTGCATATCTTTGTTCACTTACATTTTTTTAGGTCATGGGTTCTACACACGGTAGGAGCACCCCTTTCTTTCCCCTAGAGTTTCTCCTTCTCTCCCCTCTAAGTAGGATTAAGATATCTGAAAAGAGCATAAAATTTATAGTACATAGGGACATTGTTGAGAGGCTCAAACGTTCAACCGAAATAGCCAAGAGGGGTGAATTAGATTTTTGCTTTGGTGGATGAAAAGCTAAGCAATAAAAATTGGGACACAATGATTTATAGTGGTTCGACTTTTAAATCAAGTCTACCTCAACTACCTTAGTTATTCACACTAAGGATTTTCGACAAATTCACTAATTTGTCTTTCCTTTTTTCGGGCTCAATGAGACAACCCTTACAACCAAGACTTATACCCCAAAGTCTTGAAGAACGCTCTCTTACAAAGAGAAAACAAATTGGCAAACAAGAAAAACCTCTCTAGACAAATGTGTTTGCAATTCAAGTACTCACCCAAAATCTAACACTTGAGCAAATATTACAATTAAACTCACAAGTATGTTCTACAAAGAAATATGACAAAATTGAGCACTAAAACACTTTCTCTATCATTGGATGTTGGTAGTTGATTTCTTGTTTTTTCATGGCTGCGTGAAGAGATTTTTTAAATCATTTAAGGAGTTTGTGGCCGTTACTAACCGTTGGGGTTGATATGGAGTCGTTTGGGGCTTTATTTCCAACATTAAATACACTTTTGGTGCAGGGCGTATCGGTACACGAGTCAGCATATCAATACATTTATAACAAAAGGTATCGGTACACTATGCAAATGTATCGGTATACTTCCTCGCGTATCGGTACCAAGCCTGTACCGGTACGGTTTTTGGCTACTGGAAATCTGACTTCTTGGGGATTGAAAGGGCGTATTAGTACACAACTTAGATGCACTGGTACGGCTCACTGAGTATCGATACACTAAAGAGAAGAGTGTATCGATACAAATGACCTTTTTTGACACTTGAGCTCTTTTGAAAGTATTTAAACATGTCAAAAACCCTTTCAAAACCTTTCAAATATATTTTTCAAGTTAATGGGCTTTTGAAATATTTTTACAAATTAGTTTAAGTCTAAAATCATTTTTCATTTTAAGTTATATCAAAATCAATATCTCAACAGACATAGAAAATAGCATAAAATTTCTATTCAATCTTGAGTTCGTGTTTGTATTTTTCGAGTTAAACTTATTTTTTTCCAAATTCAAGCTGTTACAGGTTTAGATTGTTATGGTGAGGTGATTAAAATACGGAGAGAAAGTATGTTTAATTATTTGAATGATGTTGTCAACAATTTCTAGAGTATGTGATTAAAAGTTGTCTGTTGACACCCTTCCCACTCCCTTAGTTTGTGAGTTCAATACCCATTATGAGTAAATTTTTCCTCCCTCCACCCGTAAGTACTAGTAGTAATTGCTCGGAAAAAAAATTATTTGGATGGTGCTAACACAAATTATAAGTAATATTTAAGAAAATGGTTATCCGCAGCTGGCTCTTCTCTTGGATGTTCTTTGTTTTTCTTTTTGTGTTATTATATGTTATCTGGTCTCCAACTGATGAGATGAGTTATCAACTCTTTTGAGTTAAAACACACACAAACTTTTATTTAATTTAAACGTACTGTCTAAACTTAAAAATACTGATAGTTACTGAAAGTTTGATAAAACAGTATTAAATTGAGTTTGTGATATCTGTTGAGATTATGGTGTCGCGGTTGTAGATGTCCGCAACTATTGCAATCGTGACATCGCAGCTGCATTTGTAACAGATACTGTAGCCGCAATTTAATACTATGGTTGACGGAAATAAATATAAAGCAAACAACAATAGAGCTCGGCTCCACCTCCAACCCTTCATTTTCCAGAAGCATTCATTTCCTGCTCTTCTCTGGCTATCAATTCGCTGTAAATATATAAATCCAAAACCGATTATTTTTCCAGAAAAATAGAATAAATTTACAGAGGGTTGAGGAGTTATGGTAATGAGTTGAGCAGAGAGATAACCGGAGAGCTGTGGTGAGCATGGCGGCCTTGTCAAACTCATGGTTTTCTCTAGCTTTCAGGATTTGGAACATTAGAGCTAGCCGGATTTGGGTTCTGGCACTCTGTTGTATGATGAAGGCAGTCTCTTTTCGGAGTTGCTCGCATTGCGTGCCGATGGCTTCAAATCTGTCGCTCAACTGCGCTTGCTTCTCTTTGATCTCCTTCTGTTCTTCACTTATTTCTTCAATATCGAATCTTATCTTTTTCATGCGACTGTTCAGTCTTTTCAGCTTTTGCCTCTTCTGCTAAAGATGAAAAACAAATGTGTACGTAAGAGATGTTTGCTAAGCGATTCTTAGAATTCATTGTTTTTGTATGCTATGCTCAAATAAACTGTTATTGTGACACAAGATCACATATGCTATTATAATATCAAATTGTTGCATAAGCTATATAGATTTTTGAGCTTACCTCGAACTATATTCACATCCACAATTTAGAATATCTTAATTTTTAAGAAACAAATCACGTCCACGACAACCGTTATGCATTATGTTACGTATGCAACATTCATAATCGCATCCACAACAGACACCTCAACCTTAACTTAGTACTATGTTTGTCATAATCAAATCAAGCTCAATGATATTTTGGATATATGGTTGCACTAGGATCAAGACATTATCTAATTTAAAAAATAACAATAAACTAATAAGTATTTAATCCAAAATTAAAAAAAAAATTTGAAAAATATTCAAAATAACATAAACAAAAAAAATATCAAAAGACGCACGAACCTCTCTCATTCCCTTAATAATTTCGTCTTTTAGTTGCATAAAATTTTGTATTTGTCCTTTTCAGGTGACAATCTATTTTTGTAATCGTATAATGCATATGTATATGTATATTTTAGACACTAGAGAACTGAGGGAATTATTTAAAATAAAAAATAAAACGAGAGGTCTTGTCTTATAAAAAAATAAGGGCTTAATTGATTTTTTTTCCGAAAGTTCAGGGGCTTAAAGCACCCTTAAGCCTAATTCTTTTATATATCTTTAATAAATGAATATTTTAAATTCTGAATATTAAATTTAGGGTAAACTACCTAGGTGATTACCCAATTATTGGGTCCGACCTATTTTGACAACGAACTAAAAAAAACTAAAAATTCGACCACTGAACTATTTAATTGGTCCTATTTTGACCATCGACTGTTAAAATCTAATGGAGAGGTGACGTGATAGTTAAAGTAAAATTTGTATAATTATACGTTTGGTCCCTATTAATTACCTATTATATCAATTTGGTTATAATTTTAATTTAATTAAATAAAATTAATCAACTAATAAGATAACGACACGTGTCATCACTCGATTGGATGAATTTACTCTAATTTTTAATTTATTTAATGTATCTATTTTCCTCCAATCAAGTGGTGAACTCATTATCTATCTCATGTGACCCATGTTCAAGTCCCCTCTCAAACATTTTTATTTTTTTTCCTAACATTTACTTCTTTATAAGATATGTATAGAATGGTGTTGTTTATATCACTAATGAGGTCCCAGGCTTAAACCCCACCAAGGCCACATTTATTTCTTTTTAATTTTTCTTTAACCAGGAGGCAAATAGATATATTAAATATTAAATTAAAAATAGAGTAAATTCATCCAATCGGGTGATGACACATGTCATTATCTAATTGGTTTATTAATTTTATTTAATTAATTTAAAATTAAGACCAAATTGATATAATAGATAATTAGCAGAGACCTAATGTGTAACTATACAAATTTTACTTTAAATGCCACATTACCTCTCCGTTAAATTTTAACGGCCAATGGTCAAAATAAGACCAATTAAATGATTCGGTGGCCGAATTTTAATTTTTGTAGTTCGGTGGTCAAAATAGGTCGGACCCAATAGTTGGGTAGTCACCCAGGCAATTTACCCTTAAATTTATTGTTAGTGGAATTAAGATATTGAGTTTAAATACTTTTTGGGTTTATATGATTAAATTGTTCAATTTTGAAAGAAAAAAATTGAGTTATTTAGTCTATATATATTTATGAAGTGCACTAGTCAGAACGGTATGTAATTGTTTTGAATTTTTCCATTAGTCATAACACGTGTACAATAATGTCTGAATATGTTTTGAAAATTTAAAAAGTTTATATAATATACTAAATAATTATTAAAACAATGTAAAATTTTAAAAATCGTTAAAAATTACTAAATTTCGACAAAAAGAATTCTTATTGTTTTGAAGACAATTATTAAGAAAATACAAAAAAGGAAAAACTAATGAAATTTAAAAGTATTATTTAAAATTCAAAAAAAATTAAAAAATGGTGATTACAAAAAATAATCTTTCAAAAATAAAAATACAACGAGTAAAAGGTAAAGGAGCACAACTTACAATTACAAAGATAGTTTTATTAATATTTTTAAATAGTGTATACTTGTTTATATAGCCTTTTTAAATATTCTTGGAAATCGTTCAATATATTTTTTATTATTTTCTAATTTTAGTGGCAACCGCCAACTAGGAAATTGTCTAAGGTATTTTCACCGAAATATCACCTTTAGATAAATTATTTACTATTTTAATACTCGTGAAAAATTATTTTCTTGAATTGTACCCTTATAGTAAATTTGACAGGCTAGCATGATGGATTTTATTAAAAAATAATAAAACCCACTATGCTAGCCCGGTGAATTTACTATAAAAGTGATAGATTGAAAAAAAAAATTGGATGTCAAATTGATAAATAGAAAATCTAAAAATAATATTTCGGTAAAAATACGGGGAAAGGACGTAATGTTTATTAGAATTCTATTTTGTTTGAACAATAGAATTTTATTTCTTAATGGTCACTTATGAATTAATTAACTGGATTAAACAATTCAGCCCATGTTATCGTCATTTATTTATTTTTCTTAAAAGTTAAAACCTCCTAACTTAGAGTTTAATTGAATTTTGATTTTTTTACTACGGGTCTTTTCTACTATTAAATCTTAATATTATTATAAAGTTGTATTTTTATTTTTTTCCTTTACTTTTATTATATAATATTTAAAAAATAATAAAAACCGTAGTTTGAAAATCTAACGCGAAACATATAGGTTTATAAAAAAAAAATTCACTTTGCCTTTAGTCATTTGTAAATTAAATTTTTATAAATATATTTTTTTACATAAATTATTTTCATAATGGCTTTACTGTTAATAAAATTTGTTTCTTAGTTGAAATTTTGTGATTTATTAGACCAGTCTGGGTGTGGTTGTTGGGGAGTTGATTGTCAAAGGTTGGAACTTGGAAGAATTGAATAATAGATTTTAGGATTTTTAGCTTCTTAAAATAATATTAATTTCCTATTTAAGTTAATTAATTAAGTTGGGTTTATTTTTTTAGTTTTGCTACTTGAGTTTATATTGCAAGTTGGGTCTTTAAAATAGGTTGGAACTTAATAATAGATTTTAATTTTTAGATTCAAAAACTTAATAAACTTTTATCCTTTTCCATATTTGATTCTAGTTTGGTCCATGTGTTAAGGGCACTGACCTGCAATCGGATACTGCGGGTTGGGGTTCAATTGAAAGAAGGATTAGTGGGTTGTGGTTCATCTCCGGGATCACTTCCGGCCACACACAATTCAATGCTGGATGGCGAGATGATTATTGAGCCTATTAATATCTCAATTTCTGAAGAGTCCGCCCATGATTATGCTTGTGATATCAACTTGGGCCACTGGTGGATTAATCTATTTCTCCACTTTTGTATTCTGGAAATGTGTGTGTTGGATGAGAAGTAAGATGAATATTTGACCTACATCCGATTTTATAGGGTTTGTTTTTCTTAATAAAAAATGGATTCGAGTCTAATCAAATTTTTAAGATAAAATTGGATTAGATTGATTAGGTTATAGGGTGAAAAATATTGACACGATTCGAAATAATAATATACTTTTTTGACAAATCCTGATTCTAATTTTAATCCTACCTAGAGAGGGAAGGATGACGAAGGAAGGGGGTGTTTGGTGCTCCTAGTGAGTCTAAAACCCATGACCTAAGAGAATACGAGGGAACAAAGATGAGCAACTTGGTCAACTGGCTAAATGTGATTGCTCAGAAATAATAATATACCTTTTATTCAAAGGGTGTTACCTAAGAACAAAATTTACCAAATTGCCCATTTGTTATATCTTTTTACATGTTAAACTTTTAATATTAAATTAAAAATATCTGCATAAAAAATTATAAAATTATTTTTGTTATACTATCTAAAACTTGCAAACAATATATATTTATCATATTATTAATATAATTATTATATTAAAAAATTTAAAAATATATTATATATTTGCATGTCATCATTATTCTCTACTAAAATAATTTAGTGAATTTTCAAATACTACAATTTCTTAATTTTTTATTATTTATGACAAATTTCAAATAAATTAAAGTAAATAATAAAATAAATTTAAAAGTTGTAAAATAGTGGTAAAGTTTTTAGATCATAAATTTAACCTACTAAAATGTTTTATAATATGATAAACATCTTATAAATCAAAGAATAAAATTAAAAACATCAACTACTAACTTATTAATTCTCAAACAATATGCAATTCAACAAATAACATATAAAGATCATAAATATAGTATTAATAAAAATACATTAAATATTAAAATAATATTTAAATATGTGTAATAGAATTTAAATATTAAATTAATATTAGATAAAATATTTAATTAATTTACACCACAAATAATTAATCATCTAATTAAAAATTCAAATAAAGAATCTATATAAACAAAATTCATTAACTTATGGGCACTATAGTTCGAAGGGTGAGAATTTTTCAATACTTAAGAAATTGGTGGGAGTGACATTCCCAGAAATTTTACATAAATAATGTAGGGGAAATTTTTTTCCCAAAATAATGCATGTGTCAGTTTATTTCCCAAAATAGGATAATTTCTACAGTGCCACTAAAGACGGTACCAGTTGGTACCGTCTTCACCCTTATTTTTTTGTTATGTGCAAGATGACGTGGCTGGGTGGAGCTCAAAGACTGGGCCAGCTGGATCTGACTTTGAACAGGGAAGACGAGCTCAGCTGACCTCGACTTCATCTGCCCTCATGGCATGCTTTGCAGGCCTGCAGCGCGGACGTGTCACGCATGCATGGGTGCCGGGGTAGGTGGTATGGTTGGGTGGCAGAGGGGTTTGGGTGAGTTAAATAGGGGATGTGGGGGGAGAGGGGTGTAAGTTGATAGTTGAAGGTGAGAAAATTTGATAGTTGAAGGTGAGAAAATCATTTGGAGAAGAAGATTCGAAAATTTGTAAGTATTTTTGTATGTAAATTTATTACGTTTTGTTTGTAAAAAAAATATTTGTTGTTGTTGATGAGTTGTGTGTGTATCATTATAATTTTATGTTTTTTTTTGCTATTGAAGGTTGAAAGTGTGTGAAATATTGTTGATTTGATGATAAGAAGATTTGGAGAAATATTGTGAGTAAGTAAGTAGTATGTGTATTTAATTTTTTAATTAGTAATAATAATAATTGATAATTTAAATGTGAAACGTGTTGAGTGTTGAAGGAATTTTTTGAGAAGAAGAGAGTAAGAAGAAGAGTTGGAGAAATATAAGTAAGCATGTGTATTTAATTTTTTAATTAGTAATAATATTTGAATATTTAATGTTTATTTTAAATTTTTTATTTTAAAATTTTAATGTTAATTAGTAAAACAAGTAATTAAAATTTGTAATTGTAAGCCGTAGATTAATTAAAAAAATTTGTATGTTATTTAGATTTTATGTATCTTTGATATAATTTATATTTGATGCGTGCATGTAGTGTTATTTTAGTTAGTATGTTATAGTGTCGTAGTTTGATAAAATTTATATTGTAATTTAAATTTCTAATTTTATGTCGTAGTTTAATTTAAAAAATAGTATGTTTATATTATTATTTTTATTTATGTTTGAGATAGTTTAGTTTTAAGTTGAAATAGTTTTTAATTTAAAAAAATATTATGTTTGTCTTTATAAATGTATGTTATAGTGTCGGGTTCGAGTGACTAATGTTTATTTTACTTGTCATGTAGGATGGCTGAGCAAACTCCATTGTTGCATTTAGAGGATAGACACATAACTAGTCTTGCGATTGATGAGATGGTAAGGTTTATTTGAAATAAAATAGCTTATGTATTTTTCGTATTTTTTATATATTAAATTTGTTTATATAATGTGTTAATTGCAGAAGGCAGATGATACATTTAGACATCATCGATGTATGGTAGAAACTCTGCTAGATAACATAATCATGAACTTCTTGTACGTGGCAGGATTTTATCATGCGACATTCCTTCACGGGTACAAGTTGGTTCCCAGATTGATCACCGCTCTAATTGAGCGTTGGAGACCCGAGATGCATACATTCCATATGCCTTGTGGACAATGCACGATCACGCTAGAAGACGTGGTATATCTTATAGGGGTCCCTGTAAACGAAAAGCCACTGGTCGAGCGTACTAGTGGTTCAACAACTGATATTTGCGAAAGGTACCTTGGGAAGGTGCCATATGCAAACAATGTGAAAGGGTCTCGTGTCAAATTGAGTTGGTTGAAAAGTGAATTTGGACTTAATCTGTATAGTCCGGTTGAAGATATTTAACAGGTCAGTCGAGCATATACTCTACAGATGATTGGTGGGGTACTGATGCTGGATAAATCTAGCAATTTGGTCAGTGTCAAGTATCTACAGTTTTTTGAGACTCATTGGGAAAGTTCCCAATATAGCCGGGGATCGTCCATATTAGTGTGTTTGTATCGGGAGTTGTGCAAGGGCGCTATATTGGAAAAGGGTAATAAGGTATCGTGTATTGGTGGATCTATGCTATTATTGCAAGCGTGGGCTTGGCAGCGACTTTCCTTTTGTACACGAATCATTCGAACACATATACAGTTTCCTCTTGTTGCAAGGTAACTCTCATGATTTTGAGTTGAATGTTTAAATTTAAATAATCTACAGTTTTTAAATATTGTTGTGATTTATTTGTAGATGGTGCGACGAAAAGCATAAGACTGGATTAGTGCACAACAACGTCAGAGTCTATAGATCCTATATTGATTCGTATTGTGAGGAACATGTATACGAAACACAAGTTTATTTCATTAAATTTAATATGTACATATAGTTAGATGTTTTATTAAAGAGAATATTTTTTTTTGCAGTTTATTTGGAATGCTTACAAGGATGATAGCATATGTCTACCAGATTATTTGGCAGTGGATGCAGTTTTATGGTGTAGTGTTACACCGTTAATCCACTTTGCTACTGTCGAGTTCCACTTTGCTGATAGAGTGATGAGGCAATTCGGATTCCACCAGTCTATTCCGCATGCTCCACGTGATCATTACTTTCTTCACGGCCTTGATGGACGTGGCAGGGCAGATACGGATTGGGAAGTCTGTCATGCTGACTACATTGCTCTATGGAACGACAGAGGTTCATCCTGGCCCAATCACAGTCTAGCAGACGCTGATGATTTTAATAATGAGAGTTCAGAGTACATGATCTGGTATCGTACTAATGGAAAACCGTACTTAACTATTCTCAAAGGACGGGAAGAATGCTATAGATACAAGAAAAAAATATGGCGGCAAAGGTAAATCTTCGAAGTTTGCAGCGGGCACATCAGGTAGTACAGACGTTGGTAGTAGAAACCCAGAAGGTTGGCCAACCGGATGGAACTTGGAGCTGGGCACTGTATCGACGGCAGATATATAGGAAAATGAACCAGTTCAGACATTTGTACAACCTGGAATAGGTTTGAGCTCCGCTGATAATATCGGGTGTGATGATACTGGTTTTTACAAACCCAAGTTCTATCCACCAGAGTCACCCTTTTACTCAAATTTTGGTGAGCACATGGATTTTTCAGGAAATGCAAAATTTCCTGAATCCACCAGATATTATGGGATGGCAGGGCAGTCACATGGATTTCTTCACAACACCGCCTCCTATGCCCTTGGTGACTAAGGAGCCGAGCTACACCAGAGAGGAAGTTGAAGAGGATCCCAACGTAGCACAGAGGCCCCATCGTGCTCGATATCCGCCGCAGAGTTATCTTTCCACCACTCCCCGTCATGGCCAGAAATTACATAAGAAATAATTGTATGTATTTTGAATTTTTGTATTTATGTTTCCACCGTTATTAATTAATTATTCACTAACTTTAGCTAAATCTATCAAATACACAAGTATTCAAGCATAAAATTTAAATATTTTTACTATTAAAATAGGGCTAACTAAGGATAAAAAAATTTAACAAAAAATACTACTTTTTAAAAATTAACAAAAATGTACCTAAAATTAACAAAATAAGGATAAAACAAAAAATAAAATTTAAATCTCAGTTTTTTACTCATATAAACATAATATTTTCGAATAGAAACATAATAAATCAGTGAGACATTGGCACGAATCTAGGTTCATTTAGGCAATTTGATCTCGAATGCCCTGCATATGGTGCATCTATTCTGTTGTCCCTTTTCTCTTTGATGAAGATCCATGCTGGTATAGACGCTAGTCGATCTAGGTCGACCATTTGGGCTTCTACGTAGTCGAGGATATGGTAACCATTTTTCATGCTCTACCGACGGCCAATAATTTGAATTCGTAATCGGTGAGAACTCGGTTATGTAAATATTGACCATCCTCCAGAGATCGAAGCATTCATCAATATATGTGTACGGGCCAACCCCTACAGACATACATGCTGCAACTGCATGAGTACATGGATATCGCCAAGCCTGGAATGCTCTACAATCACACCACCTACGTCTGAAATCGACCCGAAATATATTTGAGTAGGGGGCTTCGTTGTTACATCTCGGTCTAACAACATCAAACGTCTGATTG
Organism: Hibiscus mutabilis; assembly: GCA_019671005.1. NCBI lineage: Eukaryota > Viridiplantae > Streptophyta > Magnoliopsida > Malvales > Malvaceae > Hibiscus > Hibiscus mutabilis. The sequence goes on from CM033739.1 coordinate 38,581,547, forward strand.
ATTCGGTCAAACCTATGTACATGTAACGATGTTGCATTACTGATATTTTCTTCCATTTTTCGCACAAGCTCGGGAGCCCAAGATTGTCCCATATTTATCAAGGCCTCGATCTCCTTCCATTTAACTGCCAAACTTTCGCCAGCATATAGTATGTCTCTTTCACCAAGCTGGCTATTGGGAGATGACGTGAATCTTTGAGCACTCCATTTATGCACTCTACAAGGTTGGTTGTCATCTGTCCATATCGTTGACCACCTTCATCATAGGATTGGGCCCATCTTTCCCTATCGATGCTATTTGCCCAACTCCAAATGTGTTCACCATACTTCTGTAAATTCTTCATCTTCCTCTCAAATTCTGGCCGTGTTAGTGTATATCATGTGTCATGACCGAGAGAAATCAAAACACAAACATAAATAAATGTATATGATAATATAATTGATTTTGTAAGAAATATGCTTACCCATGCTTAAAATCTCACTGCGAAGGTATTGATTCTTAAACTTCTCGTAGCTGTTTTTGCCGATGTGACGCACACAATATGCGGGGTATGCGTGTGGAGGTGTCCAATGACTTCCGTCCCGATTAGTGCTACTTTTATACCCGACCCTCGATCGGATATAATGCATACCCCATCTTCTTTGACGACATGGTCACGTAAATTCGTCAAGAAAAAATTCCACTCTTTTCTCGATTCCTGCTCAACAATTGCGAATGCAATCAGGAAGACATTATTCTCCCATCTTGCGCAACAGCAATCAACAACACATGAGAGTATCTGTCGTACAACCACGTCCCATCGACTTGGATCATACGTTTACAGTATGAAAAACCTTCAATGCAAGGCTTGAATGACCAGAAGAGTCGATGAAAAAATTTATGCCCCTTAACAAGTCGGCCTTCTCCGTCGTACGCATCTGTGGTTTGATACCTCACTATGGTGCCTGGGATGAAATGTGTCATTGCAAGTAATAAAGCCGATAACTCATTGTACGACTTATCATAATCCCCATAAACTGACCCCATTGGCTTATCACGTGCACGCCACCCCTTCTTGTATTTGATCTGGTATCCAAACTGTTGTGCAATGGTTGCCTGAATCGTAGAAATAGGAACCCTTGGATTGGCTTCTACAAGCTTCATCACGTGATGACTTATCACGGTCGAGTCTAATTTACGGTGGTCTTGGTCAATGGAAGTCCGTAAACATGTGTGCTCTGCCGGGTATTTTTTCATCTCCCAACAATTTTTTCTTTGAAGCTTCGAAACTCAGATCTTTGAATTACACCCTTCACCATATTTTACACACTTGGCAAAGAAAGTCCTCTAATTGGATTCTACAACAACGTAGTACACGTGATTCTTGATGTTGTACTCTTTCACAGCCAATGTAGCTTCATTATTTTCATTAAATTGAAGTCTAATGGATAACTCACCATGCACACTCGAAGCTAATCGGGGCATATCAGGAAATTGAGGCGCCCTTATCGCATCGAAATCCACTAAGCTCATGTGAGTGGGAGGTTCGTAGAATGTAATGTTGTCCCCGGTCGAAATGATTTCTCCAATACCAAAACTAGGGGCATCACCTACGTCGTTAGGGAACAGATCAGGATCCTCAATATCTTCATCTTCGCTAGAATCTTCAAGTGTTTCACCCCATCGACCACGTAGGTTTCCCACATCAACATCATCGATCATATCAACATCCGGCATGTATGATGAACCATATGTCGAAGGCCCTATTTGATGAAATGCACCCGATGTCCCACTTGCCAACATTGCCACAAAACTGCCTCCAGGCATATCAATCTCATTACATAATTCCATTTCACCTTGTTGTTAAACAATGTTCCTAGATGTGCTCGGGACATCACGCACCTCGGCAAACAACTCGATATATCGAACCTCCATAGATTCATGCTCTGCAATCATCATTTGAACATCATCATCATCTTCGAGATTGATTGCACAATATATGACTGGATTATCACATGTCATCCACCGGTAATGCAACCCATGAATCTCTGTTCCAATTTTTTGTGCTATTTTCCCCTTCATTTCTCGAAGTGTGATATTGTTTTCAAATATCATCTTCGTAGTGGATTTAGATTCAAATACAATGCCCGCATCGGTTTTCACCATTTGTCTCTTGTAATGGATAATCGTCACAAATCTGTTGTTGCTCATTTTCCCACCTACAACAATAAAAATCGAACAAACGAAAATTAATTTTTTAGAATTACACTAACATTCGAATCTATATTAATTAAATTCAAACAAACTCAAATTCGAATCTATATCAGACTTAAAATTTATTTTTTAATATTTCTAATATATTTCGAATTTTTTCTAATATATATACTAAATAAAATTTAAAATAATTCATTTAAATAACATACTCACTTATAAAATAAATTTTAAAATTTGAATCTATATCAAACAAAAAAAATCGATTTTTTTAAATATATTCCAATCCAGTCTACATTAATATAATTAGAACAAACTCAATTTTGATTTTTTAAATACACTAACATTTGAATCTACATTAATCAGATATCGAGCAAACTATATCAAACATACAAAATAAAACAAACCCATTATAAAAAAATTTATAAATAATTAGAATAAATTTACGCAATTTTTTCTTAACCGATATTCTTCTTCTTCCACTCCTTCTTCCTCACTAAAAATTTTCATTAAAACCTTAACTATTTAACACAAAATTTTTACCCCTATATCTCTTTTAATTACACTTACAAATTTTTAACGTCTACCCCTATATATTTAAAAAAATTTAAACACAACTCATTCAAACTTTGCCTCCCAATTTCAATCAAATACCAGGCCTAAGGTCTGGCACCTAAGCCTACCACCCAACCAGACCACCCACCCGGCACCCCTGCATGCGTGACACGTCCGCACTGCAAGCCTGCAAAGCCTGCCATGAGGGCAAATGAAGTCTGGGCCAGCTGAGCCCGTCTTCCCTGTTCAAAGTCGGGTCCAACTGGCCCAGTCTTTGAGCTCTACCCAGCCACGTCATCCTGCACACAACAAAAAAAATTAAGGGTGAAGACGGTACCAGCTGGTACCGTCTTTAGTGGCACTATAGAAACTACCCTATTTTGGGAAATAAACTGACAGATGAATTATTTTGGGAAAAAAATTTTCCCCTACATTATTTCTGTAAAAACTCCGACATTCCTACCATCTAGGGGGAAACAACACCACTTGTAGCGATGTCCCTCTCGCTAAAAAAAACCGAGTTTATTTTTTGTTTATTGTTTTGTTTTGAAAATAATGTCTTACGTGGGGATTTTGCAAAAACCGTATTTTATTTAAAAAGAGTCGCCACCGGCCACCATAAAAACCAGAGATTTTGAAAACTTTGGGTTCGGGAGTCGGTTACGGATGGGGAAGGATTAGCACCCCCACACAAAATTGGTACTTTAATAATTACCGCTTTATTAATATTAGACTTTTCGGATTAAAGTGACGGTTAAATTAAAATTTGGTTATAAGTGCGAGTAAATTTTAAAAGCCCCGTTAACCGAGAGTAAACGCCCAACCACCATCACTACGCCTGATATTGATCTCGTTTACGCTCGGATAAAAGGGCACCACATTGACAATTTATATTCCATTATGCAACCTAGAGCTAATTAAATAAATAAATATATAAAAAATTCACATGGAGATGGTATGTGAAAAACATAAAAAGGGGAATACTACAAAATTAACAAGAAAATAATAAAACAAATGAACAAAAATGACACATCATAATAATAAGAGGACAAAATAAAGACATGAACAAGACAAAACATTCTTTAAAAACTAAATTAAATAATCCTTGGTCGAATCTTCAGGCTCACAAGTTCTCCCTCTATAGAACTTCTTCACCTTTGGTTCTTCTTTGAGATTCTGGAGTTAGGGCTTTTCCTATATGGAGTCTTCATATAACCTTTGTCTTTGATTTTTCTTTTCCTTCTTTTTTCCTTCTTTTTTTTCTTCTTTTTTTCTCCGTTCTTTTTGTCATTCTTTCTTTTATTCTCTTTTTTTTTTCCTTTTTCTCTTCTTTCTTCATTTTTCTTTTTTCTTTATCTTCTTTTTCTTCTTTTTTTACGAGGTTGTTGACATTTTTGGACTTATGCTACTAAAGCCGCCGCATCATGCCCGAATGACTTACTGATGGCCCGAAGGACTTATCACCATGCTCGAAAGACTTAATGGTGGCCCGAAGGACTTAACACCGTGCCCGGAGGATTTAACATTTGGGCCTCACGCCACTATGGCTGTCGATCTTTCTGGAGTCACGCTACTAATGCTGCCGCATCATGCCCGAAGGACTTACTGATGGCCCGAAGGACTTATCACCATGCTCGAAAGACTTACTAGTGGCCCAAAAGACTTAACATCGTGCCCGAAGGACTTACCGATGACCCGAAGGATTTAACATCTGGGCCTCACGCCGCTATGGATGCCGATCTTTCTGGACTCAAGCTACTAAGGCTGCCGCATCATGCCCGAAGGACTTACTGATGGCCCGAATGACTTATCACCATGCTCGAAAGACTTACTGGTGGCCCGAAGGACTTACCGATGACCCGAAGGATTTATCATCTAGGCCTCACGCTACTAAGGCTGCCGCATCAAGCCCGAAAGACTTACTGATGGCCCGAAGGACTTATCACCATGCTCGAAAGACTTAATGGTGGCCCGAATAACTTAACACCGTGCCCGAAGAACTTACCGATGACCCGAAGGATTTATCATCTGGTCTCACGCCGCTATGGCTGTCGTCATCTTCATTTCTTTAGTAAATTCTTTGACAATTCTTCAAATACCTGTCTAGAAACAAGCAAAAATTGACATGTCTCTATCTATATGATGCATGCAATGTCGTGCTTTCTTTTTTTCTTTTTTCTTTTTCTTCTCTCACTTCTCTCTTTTACCTCTTTCTTCTTCTTCTCTTTTTATCATCATTTTTCTGTTCTAAAGTCTTACGCCCTGGAAGGTTATTTCTCGGATTTCTTTCCTTCTCTCCTGTTGCAGTATGTCATTTGATCAGTTATTTATCTGATTCATGTCTTTTAACTCTTTTGCGATATAATTATCTATCTCTTTTTTCTTTTTTTTCTTCTTTTTTTCTTTTTCTTTTTATTTTTAGACATGTTTTAAAATCCTATGCCCTGAAAAGTCATTCTTCGAATTTCTTTATTTTCTTTCTTTTTGCAGTATGCTCAGTTTTGATATTCATTTATATCAATTTTTGTTAAATGAGTACCCGCTCTCGTTCTTTTGCACGAGCACTTGTCTTTTTTATTCTGGGTCTCTGCCCGCTTCACAAACAAACTCTATATTATGCATGTGCAGAGATTCTTACCATTCTTCATGCTCTGCATTGCCCCACTCGATCATGAGCTCGGCTACCTTCCAACTCCTTTGACCTAATATTCTGAGTATTTGTTAGTTTCGTCATCGATGTGAGCAAAATGCTTCTATATTCTGAACTTAATCTCAATCTTCTTGCGGCCTCTTGACGGGAACCATTTCTCGATCTCTGTGCTTTAATTCTTTGGAGACTCAATGTTTACCTTTTACCATCCCCCGTATTTTTTAATCTCATTCTCGTCCTGGTTCGTCATTCATTTTCTTGAACCAACCAAGGCATCATGGCTGAAACCCGCTTCTTGTTCTTGAGCTGTCTGACACATATGCTTTTGTCATCATCCTCATCCTATACGTTGTGGGGTCGTTTCAGTTTAGGTGCTCCAATAATATCCGCAACCTTGTGTTCTAGATCTTATCCCTGAAGTAATACATAGAGATCTTTGTTGCTTTAACTTGTCAATTTGTTGATTGGCATTCCATTGAAGGGTGTCATTTAGATTAACATACAAGATCTTGAAATCACATAATATGAGCTCTGGATATCAAGTGCAAGAGCGTCTTAGATTCAACCATGGGAGAGCTCTGGATATCATGTGATAAGTGTTCAAAAGTACTATTTTTCTTACCCTTTTTACTCATATTATTGTTAGACTTAGGCTCATATTAGTCGCATAGTTAGCCATTCATGCATTAATCCATGTTTCCTTCAAACGTTGAACTTGATTACATAACTTGGTGATTTTTGTGGAAATAGATGCTGCTTTGGTGTGTTTTTGTGTGTGTATGTGCAGGATCACTTGCCAAAGCAATGCCGAGCTAGTTGCCAGGGCAGTGCATGAAGGAGACGCCGAGCCAGTTGCCATGGCATTTGTCGACAAAGACTAAAAGCAATATGGATGTCGAAATTCATGACTTTACAAGCCCAAGATGACATGGAGCAAGGCCCAAGCCCAAAGGAATTTGATTGCCATGCAGAGATTAAAGAAGAATTAAATTCCAAGAGGATAGGAGAAGTTCTAATAGGAATAAAATTATAATAAAGAATTATATTCTTTAAAGATAATTTAATTCCAACTCAAACTCCTCCTCAAAGAAGGACTTTGGCCTAGCCCTATAAATACCAAGGAGATTTCGACAAGATCAAGGGGGAGAGCAAGAGTTAATTTCGACAACTCCAAGAGAGGAAGCAAGAGGAATTTTCGGCAAGCTTCATCTTTTCTTCCTTGTTCGATTGGGTTCATGCTAGGGATTGTTTATCTTGTGTTTCTTTGGAACCTAGCCATGAACTAAATTTACTTGGCTATGGTTATTGTGTTTTGTGGTTGTGAGAAACTATTGGTTTTTGTTTAGGTAATAAGAGTTTGCACTTTCAAGGTTTATTCATTCTTGATTCTTATTATTGTTTGCGAGTGAATTGGGAGAGGATCTCGTGATTTCATCCATTTATCTAATATCGGGAGAGTTAGATTCAAGAAACGAATGAATATGATCTTTATTCAATCCAATGATGGTGAAGATTAATCCGCTTAGGAATAAGTTAAGGATTTCAACGGCTAAGAGGAGCGCAAGATTGGTTGTTGTTCACCCTTGATTCACGCAGGATGTATTATCAAGGCATGCACAAGTAGCTAGAGTTTCAACTTAGGGATAAGAAGAAACCATTGAAGAACGCTCCGCCGACCTTGAAGTTGCTGCCCGATCGCCCAAGTAGTTGCCCAACTAGTCGCCCAAGCAACCATCAATTAGTTGCCAAGGCAACCCCACAGTGTGCAAAGTCGCCACGGCAACCGAGTTGCCCGTGCACTCTTTTACCAAGACAATCCAATCGGCTATCACACCTCAACTCACGATAACCTAGCCTATCTCTCTCATTCGAATTCATCTTTTCTTTTACTTAATTGCTTTCTAGATTAGTTATTAGTTAAAACTTCTATAATCCTTCACTTGTGTTTTTACTTTTTACAGTGCAAGAGACTAGATTCTTGAAGTGGCACCAATCCATGTGGAGACGATATCTTTTATACTATAACTTGCGACGTGTATACTTGCACAATTGCGTAGCACTTATTACGCGCAACAAGTTTTTGGCGCCGTTGCCGGGGAAAGCAATGCAAATTTTAAACAGGCTGGCCAAGAATGATTATCAATTCCCATCTACTAGAAGAGGAGGAGTTAGACGCCAAGCCACAATACATGAACTAGGATCATCGATTCAATTTCGCACAATTGGCGCTTTAACCAAGATGGTCCAGAACATGCAAAAACCAAACAACACACATGAAGTCAAGGTAATGGATTCTTTTTGTGAGTTATGTGGTGATAACCATAATTCTTCCGAATATATGCGAGAATCCGGAATCTAGCTTCTATGTGGGAATTACAATCGGGCAACAACATGATGTCCAATACATACAATCCAGCTTGGAAGAAGCACCCGAATTTTTCATGGAGTAATCCCAACAATGCTCTAAACCGTAACAATCGAGAATGCACAAGCATCGAGATTCCAAAGAGAATATGCCACGGCAATGGATGCCGCAGAAACAACCGACAACATCTAGTTCTTTGGAAAATTCTCTAAATGCTTTTATGATGAAAACTGAATCTTATATGGCTGAGAATAGTAATTTCATAAAAAGAACTGATGCTTTTTATTAACAGACCGAGATGAGATTGCAAAACCAAGAGGCGGCAATCAAATCATTGGAAAATCAAGTCGGACAATTTGCTCAAAATCAACACTAGACCACAAGGAGGTTTACCTAAGCGATACTCAAGTCGCAAGAGGAACCGCCATGAGCAATGTAAGGCAATCACCACCAGAAGTGGCCAACAACTTAGAGAGGTTCAAACCCGCTCGTCAAACAAAACTCCACAAAAAGAGCAAGACGAACCTAGCGGCAAAGTCTCGGATCTGCTGAACCAAGAATTGCTGCGGCAACCGCAAATAAGCATGCCTCGGCAACCGATGACGCCTCGGCAACTTGCGATAAGCACGCCTCGGTAACCCTGGTTGGTAACACATCGGCAACTCCGGATGTCCCCGTAATGCCGTCAATCAGGTTTCAAACCAATGAAAAGATCGAAGATATCCGACTTCCACCACCATTCCCACAAAGGTTGAAGCGACAAAAGCAAGAATACCAATTCAAGAAGTTTCTTGATATCCTAAAGCAAGTCCACATCAACTTGCCATTGGTGGAAGCAATTGAACAAATGCCAAACTATGCCAAGTTTCTTAAAGACATTGTGTCCAAGAGAACAAGGCTAGAAGAGTTTGAAACAATTGCCGCAACAGGGATGCATGACAATGTTGCACAATCGTATGCCGCCCAAGTTGAAGGATCCCGGAAGTTTCACAATACCTGTTCTATTGGAAATCACTATGTCGGAAAGCACTATGCGACCTAGGGGCTAGCATAAACTTGATGCCTAAATCGGTTTTCGAAACTAGGAATCGGGAAGGCAAGACCTACAACAGCTTATGCTACAGACTAGCCGACAGATCCTATGTGCATCCGAGAGGGAAAATCGAGGACATACTGGTAAAAGTTGATAAATTTATTTTTCCCGCGACTTTATTGTTTTGGATTGTGAAGCGGATGAGCATGCGCCTATCATTCTCGGAAGACCATTCCTAGCGGCAGGAGAACTTTGATTGATGTTGAAAAGGAGAACTCACAATGAGGGTGAATGACCAGCGGTAAAACTAAATGTGTTCCAAACACTAAGGCATGCAGATGATCCAAAGAATGCCAACTACTTCATGCCACGGCAGAGTTTAACTTCGATGAAGAATTTAGTTGCCTCAGCAACTACATTGCCGAACACGAGGAACATGAGGAGTATGAAGAACCGGTCGATGAGGAACAACCAGAAGAGGCAAATTGGCTAGTCAATCGACCAGGTACATACTTTGAACCACTGGACTACTCAGGTAAGGAAGGTAAGATCGAAAAACCCTATATCGAAAATCCACCAATTCTTGAGTTGAAACAATTGCCAGAGCAACTAAAATATGTATACTTAGGGACCGATAATACATTACCTGTAATTATTTCTTCTAAGTTACAGCCGAGAGCGAGGAAAAAGAAGCTGATCAACATGTTGAAGCTACATAAAAAGGCAATAGGGTGGACAATTGCCGACTTGAAGGGAATTAGCCCGCGGTGTGCATGCACAAGATCTTGTTGGAAGATGATCACAAACCTTCAATTGAGGCCCGTAGGAGACTGAATCATGCCATGAAAGGGGTTATAATGAAAGAAATCATCAAGTGGCTTGACGCCGCATTATTATATACCCTATCTCCGATAGTACGTGGGTAAGTCCGGTACAATGTGTGCCGAAAAAAAGGGAGGTATAACAAAGTGGTAAGCAATGAAAATAATGAACTTATCCCAACCAGACTGTGACCGGTTGGAGGGTTTGTATGGACTATCGAAAGCTAAACAAAGCCACTAGGAAAGATCACTTCCCATTACCCTTTATTGATCAAATGCTTGACCATCTTGCGGGTAAACCCTTTTACTGCTTTTCTTGATGGTTATTCAGTTACAATCAGATTGCCATAGCACCGTAAGATCAAGAAAAGACAACCTTCACATGCCCATACGGTACTTATGCCTTCCGAAGGATGCCGTTCGGATTGTGTAACGCCCCAAAGAACCTTCCAAAGATGCATGATGGCGCTCTTTTCGCATACATGGTCGAAGACTTCCTTGAGATCTTCATGGATGATTTTTCGGTTTTGGTAATGACTTCGACGGCTGTCTCGGCAATTTAGAGAGGGTGTTAGAAAGATGTGAAGAAACGGACTTAGTCCTCAATTGGGAGAAATGCCACTTTATGGTAGATGAAGGAATAGTGCTCGCCACAAGATTTCATCCAAGGGAATTGAAGTAGACAAAGCCAAGGTGGACGTGATCGAGAGATTACCCCCACCAAATTCGGTTAAAGGAATTCAAGTTTTCTCGGACATGCGTTTTTTTACGAGGTTCATTCATAACTTTTCTAAAATCACTAAACCTTTGTGTAATCTGCTTGAACAGGATAAATTCTTCGATTTTGATGATTCTTGCACTCAAGCATTTGAAACCCTAAAGAAAAAGCTTGCCTCGGCACCCATTGTTGTTCCACCGTTGGGCGCTACCTTTTGAGCTCGGTGTGATGCAAGTGATTTCGCGGTAGGAGCAGATCCTAGGCCAACGCACGAGTAAGACCTTCCATGTGATATACTACGCTAGTAAAACTCTTAACGATGCTCAAGTGAATTACACAACAACGGAGAAAGAGTTACTAGTCAGTAGTTTTCGCATTTGACAAGTTCGATCCTATTTAATTGGTACAAAGGTAATTGTTCATACGGACCATTCGGCAATCAAATACTTATTTGCTAAAAAGGATGCTAAACCTCGTTTGATTCGTTGGATATTACTTTTACAAGAATTTGATATTGAAATTAAGGACGGGAAAGGAACAAAAATCAAGTGGCGATCACTTATCACGTTTGGAACGCAATAGGGAAGAGGACGCGGATCTAGAGATATGCGATGCATTCCCGGATGAACAAATTCTAATTGCCTCGGCAACCCTCAACGCCTCGGCAACCCATGACGCCTCGGCAACCATGGATGCACACGCCTCGGCAACTCTCGACGCCGCAGCAGTCTTTGACGAGCACGCCTCGGCAATTTTGAGAGCAGACACTACGGCAAAGACATGCCCCGCAATACCCCGCACGCAGATTTAGTTAACTTCCTTGTTTGTGGTATTTTTCCGTATGGCATTACTCACCAAGGGAAGAAGCGGTTCCACCATAATTCTAAGCATTACTTTTGGGACGAGCCTCTTTTGTTTAAACAATGTGCAGATCAGGTTATACGCCGATGTGTCCCTGAAGAAGAGCAACAGAATGTACTCCGGCAATGCCATTCTTCACCCTATGGAGGACATTTTGGAGGAACTCGTATCATGGCCAAAGTCTTGCAATCCGGTTTGTATTGGCCAACATTGTACAAAGATGCCCAAGACTTTTACAAGCAATGTGATCGTTGCGGAGAGGACGGGCAATATCTCTAGGCGACATGAGATGCCACTCGAACATCATCGAGGTGGAACTGCTCGATGTATGAGGATCGATTTTATGGGACCTTTTCCATCTTCATTCGGCAACCTCTACATCTTACTCGCCGTCGACTATGTGTCTAAATGGGTAGAGGCAGCCGCAGTTCCCAACGACGATTCCAAGACCGTGCAACGATTCCTGCAAAAAAACATATTTACACGGTTTGGGATGCCGAGAGCAATTATCAGCGACGGGGCAAGCATTTTGACAACATAATAATTGCCAAGATGTTGCAACGCTCGGCATATCACACAAGATCGCCACGGCATATCACCCACAAACCAATGGGCAAGCGAAATTTCCAACCGGGAGTTGAAGGGAATACTCGAGAAAGTTGTAAATCCTCAAGGAAGGATTGGTCATTAAGACTAGATGACGACTTTGGGCATATCGCACCGCATTCAAAACACCATTAGGTATGTCCCCTTCCGGCTTGTCTATGGTAAAACATGTCATCTACCGATGGAAATCGAGCACAAGGCGACTGGGCAATCAAGACCGTGAATATGGATTGGGAAAGTGCGGGACAAAAGCGCTTGATGGATCTCAATGAGATAGAAGAATTTCGTGCACTCGCCTATAACAATGCACGAATCTACAAGGAGAAAACAAAGCGATGGCACGACAAGAAACTATTGACACGGCAATTCACGCCAGGGCAACTAGTTCTCCTATTCAATTCTCGGCTAAAACTTTTCCCGGGAAAGCTGAAATCAAGATGGTCGGGACCATTCGAAGTCGTCAAACCATTCTCTCATGGTGCCGTAATAATCAAGTCCATCTCTGACAATCATGAATTCAAAGTTAATGGACAAAGATTGAAGCACTACAATGGTGCCCATGTGGAACGTAACAAGGAAGTGGTCAACTTAGGAGATGCATGAGCATGCTCTCCTTTCAGTATTTCCTTTTTCTTTTTCTTTTTATTTTCATTTTTATTTTTAGGAGATATTTTATTTTATTTTTTTTCATTATCTTTAGTTTTCAGGTTTTCTTTGTTTTCTTTTTCACAACAAGACTCACAACTACTATGCTAAGGAAATTTACTGCCGAGATCCTTGCCCCGACAACCAATGAAGAAGATGCCGTGGCAACCTACATCGTGCCTGCACAAGCTGATGCCACGGCAACCAACCATGAAGATGCCGCGGCAACCAAAGCTGAAGACATCCCGGCAACAAGAAAACAACCATCACGTTCAAGCAAGAAAATCAAGACGCCAACTAGAAGGAAACTAATCATCTACGATGACGAACTCTCGGAGTAAGTCCTCGTATGCATTTTATTTTTTATTTTTATGCATGCATTGAGGACAATGCCTCACTCGAGTTTGGGGGGGATTGTTACTAGTAATTACCATGTTTAGTTACATTAATCTTAAGCATTACATTTAGGATACATAAATTGCTTGCCATGCCTTTAATTGGAACAAGAATTGCTTAGATTTGATGAATATTCAATGATGACTTTACCAATGCACTTAATTGATAGAATTTTTATTCTAGGATAACCATGAAAAACTTAGAATTTTACTAGGATGCTAAACTTGATGAAACACGGTTGTGGTTTGATTGATTTAAGGAGTTCTAGTAAACTTAGGTTGATAATTAACTAATTGGGGTATTAGAATAAAAATTGGATGAATGCTAGAGGTGCCCGAAATTGGCTCTAGCATGTGCTAAAAATTGATCACTAGAGGTGCCCGAAACCGGCTCTAGTCGATTAAATTAACTTAAGAAAACTAAAAATAAAACACTAGAGGTGCCCGAAATTGGCTCTAGTTAAAACAAGTTAAAAAGAACCCGATGAAGTAATTTGAAAACCTACTGTTTGCATAGAAATCGAAAAATCAACTTGCACACAACTCTGCACACACACACAAGCATTATAGTTTGATTCCGAGTAACTCCTCGCTTTTCCGAAAATAAAAAGCCAATCATACTTTGTGCCCTTGTTCGGAGAATTGAAATCAAGTTCAAAGCTAAGTTTGTGAAAATTTGAAGTCTTGGCGGGTAATTATGAGTTTGCATTGCTTGAGGACAAGCAATAGTTCGAGTTTGGGGTGTGATAAGTGTTCAAAAGTACTACTATTTTTCTTACCCTTTTACTCATATTATTGTTAGACTTAGGCTCATATTAGTCGCATAGTTAGCCATTCATGCATTAATCCATGTTTCCTTCAAACGTTGAACTTGATTACATAACTTGGTGATTTTTGTGGAAATAGATGCTGCTTTGGTGTGTTTTTGTGTGTGTATGTGCAGGATCACTTGCCAAAGCAATGCCGAGCTAGTTGCCGTGGCAAAGTGCATGAAGGAGACGCCGAGCCAGTTGCCATGGCATTTGTCGACAAAGACTAAAAGCAATATGGATGTCGAAATTCATGACTTTACAAGCCCAAGATGACATGGAGCAAGGCCCAATCCCAAAGGAATTTGATTGCCATGCAGAGATTAAAGAAGAATTAAATTCCAAGAGGATAGGAGAAGTTCTAATAGGAATAAAATTATAATAAAGAATTATATTCTTTAAAGATAATTTAATTCCAACTCAAACTCCTCCTCAAAGAAGGACTTTGGCCTAGCCCTATAAATACCAAGGAGATTTCGACAAGATCAATGGGGAGAGCAAGAGTTAATTTCGACAACTCCAAGAGAGGAAGCAAGGGGAATTTTCGGCAAGCTTCATCTTTTCTTCCTTGTTCGATTGGGTTCATGCTAGGGATTGTTTATCTTGTGTTTCTTTGGAACCTAGCCATGAACTAAATTTACTTGGCTATGGTTATTGTGTTTTGTGGTTGTGAGAAACTATTGGTTTTTGTTTAGGTAATAAGAGTTTGCACTTTCAAGGTTTATTCATTCTTGATTCTTATTATTGTTTGCGAGTGAATTGGGAGAGGATCTCGTGATTTCATCCATTTATCTAATATCGGGAGAGTTAGATTCAAGAAACGAATGAATATGATCTTTATTCAATCCAATGATGGTGAAGATTAATCCGGCTTAGGAATAAGTTAAGGATTTCAACGGCTAAGAGGAGCGCAAGATTGGTTGTTGTTCACCCTTGATTCACGCAGGGATGTATTATCAAGGCATGCACAAGTAGCTAGAGTTTCAACTTAGGGATAAGAAGAAACCATTGAAGAACGCTCCGCCGAACCTTGAAGTTGCTGCCCAGTCGCCCAAGTAGTTGCCCAACTAGTCGCCCAAGCAACCATCAATTAGTTGTCAAGGCAACCCCGTTGTGCAAGTCGCCACGGCAACTGAGTTGCCCGTGCACTCTTTTACCAAGACAATCCAATCGGCTATCACACCTCAACTCACGATAACCTAGCCTATCTCTCTCATTCGAATTCATCTTTTATTTTACTTAATTGCTTTCTAGATTAGTTATTAGTTAAAACTTCTATAATCCTTCACTTGTGTTTTTACTTTTTACAGTGCAAGAGACTAGATTCTTGAAGTGGCACAAATCCCTGTGGAGACGATATCTTTTATACTATAACTTGCGACGTGTATACTTGCACAATTGCGTAGCACTTATTACGCGCAACAATTAACATACAAGATCTTGAAATCACATAATATGAGCTCTGGATATCAAGTGCAAGAGCGTCTTAGATTCAACCATTCATTAATTTAAGGGTGTGAAATCTTCCCAGGTGAGTCGGTTCATCATCATGATTATCGCGTTGCTGCAGAATACTGCTCTTTCTCAATTCTCATTATCTGCTCCGCCCCTAAAAAGGGTGGGCTTGTATGACCACTCGAGTGCAGAAATATTACTCTAAGAATAGAGTTCTAGGTGGTGCGAGTTTTAATTTTACCTATGCTATCGTTTATTTTTCTCTCTTTTCTTTTCTCTTCATTTCTCCTCATTTTTCTTTTTTTCCCCTTTCTTTCTTTTCTCATTTTTTTCTTCTTTTTCTCTCTTTTCTTTTTTTGTTTTTTTTCTTTTTTTGTTTTTGTCATTATTTGAGGAAATCAATTCGTCACAGTCCTTTGTCTTGAAGACAACAATGGAGCAAACAACATTGCCCCAAGTTACTCGGTATAGTCATAATTTGAAAATATTACCATCACTCATGAAGCTGAGGTTTCTTGAATTGGATGGTGTATCGCCACCTTATCGCTTCAGCGGAGTGCCCCAAAATTCCCACACTCTTATCCGAACAAGCCTATTACCAGGTTTCGAACATAGGAGTGCATTTTTATTATTATTCTTTTCTCTTTTTTCTTTTTCTTTCTTTCTTTTTCTTCCCTTTTTTCTCTTCTTTTTTTCTTCAATTCTTTCATTTTTAATTCTTATTTTTAATTATTTACTACATAGAAGATTATGCCTAGAGTTTCAATTTCAAGCAACTCTACATGGTTGACATTCGGAGCTTTTTCATCCTTGAACATCATCGAAAGAGTAGTAATCTTGCTTTGCTGACCAGAGTCTGGTAGGGAAGATCACACCTCATCGTTATCGCAACATCCATCTAATGTCACATCTTGCAATTGATATCCAGTGTCCTACAACGGCGAGAAAATATACATCCATGTGCTTTCAAGAACATTGTATGTTAAGCGAAATGTGTTCTTCATTGGAATAAAAATCAACAAACATGCCTCTTCACAAAAGATCTTTACCACATGTGGGCCATAGGTAGTAAAGTTAATTCCTTGTATTACTTCAGGAAAGTCTTTTAATGTAGAGGCATCTCTGGCTTCCTCAGCACTATGCAGACTTGCCCCTCATCCTTGGTCCTCCACTGCTGGATCAACTCTTGTGTCAAGGTCCCATCATTGATCAGTTTCTTGATCTCTTCCAATAAAGGTCTACATTTTCTGGTGGGATGCCCCGGTGCCCCTGATAAGTGTTCAAAAGTACTATTTTTCTTACCCTTTTTACTCATATTATTGTTAGACTTAGTCTCATATTAGTTGCATAATTAGCCATTCATGCATTAATCCATGTTTCCTTCCATCGTTGAGATTGATTACATAACTTGGTAGTTTTGTGGGAAAAGATGCTGCTTTGATGTGTTTTGTGTGTATGTATAGGATCAATTGCCAAAGCAAGGCTAGAGCTAGTTGCCAGGGCAATGCATGAAGGAGACGCCGAGCTAGTTTCCAGGGCAATGCATGAAGGAGACGCCGAGCCAGTTGCCAGGGCAATTGTCGACAAAGAATAAGGTGATATGGTAGTCGAAATTGATGACTAGACAAGCCCAAGATGACGTGGAGCAAAGCTAAATCCCAAAGGAGTTTGATTTCCATGAAGAGATTAAAGAATAATTAAATTCCAAGAAGATAGGAGAAGTTCTAGAAGGAATAAAATTATAATAAAAAATTATATTCTTTAAAGATAATTTAATTCCAACTTAACTTCCTCCTCAAAGAAGGACTTTGACCTAGCCCTATAAATTAGAGGAATTTCGACAACTCCAAGAGAGAGCAAGAGGAGAGAATTTTCGACAAGCATCTAGGGCAAGGAGATTTCGACAAGCTTCATTCTTCATCTTTTTCTTTCTTGTTCAATTAGGTTCATGCTAGGGATTATTTATCTTGTGTTTCTTTGGAACCTAGCCATGAACTAAATCTATTTGGCTATGGTTATTGTGTTTTGTGGTTGTGAGAATCTATTGGATTTTGTCTAGGTATTAAGAGTTTGCACTTTTCTATTCAAGGTTTATTCATTCTTGGTTCTTATTCTTGTTTGCGAGTGACTTGGGAGAGGATCTCGTAACTTCATCTATTTATCTAATATCAGGAGAGTTAGATTCAAGAAACGAATGAATATGATCTTTATTCAATCTATTGATGGTGAAGATTAATCCGGCTTAGGAATAAGTCAAGGATTTCAACGGCTAAGAGGAGCGCAAGATTGGTTGTTGTTCACCCTTGATTCACGCATAGATGTATTATCAAGGCATGCACAAGTAGCTAGAGTTTCGACTTAGGGATAAGAAGAAACCATTGAAAAATGCTCTGCCGAACCTTGAAGGTTGCTGCCCAGACGCCCAAGTTTGTTGCCCAACTAGTCGCCCAGACAACCATCGATTAGTTGCCAAGGCAACCCCGTTGTGCAAGTTGCCACGGCAACTGAGTTGCCCGTGCACTCTTTTACCAAGACGATCCAATCGGCTATCACACCTCAACTTATGATAACCTGGCCTATCTCTCTCATTTGATCTTATTTATTCTTTTACTTTATTGCCTTCTAGTTTAGTTATTAGTTAAACTCCTATAATCTTCTATTTGTGTTTTTACTTTTTACAGTGCAAGAGACTAGATTCTTGAAGTGGCACCAATCCCTATGGAGAAGATATCTTTTATACTATAACTTACAGCGTGTATACTTGCACAATTACGTAGCACTTATTACGAGTAACAAGTTTTTGGCACCGTTGCCGGGGATTGGCAATAGCGACTTTGTTTTTATTTTCTTGCACTTTCTTTTTACTTTTCTTGTTTAAGATTCAAAGGGCTAACAAACTTTGGTTTTGCATTGGTATATGACCAGGGCGAGACTGATTACACCAGAATATCCCTTTGATCCAGAAATCGAACGAACCTTACAAAGACTTAGACGAAGGATAAGAGTAGCAATGGCTAATCAAGACGGCAATATGAATCAAGATGTTCCAGCAGGAGGAGGAGTGATTCTTGCACGAAACAGAACTATTTGAGACTATCTTGAAGAAGATCTTGATGTACTAAATCCAGGAGTTGTCGCACCTGAAATTGAAGCCGACCACTTTGAGTTGAAACCGGTAATGTTTAATATGATCAACACAATTGGTCAATTTGGCGGCTCAGCAACTGAAGATGCACGACAACATCTTAAATCTTTCCTCGAGATTTGAAACTCGTTCAAAATACACGGAGTCACCCCCGATGTTTTACGATTAAGATTATTCCCCTATTCACTGAGGGATAGGTCGAAATCATGGTTGAATTGCATTCCTGCCGAATCAATAGGATCTTGGACCGATCTTTGTCGTGATTTTCTTGCTCGGTTTAATCCTACAAATTTGACTGATAAGCTTCGTAAGGACATTACTTCTTTTCGGCATGCAGATGATGAATCCATGTACGAGGCTTGGGAGCGATATAGAGAACTTCTACACAAATGCCTCCTACACGGATTCCCGGTGTGGATTAAAGTAACAATGTTTTACAACGTTGTGAATACACCAACAAGGATGATGCTAGATGCCTCGGTAAACGACATACTCCTAGATAAGTCGCTGGAGGAAGCAATGCAAATTCTAAACAGGCTGGCCAAGAATGATTATCAATTCCCCTCTACTAGAAGATGAGGAGTTAGACGTCAAACCACAATACTTGAACTAGGATCATCAGATTCAATTTCGGCACAATTGGCCACTTTAACTAAGATGGTCCAGAACATGCAAAAACCAAACAACACACATGAGGTCAAGCTAATTGATTATTTTTGTGAGTTATGTGGTGATAATCATGATTCTTCTGAATGTACGCAGAATCCGGAATCCAGCTTCTATGTGGGGAATTACAATCGGAACAACAATGTGATGTCCAATACATATAATCCAGCTTGGAAGAAGCACCCGAATTTTTCATGTAGTAATCCCAACAATGTTCTAAACCAGAACAATTAGAATGCACAAGCATCGGGATTCCAGCGGAATATGCCACGGCAACAGTTACCACAGCAATAACCGACAACATCTAGTTCTTTGGAAAATTCTCTAAATGCTTTTATGATGAAAACTGAATCTTATATAGATGAGAGTAGTAACTTCATAAAAAGAACTGATGCTTTTATTAACAGGACCAAGATGAGATTGCAAAACCAAGAGGCGGCAATCAAATCATTAGAAAATCAAGTCGGACAGTTTGGTCAAAACCTGAATACTAGACCGTAAGGAGGTTTACCTAGCGATAGTGAAGTCGTAAGAGGAACTGGCCATGAGCAATGTAAGGCGATCACCACTAGAAGTTGCCAACAACTTAGAGAGGCTCAAGCCCGCTCATCAAACAAAACTTCATAAAAAGATCAAGACAAACCTAGCTGCAAAGCCTTAGATGCTAAACCAGGAATTGCCGCGGCAACCGGCAATAAGCATGCCTCGGTAACTGATGATAAGGATGCTTCGGCAAATTGTGATAAGCATACCTCGGCAACCCCAATTGATAATGCCTCGGCAACTCCAGTTGTCCCGGCAATACCGTCAATCAGGTTCCAAACCAATGAAAGGATCAAAGATATCCTACTTCCACCACCATCCCCACAAAGGTTGAAGCGACAAAAGCAAGAATATCAATTCAAGAAGTTTCTTGATATCCTAAAGCAAGTCCACATCAACTTGCCATTGGTGGAAGCAATTGAACAAATACCGAACTATGCCAAGTTTCTTAAAGACATTGTGTCCAAGAGAACAAGGCTATGAGAGTTTGAAACAGTTGCCGCAACAGAGGGATGCATGGCAATGTTGCACAATCGTATGCCACCCAAGTTGAAGGATCTCGGAAGTTTCACAATACCCTGTTCCATTGGAAACCACTATGTCAGGAAAGCATTATGCGACCTTGGGGCTAGCATAAACTTGATGCCTAAATCAGTTTTCCAGAAACTAGGAATCGGGAAGGCAAGACCTACAACAGTTATGCTACAGCTAGCCGACAGATCCTATGTGCATCCAAAGGGAAAAATCGATGACATACTGGTAAAAGTTGATAAATTTATTTTTCCCGTTGACTTTATTGTTTTGGATTGTGAAGCAGATGAGCATGCACCTATCATTCTTGGGAGACCATTCCTAGCAACAGGGAGAACCTTGATCGATGTTGAAAAGGGCGAACTCACAATGAGGGTGAATGACCAGCAAGTTAAACTAAATGTGTTCCAAACACTAAGGCATGCCGATGATCCAAAAGAATGCCAAATTCTTCATGCCACGACAGAGTTTAACTTCAACGAGGAATTTAGTTGCCTCGACAACTACATTGCCGATCAAGAGGAACCTGAGGAGTATGAAGAACTGGTCGATGAGGAACAACAAGAAGAGGCAAATTGGCTTGTCAATCGACTAGGTACATACTTTGAACCACTGGATTACTCAGGTAAGGAAGGTAAGCTCAAAAAACCCTCTATTGAACAACCACCGATTCTTGAGTTGAAACAATTGCTAGAGCAACTAAAATATGCATACTTAGGAACCGATAATACATTGCCTGTAATTATTTCTTCTAAGTTACAGCCTGAGCAGGAAAAGAAGCTGATCAAAATGTTGAAGCTACACAAAAAGGCAATAGGGTGGACAATTGCCGACTTGAAGGGAATTATCCCGGCATTGTGCATGCACAAGATTTTGTTGGAAAATGATCACAAACCGTCAATTGAGGCCCAGAGGAGACTGAATCATGCCATGAAAAGGGTTTTAATGAAATAAATCATCAAGTGGCTTGATGCCGGAATTATATACCCTATCTCTGATAGTACATAGGTAAGTTCGGTACAATGTGTACCGAAAAAGAGGGGTATAACGGTGGTAAGTAATGAAAACAATGAACTCATTTCAACCAGGACTGTGACCGGTTGGAGGGTTTGTATGGATTATCGAAAGCTAAACAAAGCCACTAGGAAAGATCACTTCCCATTACCCTTTATTGATCAAATGCTTGACCGTCTTGCAGGTAAACCCTTTTATTGTTTTCTTGATGGTTATTCAGGTTACAATCAAATTGCCATAGCACTAGAAGATCAAGAAAAGACAACATTCACATGCTCATACGGTACTTATGCTTTCTGAATGATGACGTTCGGATTGTGTAACGCCCCGACAACCTTCCAAAGATGCATGTGGCACTCTTTTCAGACATGGTCGAAGACTTCCTTGAGATCTTCATGGATGATTTTTCTGTTTTTGCTAATGACTTCTGTTGCGTGTGATAAGTGCTACGCAATTGTGCAAGTATACACGTCGCAAGTAATAAAGTGATATGAGTATCGAGTATCGTCTCCACAGGGATTGGTTTGGGCCACTTTGCTTAAGTTACTGCACTGTGAAAAGTAAAAACACAATTAAAGGATTATAGGAGTTTAACTAATAACTAAACTAGAAAGCAATCAAGTAAAAGAAAAGATGAGATCGAATGAGAGAATAGGCCAGGTTATCGTGAGTTGAGGTGTGATAGCCGATTGGATCGTCTTGGTAAAAGAGTGCAAGGGCAACTCAATTGCCGTGGCAACTTGCACAGCGGGGTTGCCTTGGCAACTAATCGATGGTTGCCTGGGCAACTAGCTGGGCAACTACTTGGGCGTCTGGGCAGCAACTTCAAGGTTCGGCAAAGCATTCTTCAATGGTTTCTTCTTATCCCTAAGTCGAAACTCTAGCTACTTGTGCATGCCTTGATAATACATCCCTGCGTGAATCAAGGGTGAACAACAACCAATTTTGCGCTCCTCTTAGCCGTTGAAATCCTTAACTTATTCCTAAGTCGGATTAATCTTCACCATCAATAGATTGAATAAAGACCATACTCATTCGTTTCTTGAATCTAACTCTCCCGATATTAGATAAATAGATGAAGTTACGAGATCCTCTCTCAATTCACTCGCAAACAAGAATAAGAACCAAGAATGAGTAAACCTTGAATTAAAAGTGCAAACTCTTATTACCTAAACAAAATCCAATTGTTTTTCACAACAACAAAACACAATAACCCCAACCAATCAAGTTAGTTCATGGTTGGGTTCAAAAGATATACAAAGAATAATCCCCAAACCATGAATCTAATGGAAGCAAAGAAGAAGAAAAAGAAATCAAACTCTCTCCCTCTTGTTATCTTGTCGAAATCTCTTCCTTCTTGCCCTTTGGAGTTGTCGAAAATCCTCTCCCCTTGCTCTCTATGGAATTGTCGAAATCTCCTTCTTATTTATAGGGCTAGGCCAAAGTCCTTCTTTGAGGAGGAGTTTAAGTTGGAATTAAATTATCTTTAAAGAATATAATTCTTTATTATAATTGTATTCCTACTAGAACTTCTCCTATCTTCTTGGAATTTAATTCTTCTTTAATCTCTGCATGGAAATCAAATTCCTTTGGGTTTGGGCTTTGCTCAACGTCATCTTGAGCTTGTCTAGTCATCGATTTCGACATCCCTATTGCATTTTCTCTTTGTCGACAATTGC
The DNA here is from genome assembly GCA_019671005.1 of Hibiscus mutabilis. Classification (NCBI taxonomy): domain Eukaryota; kingdom Viridiplantae; phylum Streptophyta; class Magnoliopsida; order Malvales; family Malvaceae; genus Hibiscus; species Hibiscus mutabilis. Next base: position 38,604,228 of record CM033739.1, read on the forward strand.
CATGGCAACTGGCTCGGCGTCTCCTTCATGCATTGCCCTGGCAACTAGCACGGCATTGCTTTGGCAAGTGATCCTGCACATACACACACAAAAACACACCAAAGCAGCATCTTTTTCCACAAAAATCACCAAGTTATGTAATCAAGCTCAACAGTGGAAAGAAACATGAATTAATGCATGAATAACTAATTATGCAACTAATATGAGCTTAAGTCTAACAATAATATGAGTAAAAAGGTAATAAAAATAGTACTTTTGAACACTTATCACGCCCCTAAACTCGAACTATTACTTGTCCTCAAGCAATGCAAACTAACAATTACCTGCCAAGACTTTAATAAACAAAGAATGCTTCAAACTTGAATTCAAACCTCGGAACCGTGGCACAAAGTATGATCACCTTTTAATTTTTTGGATAACACAAAAATTACCCGGAACCAAACTATAGTGCTCGTGACAATGTGTGTGCGTAGTTGTGTACAAGTTGATTTTCAAGATTCTATGTGAATAGTAGGCTTTTATCAATTTAATTACTGGGGCATTTATTTTAATTTGCACTAGAGCCAATTTCGGGCACCTCTAGTAAAGTACGCAAGTTCTCATTTTATTTTAGTCGACTAGAGCCAATTTCGGGCACCTCTAGTGATTCTTTAATGTGCATTAACTACTAGAGCCAGTTTTGGGCACCTCTAGCAAGAAAGTGCATTTACTACTAGAGCCAGTTTTGGGCACCTCTAGTAAGAAATTAACTTTTAATTTTCAATTTTAAATTTACCCAAATTTTAAGCAACCTAAGTTCACTAAGTTTCTTTCAATCAACAACCCACAACAGTGTAAAAAAAATTCAGCATCATAGTAAAATTCTAAGTTCTTTTCATGCAATCCTAAAATTAAAGGTTCTTTCAATTAAGTGCAGTGGCGAAAATTCATCATTGGGTATTCAACAAGTCTTAAGCAATTAAATCCAATTAAAGGAATAGCAAGTAACATATGCAACCTATATGTGATTGCTAAAAATGAATGCAACTAAACATGAAACTAACTAGAAACCAACACCCCTCAAACTCGAGAGAAGCATCGTCCTCAATGCATGTAAGAGTGAAACAAAATTTAAAAGAAACTAAATGAAATGAGTTAGTCGAAGAGGTCGTCACCTCGAGTGATAAGTTTCTTTCGTGTCTTTGCTTGATTCATTTTTCAGTCGGTGGTTGAATGCTGGTGCCGCGTGAATAATATTGCTTTGATTTGATCCATGTTTGCCGATACAGGTTCACTTGCATGGGCATCAGTAGTTGTCGAAGCCATTGTTGTTGCCTGGGCATCACCCGTTTCTGTTGTGGTTGCTGTGGCAAGTAGTCGGCAGTGAATTTCCTTAGCATGGTGGTTGTGAGTCTTGTTGTGGAAAAGAAAACCTGGAAACTAAAGATAATGAAGAAAAATAAAATATCTCCTAAAAATAAAAATGAAAATAAAAAGAAAAAGAAAAAGAAAATATTGAAAGGAGAGCATGCTCAAGCATCTCCTAAAGTGACCACTTCTAATGTTACTGCATATCTGAGAAAACTTGAGGAGAGTCGTTTCCGATACTTCTTATAGTTCATCCGTACCCTCCATCGGGTGACAATATTGCCCAAAAAGAGTTGGGCCAATGTGCTCCCAGCTACTCCCTTTTGCATTACCATGGTGGATGTGTCTTTCTTCTTTGTTCGCTTGTAGTCCATGTATACTCTCCACCTTGCTACTATTCCTGAAGGCACAAATATATTAATAGGAAAAATTATATCCATTCTCAACCATTCAATTACCTTATTCTTGTCAACTTCTATCATGGTTGGATGTAGTCTTTGTTGTCGTGGCAATTGCTGCTCAAGCCAATTACCGTGGCAATCAGTTGCCAAAATTTGCTGTAAGTCAAGGGAAGAACCAATTTTCTGAAAAACTTTATGAATCCAAACACCGTTTTCTTTTGGCCTCTCAAACATCTCCATCAGTAGAGATTTCGATGGCTTCAAATCTACCAACCTCGGTTCCTCAAGACATACCTGCAATGGACGAGGTGAGTTTTTAAAGAATTTGAAAGGTTCAACCATTACCTGCTCATATTCCATTGGCAAAGTATTATCATCTCGTTGATCTTGCATGTGGTCGTGTAATTGCCGTGGCAATTGTAAATGAGAGCAATCTATAGATTCCTGCTTCAACATCAACGTTGTACCCTTCTGGGCATCAGGTTCCTCAGAATTTGTTGTAGTATTGTTGTTCTCAGCTTCACTGAGTGTTGTCGCGGCATTGCTCGCTTCGGGCTCCTCAATCACCGCCGAGGCAATTTGTTGTTCAAGCTCATCATGTGTTGGGCGTCTCTCTCATTGGCATCCTCTTGACTTTGAGGTTTTAGTTGTTCCTCACACATCGTAGAGATTTCTTTGCATTGCTCCTTATCCTCTTGCCTTAGGACGCCAAGATCCCCTAGGAATGAATTGTTGGTGCATGTTATCCATGACATATGTGGATCTCCCCAATTGATCTTCAATCCCCTAAGGTTGCATCCCACCGAGTTATCCTCGTATCCATAGATTTTGATAGCTCTCGAATCTCTTCAATTGATCCGCCAAGTCTAGCCAATGAAGCTAGTAACGCTTTCCTCCAAGGAATTGGAATGCTCTTGAAAAGGACTACATTGCCATGGCATATCTGTTCTTTGCTGCGCAAAATTGTTATGGTAAAAAAAAAAAAAAGAGCTTTTGACCATACCATGAAGAATTTTGCTGCTGGTTCCCTCTATGGTCCTCCATGTAGTTATATACACCGAAAATGTGAGGGCAATTTTCAAACACATGATGTTCTCCACACATAGCACAAGATTTTTCCACGGTATAAGTTCTTTGGGCTTTTCTAGGTTGGTATAGGTAATCATCAAAGGGTGCAAGAAACTCTTGATTGGATTGATTCATATCTTCCAACATCATCTCTCGAATAGATCGGCTTTTATTTCCCGACATGTTGATGTCCCTTAACTTGTAGCGCACCTAAATATTTTTTTTGATAAAACAAACAAAAAGAAAAGTTAGTAAAACTAAGAGAAAAAAATGCAATAACAAAAACAACTAACACCAATTGCCAATCCCTGGCAACGGCGCCAAAAACTTGTTGCGTGTGATAAGTGCTACGCAATTGTGCAAGTATACACGTCGCAAGTAATAAAGTGATATGAGTATCGAGTATCGTCTCCACAGGGATTGGTTTGGGCCACTTTGCTTAAGTTACTGCACTGTGAAAAGTAAAAACACAATTAAAGGATTATAGGAGTTTAACTAATAACTAAACTAGAAAGCAATAAAGTAAAAGAAAAGATGAGATCGAATGAGAGAATAGGCCAGGTTATCGTGAGTTGAGGTGTGATAGCCGATTGGATCGTCTTGGTAAAAGAGTGCAAGGGCAACTCAGTTGCCGTGGCAACTTGCACAGCGGGGTTGCCTTGGCAACTAATCGATGGTTGCCTGGGCAACTAGCTGGGCAACTACTTGGGCATCTGGGCAGCAACTTCAAGGTTCGGCAGAGCGTTCTTCAATGGTTTCTTCTTATCCCTAAGTCGAAACTCTAGCTACTTGTGCATGCCTTGATAATACATCCCTGCGTGAATCAAGGGTGAACAACAACCAATCTTGCGCTCCTCTTAGCCGTTGAAATCCTTAACTTATTCCTAAGCCGGATTAATCTTCACCATCAATAGATTGAATAAAGACCATACTCATTCGTTTCTTGAATCTAACTCTTCTGATATTAGATAAATAGATGAAGTTACGAGATCCTCTCCCAATTCACTCGCAAACAAGAATAAGAACCAAGAATGAGTAAACCTTGAATTAAAAGTGCAAACTCTTATTACCTAAACAAAATCAAATTGTTTTTCACAACAACAAAACACAATAACCCCAACCAATCAAGTTAGTTCATGGTTGGGTTCAAAAGATATACAAAGAATAATCCCCAAACCATGAATCTAATGGAAGCAAAGAAGAAGAAGAAGAAATCGAACTCTCTCCCTCTTGTTATCTTGTCGAAATCTCTTCCTTCTTGCCCTTTGGAGTTGTCGAAAATCCTCTCCCCTTGCTCTCTATGGAATTGTCGAAATCTCCTTCTTATTTATAGGGCTAGGCCAAAGTCCTTCTTTGAGGAGGAGTTTAAGTTGGAATTAAATTATCTTTAAAGAATATAATTCTTTATTATAATTGTATTCCTACTAGAACTTCTCCTATCTTCTTAGAATTTAATTCTTCTTTAATCTCTGCATGGAAATCAAATTCCTTTGGGTTTGGGCTTTGCTCAACGTCATCTTGGGCTTGTCTAGTCATCAATTTCGACATCCCTATTGCATTTTCTCTTTGTCGACAATTGCCATGGCAACTGGCTCGGCGTCTCCTTCATGCATTGCCCTGGCAACTAGCTCGACATATCCTTCATGCATTGCCCTGGCAACTAGCTCGGCATTGCTTTGGCAAGTGATCCTGCACATACACACACAAAAACACACCAAAGCAGCATCTTTTTCCACAAAAATCACCAAGTTATGTAATCAAGCTCAACAGTGGAAAGAAACATGAATTAATGCATGAATAACTAATTATGCAACTAATATGAGCTTAAGTCTAACAATAATATGAGTAAAAAGGGTAATAAAAATAGTACTTTTGAACACTTATCAACTTCGACAGTTGTCTCTGTAATTTAGAGAGGGTGTTGGAAAGATGTGAAGAAACTGATTTAGTCCTCAATTGGGAGAAATACCATTTTATGGTAGATGAAGGAATAGTGCTCGGCTACAAGATTTCATCCAAGGGAATTGAAGTAGACAAAGCTAAGGTGGACGTGATCGAGAGATTACCCCACCAAGTTCGGTTAAAGGAATTCAAAGTTTTCTTGGACATGCAGGTTTTTACAGGAGGTTCATTCATAATTTTTCTAAAATCACTAAACCCTTGTGCAATTTACTTGAACAAGATAAAGTCTTCGATTTTGATGATTCTTGCACCCCAAGCATTCGAAACCCTAAAGGAAAAGCTTGCCTCGGCACCCATTGTCGTTCCACCAGATTGGACGCTACCTTTTGAGCTCATGTGTGATGCAAGTAATTTCGCGGTAGGAGCAGTCCTAGGCCAACACACAGGTAAGACCTTCCATGTGATATACTACGCTAGTAAAACTCTTAATAATGCTCAAGTGAATTACACAACAACAGAGAAAGAGTTACTAGCTGTAGTTTTCGCATTTGACAAGTTTTGATCCTATTTGATTGGTACAAAGGTAATTGTTCATACGGACCATTCGGCAATCAAATATCTATTTGCTAAAAAGGATGCCAAACCTCGTTTGATTCGTTGGATATTACTTTTACAAGAATTTGATATTGAAATTAAGGACATGAAAGGAACAGAAAATCAAGTGGCCGATCACTTATCACGTTTAGAAGGCAATAGGGAGGAGGACACAGATCTAGAGATATGCGATGCATTCCCAGATGAACAAATTTTAGTTACCTCGGCAACCATGGACGTGTATGCCTCGGCAACCCTCGATGCCTCGACAACTCTCGATGCCGCAACAGCCCTTGATGCACACGTCTCGGCAATTTTGGGAGCAGTTGCCACGGCAGCACATGCCTCGGCAATACCCTGGTACACGGATTTAGTTAATTTCCTTGTTTGTGGTATTTTACCTTATGGCCTTACTCACCAAGGGAAGAAGCGGTTCCGCCATGATGCTAAGCATTACTTTTGGGACGAGCCTCTTTTGTTTAAACAATGTGCAGATCAGGTTATACGCCGATGTGTCCCTGAAGAATAGCAACAAAATGTACTCTGGCAACGCCATTCTTCACCCTATGGAGGAAATTTTGGAGGAACTCGTACCGCGGCCAAAGTTTTGCAATCCGGTTTGTATTGGCCAACATTGTACAAAGATGCCCAAGACTTTTACAAGCAATGTGATCGTTGCCAGAGGACGGGCAATATCTCTAGACGACATGAGATGCCGCTCCAGAACATCATCGAGGTGGAATTGTTTGATGTATGCGGGATCGATTTTATATGACCTTTCCCATCTTCATTCGGCAACATCTACATTCTACTTGCCGTCGACTACGTGTCTAAATGGGTTGAGGCAGCTGCAGTTCCCAACAACGATTCCAAGACCGTGCAACGATTCTTGTAGAAAAACATATTTACACGGTTTGGGATGTCGAGAGCAATTATCAGTGACGAAGGCAAGCATTTTGACAACAGACTAATTGCCAAGATGTTGTAACGCTTCGGCATATCACACAAGATCGCCACGGCATATCACCCACAAACCAACGGACAAGCAGAAATTTCCAACTGGGAATTGAAGGGTATACTCGAGAAAGTTGTAAATCCCTCTATGAAGGATTGGTCATTAAGACTAGATGACGCGCTTTGGGCATATCGCACTGCATTCAAAACACCCTTAGGTATGTCCCCCTTCCGACTTGTTTATGGCAAAACATGCCATCTACCGGTAGAAATCAAACACAAGGCATACTGGGCAATCAAGACCGTGAATATGGATTGGGAAAGTGCCGAACAAAAGCGTTTGTTGGACCTCAACGAGATAGAAGAATTTCGTGCACTCGCCTATAACAATGCACGAATCTACAAGGAGAAAACAAAGCAATGACATGACAAGAAACTATTGCCACGACAATTCACGCCAGGGCAACTAGTTCTCCTGTTCAATTCTCGGCTAAAATTTTTCCCAAGAAAACTGAAATCAAGATGGTCGGGACCATTCGAAGTTGTCAAACCATTCTCCCATGGTGCCGTGATAATCAAGTCCATCACTGACAAACATGAATTTAAAGTTAATGGACAAAGATTAAAGCACTACAATGGTGCCCATGTGGAACGTAACAAAGAAGTGGTCACCTTAGGAGATGCATGAGCATGCTCTCCTTTCGATATTTTATTTTTTATTTTTATTTTTAATTTTGTCGAACTATTTAATTTATATTTTTTTATTACTTTCGATTATTTGCTCTTGTAGGATAGATTTTTTTTTTACCTTTTTAAGTTTAAGAATCCCTTTACACATTTTTATTTATTTTATTTTATTAGTTTACCTTTAATTTTAATCCTTATTTGATTTGTCTTTGAGTTGTAGGAAAAGAGTTCAAGATAAAGAGGAATTTTGATCCAAGAAGGAAAACAACTTCAACAAGGAAATTAATGGGCTGAATCTAAGGTTTATATAAAGCCTCCAACTTACCCTAATTAAACCCCTTTGCCGTCACCCTTCCCCTAAACCTAAACCCCCTTTATTTTCTATCCAAAATTAATCTCACCCACCATATTTACTACCTATCTTTTCTATAAAACCCATCACCCTTAACTTCCAAGAAACCTATTCCTACTTTTCATCTTGCAACTCTTCAGTTTCTTTTATTTTATTTTCTTTGTTTTTACAAAACTCACAACCAAGATCATCCATGGCATCCAAAATTAAATTTTTAGTTCATCCAAGTTCCTCCAAAGAACCAAGATATAAGAAGTTTGCTACACCGGTGGTTCAAGAAAAATTTCACTCTAAGTTCGAAAGTTGGAAGATTTACGAAGAACAAGGCTTTGAATACTCCAACTCTCATCAAGATTTCGGCCTTGAACCATTCGTCTTCGAAAGGATTGCACATCAAAAGTGGCAAATCTTTTGCCATCAATCGGAACTGGGTAACATCTCATGGGTAAGAGAATTCTATGCTCACTCACCTAACCCGGATAATCCTTATGTTTTTGTTCGTGACAAGGCCATACTCATAAGCCCCGAAAACGTCAACACATTTTACGGGCTCTACATTGAGAAGGACGAGCATCAAGCCTTCGTTGATTAAATCACGCCCAAGCAACTCGACAAAGTGCTTCAAGAACTCACTCAGCCGGGAACTCATTGGAACGACGGTAAATACAAGGGCACGGTAAATTGCCTTTGGCTTAAACCCGAGGTAAAACTATGGAATAAGTTTGTTAAAACTTCTTTAATGCCCATCGTACACAATACTACCGTTGATATACCACGTCTTTTGCTCATACATTCTATTTTGCATAATCGCATCATCAACATTGGAAAAATTATTTGTGATGAGATTTTTGTATGTAGCTCAAAAGATAAGGGTTCTCTTTTCTTCCCTTGCTTAATTTCTAATCTTTGCAAGGAGATGCATGTCCCAAGTGAGTCAACCGATGAAAATGCCCTACAAAAGTCCGGTTGGAATCAAGCACAAATTCGAAAGCTAATGGGAGAGGCACCGGAAAAATCCTCAATGCCTCCAATTGTCGCGGCAACTCCTGCCACCCCGGCAATCCCTAATGCCCAAGCACCTAACGCCCGGGCAACTTGGCCATCAACCCCGGGACACTTTGAAGCACTCTTGCAACCATTGGCGAGCCATCTAAGGCAAATTGAAGACCGACAACTAATGTTCATGTGGTACATGAAAGAGTACAACAATGCCATCACCCAAGTCATCATAGAAAAGTACCCGAACAATCGCGTACCGTTCCCAATTCTTCCTACCGAGATTCTTGCCCCGGTAACCAAAGAAGCAGTCGCCACGGCAATTGCTACAGATGATGCCGCGGCAACCTACATCGTGCTTGCACAAGCAGATGCCACGACAACCAACCCTGAAGATGCCACGACAATCAAAGCTAAAGACGTCCCGACAACCACTGCAAAAGCCAAAGGTAAAGCACCTATGCCCGAATCAACTCCTACGGAATCATTGTCTGATTTTTCAGATTCGGACGAGTCCTCCATTGCACTAACAAAGACCGCACCAATTGAATCCTCCAAGCGAAAAGCCAATGACATTGATGAAGAGGATGGTGAGGACAACCTGATAAGTGTTCAAAAGTACTATTTTTCTTACCCTTTTTACTCATATTACTGTTAGACTTAGGCTCATATTAGTTGCATAGTTAGTCATTCATGCATTAATCCATGTTTCCTTCAAACGTTGAACTTGATTACATAACTTGGTGATTTTTGTGGAAATAGATGCTGCTTTGGTGTGTTTTTGTGTGTGTATGTGCAGGATCACTTGCCAAAGCAATGCCGAGCTAGTTGCCGTGGCGGTGCATGAAGGAGACGCTGAGCTAGTTGCCATGGCATTTGTCGACAAAGACCAAAAGCAATATGGATGTCGAAATTCATGACTTTACAAGCCCAAGATGACATGGAGCAAGGCCCAAGCCCAAAGGAATTTGATTGCCATGCGAGAGATTAAAGAAGAATTAAATTCCAAGAGGATAAGAGAAGTTCTAATAGGAATAAAATTATAATAAAGAATTATATTCTTTAAAGATAATTTAATTCCAACTCAAACTCCTCCTCAAAGAAGGACTTTGGCCTAGCCCTATAAATACCAAGGAGATTTCGACAAGATGAATAGGGAGAGCAAGAGGGAAATTTCGCAAGTCCAAGTAGGGCAAGAGGAGAGAATTTTCGACAAGCATCAAGGGCAAGGAGGATTTCGACAAGCCTCTTCCTTCATCTTTGTTCGATTGGGTTCATGCTAGGGATTAATTATCTTGTGTTTCTTTGGAACCTAGCCATGAACTAAATTTACTTGGCTATGGTTATTGTGTTTTGTGGTTGTGAGAAACTATTGGTTTTTGTTTAGGTAATAAGAGTTTGCACTTTTCTATTTCAAGGTTTATTCATTCTTTGTTCCTATTATTGCTTGCGAGTGAATTGGGAGAGGATCTCGTGATTTCATCCATTTATCTAATATCGGGAGAGTTAGATTCAAGAAACGAATGAATATGATCTTTATGCAATCCAATGATGGTGAAGATTAATCCGGCTTAGGAATAAGTTAAGGATTTCAACGGCTAAGAGGAGTGCAAGATTGGTTGTTGTTCACCCTTGATTCACGCAGGGATGTATTATCAAGGCATGCACAAGTAGCTAGAGTTTCGACTTAGGGATAAGAAGAAACCATTGAAGAACGCTCCGCCGAACCTTGAAGTTGCTGCCCAGTCGCCCAAGTAGTTGCCCAACTAGTCGCCCAAGCAACCATCAATTAGTTGCCAAGGCAACCCCGTTGTGCAAGTCGCCACGGCAACTGAGTTGCCCATGCACTCTTTTACCAAGACAATCCAATCGGCTATCACACCTCAACTCACGATAACCTAGCCTATCTCTCTCATTCGAATTCATCTTTTCTTTTACTTAATTGCTTTCTAAATTAGTTATTAGTTAAAACTTCTATAATCCTTCACTTGTGTTTTTACTTTTTACAGTGCAAGAGACTAGATTCTTGAAGTGGCACCAATCCTGTGGAGACGATATCTTTTATACTATAACTTGCAACGTGTATACTTGCACAATTGCGTAGCACTTATTACGCGCAACAAGTTTTTTTTGGCGCCGTTGCGGGATTGGCAATAGCGACTTTGTTTTTTTTTCTTGCACATTCTTTT